>JAPXFQ010002413.1:1307500-1735955 GCA_028564705.1 Apricaphanius iberus
ACTAACAACTCAGAGGTGTAACGCCCGTGATCCCTGCATGTTGGCCACAAGAGAGCTTGAATATTTTGTAAATGGGCTAATTTTTAAGCAATGAACAAATTAGTAGGATGGTCTTGCTTAAACAAAAGCTATATGCATGAGAAACTTCAGTCTGCAAGCGCTTCTTGAAACAGCATGTTTGTTGATGCAGTTTGTCAGGAGCTTAGTAAAAGTCACATAATATTTGGGGACATATGGTTTAGAGATTAATCTAAGATGATTTTGTAATCCTTTTATTTTCGTTGAGTTAAAGGCTGCTCCAAAAATAAACTGCAAAAAAACTCTTTTTTTTTCACCGATGTGTTCCTATCTCTTCTTGCCCTTGATTAGAAAATCTGTTGAATGTGAACTTGCAGATCAGTCCTCAAATAAAATGACACCTTAGATCTGTGCTCCCAATAAAAGCTTCATTTACGCATCTCTGGTGTTACAGAAAAGACAATTAGCATGTATCTGTCTCATAGTGTTATTGGTTTCTACACTTGGATTTTATATTATTAATTCAAAGTGCAGTTAAAAAGGTAAAGTTGTCGATAGCACAGCAATCCTGCAGATTTTTTAAGAAAAAACAAAACATGTAATATAGATATTGATTAATGCTGTAACAGTAAAACTGTAGCTAAAGTTATTTTAAAAAGTAGCTGAAAATAAAATCATGAATTCTTTTGGATTAACCGAATGTTTATTAGCCAATTTTTTATCTGCGATTTTTAAAGACTTTAACCTATTGTCACGGATTTTAGCCTCTGTTTTAAATATCATCAAGATCTGTAATAAAAAAGACGTACCAGCATTGGAAATATTTCTTTTCAAGCCTTCCTCTAGTCATCAATCATATTAGAGGCAGAGTTGACATCACTACGCTGTGTGAGAACATTTGCTGTAAAACAGGATTTTATTTAAAAAAGAGCGATGGAATTACAATTTTTAAGCTAATTTGAGTAATTAGGCCCAAGCATCTAAGTGCTGCAAAGGTCTATTGCATGTGTAATTTATTTATTTTTTTCATTTCTAATTTAGCCTGTCCAATGGAGCTACCATTACTAAAAATCAATCAGTTACCCTGTAGAATGCATATCATCTCCGTAACGCTTAGATTTCCAACTTGTTTGACCTTCCTGTTATCATCTGAAAATCTCACTCTCCCTCCTGGCTTGAATGAACTTCACGTCATCGTAGAAATCCGTTTTTGCTTCCATTGATTTAATTTTTAGCATCATCTATAGTTAATAAAAGCTCCAAACCTTCTAGACTTCTGCCCTCAGTAACAGCTGATGCGATGGAGCTTATGTGTGGTGCATTCAGTCGTCAGAAAATTCTAGGATTTTCTATCTTTATTTCTGCCACTGGTTAAGCTCAAAAAGAAATAATCCAACGATTCTGGTCATCCAATACTTTTTTGACACATCTCTAATATAAACAGTAGCGTTACCTCACATCTTCATTCTCAATATTTTTCTTGTTCTTGTCTTATTTTATGCTAATCATAAATAAATGTAAAAAAAAAAATACTTTGGGAACAATTTGCAGTGAGAGGAATTTTGTCCATCAACTGAACCAGCTGCAAACCAGGCACTGTTTTATTAAACAAAGAGCAGCAAGAAGAGCACCCACATAGCCAAATATGGACATTCAGTCCCTCTATTTCCCTCTGTGAGGGAACACAAACCCATATATTTGAGAAGTGACATACACTCTAAAACAACACGCTAAACATTCTTTTCCTTTGTCTCTCTTTGTCTCTGCAGGTAAGAAAGTTTTCCTCCGCTTCAAAAAAAACTCAATTCTGATGTTCCAAGTAAGTAAAAAAGTCACAGTTTTGTGTTTTTTTTATCTGATTCTCCATGCTGCTTCCTGACAGCCCATGTCTTGGCTTTGTGTTTATTGCCCGTGTGTGTATGGGACTGTGTCTGTGTGATATCCCCAGGGTACCTGTTGTTGTGACAGGCTCTTGACTTGAGCAGCGTTCGAAGATAATGTGCAAATTGTAATCTGGAAGCTCCCATTCCTCAGCCTGTGTCATGCTAATAATGCAGCGCGTCAGTCAAAAGTTGGCTGCAGATTGCAGACGCGAGCCGATGCTATCTCTCTTCATTCTATGGTGCAGGCGGCACAAAGAATCCATTTACCGTTGGAGGTTTGGCGTCAGGAGGCAGAATATCGGTTATGTGATAATGAAGACTTATCCCGTATTGAGTTACCTGCTTGCTACTAGAGTTACTACTAGTCAGGAGTTTATTTCTTAGTAATTATCAAGATTCAAGATAAGTATTTCGCTGCAACTTTCATTGTTATTTTCATTGTTGATCTCAGACAAGAGTGTTGGGTGATGAAATCGGTAAAATCCAGAAAGAACCCAGAAGGGAAGGAGGTCTTTAGGGATGCATCTGAAGGGAGAGGACTACCAAGAATCCCAAAGAAAAACACTCCTCCCACAGCACAGCGCACACATCTGCTCACGTCCCTTTAAGCCCATAACTTTCTGCTTGCCTAACCCACCTGCATTCCCTCGACACCCAGACACATCCTGGAAGCAATGCGGAGCGAAGGAGGGCTGCATGACAAGGGGCTGTTAAAGATAAGAGCGTTTACTCTAACGTTGTGGGGAAGTTGTAGACATTCTTATCGCGCCGAATGAACAAAGTCCACAATAGATTTGCTCGACATCAGCATCACTTTTAAGAATCAGACAAGGACAAAGGTGTCGGCAGAAAAAGGGAACCATAAATAACTTTTATGGCCATCATATAGCAAAAACTGCATTAACACCTTGTGCAGTAATTGCAGATGATTATCAAGTAAGAACTAATATGAAAAACTGTCTGAAATGCAATACCCCTCAGGACAAATTTCCAGCTTTAAGGCAGCCCATAACCTGTGCAATTTAATTGAAATGCTCAAATCTGATTAACTGCAAAAAAAAATGGAGGTGTTGTAGTGTTCCTTTTCTTTGTGGCATCCCGCAGCAAAAAACATGGAGATAGAAGAGGTAGAGAGTTTCCAATGCAACAGGGCAATCTCATTGGAAGAAGGTATTAGGCAAGAGAAGGGTAAAACAAATATTCTGAGGTATTGGATGCAATATGAAACACAGTGAAGACACTCATAAATAGGGGAAAGTCTGGCATGACAGTGGCATTATTCCGAACAGGATGTCTCTCCAAAACTGGTGAGGCAGGCTGCCAAGAGGCCGACAGTAACAATAAAGAAGTTTCAGAAAATTCTTGTGGCAACAGTCTTCCATAGTCTTCATAATTCTGTACTAGGGATCGATTGGAAACATGAACGACTTTTCTTACAGGGAAAAAGAAGCACACCCTCCAAAATGTTTTGCAAATTTACATGTGAAATATCTTGTCTAATGAAACCAAGGTTGAACTATTTAGCTATAGCTGTAAGCACTTCTCCATACCCACAGTAAAGCATTGTGGTGTGACTATCCTGCTTTGGGGTGGTTTTACAACTGCTAGAAGTGGAAACTTAGTCAAGGTACAGTGAAACAGCAAAAAACAGCCAGTAGTGGTATCAAACTTTCATGCTTCTGCTAGATAGATGAAGTTGGAGAGGATTTTCATGTTTCAACACAACAACCTAAAGCAAACATATATGACAACAGGACAGCCTCCCCAGGAGAAGATTAAAGTTTTGGAATTGCAGGACCAGACTCTAAAGGGGCTGAGTGCTGGAGGTTCCCTCACAATCTATTAGTGACGGATGTGGAGTGGGGTTTTTTTGCCGAGCCTACACATGCCATGCAGGTACATTTATATTTGAAAGATTACATTCTAAAACCAAAAAAAACTTTTCATGTGTTTCTCCGTTTTACGGTACCAGTTATACGTTAAAAAGTATGAAAAAAGTTCAACAATTAGTTTAGTTTCGAAATCTTGGGCAATATAAATGCATTTTAGACTTTTTACGTCCCCTGTACATACTGTTAAGCAGTGTCTTATTGGACATATTGCCTCTTATCATGTTTCAAACCCTTAGACATTGTTTATGGACCAAATTATTTTGTATTGCCAGCTACAGTTGACATCATTGTGGTTTCCCCATATTAAGTTGCCTGTCTTAAACGAAAAATGGGTGCGTCATCTGAAATCCACTTTAGGTCTTTGGTGTTATAGAACATTTGAACTCGATTCTTTGCAGGACCAGCCAACCCCTAACCGTGGGATTGGGGTGCAGTTAGTCCTGTGCAGTCTCACATTCACCCTCATTTCCTTTCCAAACCGTCATCCACTTTGACCAGACCACACATCCCCAAACGTTGATAGCTCTGCTGGCTCGCTCGCATTCTCCCTCACACTCAACCACGCAGTCACGACCTCAGATAGGGATCACATTCAGCCTCGCTTGGCTGCTAACTGCCCTCAATTGCATTTTGGGTTTACAACCCAGCAGAGGTTGAGGTACCCCTCAGTATTTATAAACAGTTATGATTGCATTTGCTCAATGAAAGGATCTGAAATTAGTATTTCTCTGGAAGGTCAACAGAGGCGCGGCTGACGAGCCAACTGAATTTTAACTGCATGTTCAAAACTTGCTCTTTTTTTCGCTGTCTGGTTGTGGCCCGATTGCCATAAAACACAATGCGGGCAGCTGTTTAGGTATGGCTCTGGTAGAAATGACAAATCCAGACCTGTTTTTGACAGTCTTTTTTTAGCAGAGCACATGAGCGGCTAACAAGGTCACAGTTAATAGGAAGGCTTTAACTTGAGTCTGCTGCTCTTAAAATTCGTCTGTACCTGATACAAAGTCACCCACTCCAAATGGTAACTTAATTACCAAATGGTTGTGTTCCAAAAAGGGTCAGTCAACACAATAGGTTTTTTGGTTTCTCTTGCTCACCTTGAAAGCCTGGAGGACTTGATGTTCTTGCAAATCCCTATTATCATAGCAGAAAGTAGAGGTGGAGAAGGGTTGGTGTGCCATGTGATGCAGAAACAGGTGATAAAGAGCCTTGTCTTACCCTTTCACATTGCCTCCTTCCCAACACTTCTGTACTATCAGTACCATCTGCTACTGTGATTGTACTAGAGACTAAAAGGCTGGTAGTCCTCTCCTCCAGGTTGTCTCTGTGCATTAATACATGTTCTTCAACAGTTTCTTCTGTCATTCCTTCTAAATCCCAATCCTCTCAGTTATTCCAAAGTTTATGAAGAGGCTTAGAGGGAGCGACGTTTACCAGTGGGGGCTGATGATTTTTACACGAGAGGTCAGAAGTACACAGGAATTACAGCTCTGGATCATGATGGGTATAGCAGTTCCAGCCAATCAGGGTCCTTAATGGCTTCCCCTCGGCATCTGTTTGGACACAAGGTCACAAGCGCCGCGATAAACTCGCTGGCAGCACTATGACATTTGCTGGCTCAAAAGCCAGATCAACCTTCAAAACTGGCGACTTTAGCCTAAGAAGGCAGTGAAGCGTCCTTAATTAGTGTCTTTTTGAAATTAATACAGGGTCACTGACATTTGTTTGAAGAGATAAAGGAGAAAACGGGCCTGTTTTTTTGTTACAGAGAAGATTGTGGCTTTAACTGGAGTGCCAGCATAGTGAGCTGTGTAGATTGCCTTTAATTTAACCCCGTTGGAGTGTTGCGCAGCTGGAGGGAAGCTCTTTCGACTGGATAAAAATCCTCCACTGCTATTGTGTAGACCCCCCTCAGAGCAACTAGCCCACCAGGGTGCATTCCTATCTTTCACCCTGTGGGAATTGGATTGAGAATTCTTCACCTTATTCAAATCGTTTTGAAGAGAACTTTATGTGTAGAAACTAAGCCTAGTCTAAGGTAGATGGAATTCATTTTGAGTTAAAATCTGTCATGGTGTGTTTTTAGTTTCTTTCTTTTCAGGTTTGGAAACAAAAGCTGAAAATTTGTATAAAAGCATTTTCTTAATCTTCACTACTTTTAAGGAAATTCCCTCACCCCCCACTGATTTCAGAACAGCCATTAATATTGTTGGCATAGATTCAGCAAGGTGTTAGAACCAACCCTCTGCGATTTTGGTCTTTGTATACATGATAGAGTTTTGCATTCTTTGCGGATTTGTCACAGGAGCATCTACAGTTTGTCCACCAGCTGCCCAAACTGCTGGAGATGGGCACCGGCTCCCTTGCGACCCTGTACAGATAAGCAATTATAGATGATAGAGAGATTGATGAGACAGTTCCAAGGCATTCAAAGGGAGCGCAGAAAATATTCCTGAAATCATAATACTACCACCATCAGCAGGTTGAACGGAATTGACACAAGGCAAAATGAGTCTATGTTTTCATGCAGTTAATGCCAAAACCGACCTTATCATCTGAATGTTACAGCTGTAACTGAGTCTCATCAAACCAGGTGACATTTTTCCCAATCTGTTCCTGTAAGCCTGTGGTAATGTTAGCCCCAGTTTACTGTTCAGAGCTGACACTAGTGGTACCCGGTGTGATCTTCTTATCCTTTAGCCCATCAGCTTTAAGCTACAGTGGCTGTGTTTTCCATGCTTTGGTCCAGAGATAAAGGACTTCAGTCCTGGATTCGGACTCAAGTCCCAGCTTGAGTGATTTTTCAGGGACTTGTGATTGACTCGAGCAGGACACGAATGACTTTGCACTTGGACTCACTTGCAAGATCAGGACTTGAACTTGTACTGCAACATGATAAATTGCTATTATTTGAAATAGCAAGTATCCGATGCTAATGTTAGCTTGTTATATTAGATAAAATTAGTGGAGAAGTGTAATAACTTCTCCAAATGTTTGTAAGTGTGAACATTAAATGTTGATTATTTATATTGTTTTCAAATTTATTTTGCGCATATTTTATTGTTTTGCACAGGCTACTGTGTTAGACTGGTGCTAACACTGGGAGACTGCGTACAATTTCTCTTTAAAGTAAACCGTGTATGACTGCCATTGTTTTAGTCTTAAAATGTACACCCTGTTCTCTTTTTTGACTTGCACTCAGGTGATAAGGACTTGACTTAGGACCTTGTGACTTGATTTGGGCATGACTTGGACTAATGCTATTGAACTTGGACTTGCACTTGAACTGAAACACTTAGGACTTGAGTGTTGACTTAGGCTACGTCCACACTAAGCCGATAAGGTTATACGGGGAGTTAGACGACTAATGTTATCCACTCAACACCAGCAGTTACGCCCCGTTTAAGTTCCGTTTAAGGTCCCATGATCACGCAATCCCATACAGACCTGTGCAAATACTGGGCATGCGCGAAAAGACGCACAAAAAACGCGTATAATCTACGTGACGCCAGCGCCTACATAATGCATACAAGAAGCTCTACAGCACAGTACATATCTGCTTGTCCCGTTAACCGAAGAGAACAATAGCTGCTCAGAAGAAGAGAGAGTTTTTGGTGTGGACAGACGACGAGATCGATTTATTACTCTTCGCTGTTGGCTTTGTCTGTAGTGTCGTCTTGTTATTGACGCAGCATTCATTGACGCCACTTCCTTTCATTATCCGGGGAAGCTGTCCACATTAGCTCGTTTAGCCGTTGAATTAAGATTTACACGGCTCTCTTACCCGGCAAATAGTTATCCGGCAACAGACCTTAAATGACGACGGGTTAGTGTGGACGATAGGGGGGTGTAGACTAAATAATTATACGTTTAAGGCATTACCCGGCTTAGTGTGGACGTAGCCTTAGACTCAAGTGATGGTGACTTGACTACAACATTGCCTTGACCATAAGGAATCCAAACCAGTGTGTCCATTTTCTGACCCCTGTCATCATGTTATACATATGAATATGTTCACACCCCCAATGAATAATTTTGCTTAAAAATTCCACTCTTTGAAATAATCCCACCAGCCCATCTGGCACTAAGAACGATACTACTACTTTTAAAGTACTTTCAAACCTCTTCCTTTGCCATTCCAATGATCACTTTGAACTCAAGTGAGTCATCTTCTTGGTATGAATGAATGCATCCAGTTGCTGCCATGTCATTGGATGATTGACTATTTGAGTTAACGTACAACTGAACAGGTGTATATGATAAAGTTGCTGGCGAGGGTACATGTTTTCCTGTCAAAGACCAAAACCCCTCCCGCAACACCAATATGTATCATTTAACCAAAGAGCTGTCTGGCTTGCAAAGATCCAGTTGAATCAACCCATCCCAAAGAAAAGCTAGCATGGCAGGTTTTCTATCTTAGCTGTGTGTACAGGATTTTTAGTGTCAGTAAAAGCCAGATGGACGTAAAACCTGTGGTAAGGGGTAGAATTAATGGGTTCTCACAACAACCGTTTTACAGCGATGTTTGGGTGTCTGTGTACAGATTAAACCACACACAAATGTCGAACCATACTGCATAGCACACAGAGTTTGCTTGTTAGTGCAATGTCAGGTACGTCCATCAGCGGCATCCCTTGCCCCTGAGCAGACGGGCCCGAAGCCACAGCTCTGACGCACATTTCACCTCCCTGTCCATGTTTACCTCCTCACCCCACCCCCCCCCCCCCCCAATGTTTCCCATGCTTGGCTTGCAGCTTATTCTTTTATTTCACTCCTCACGTGTCCCATCCCTAGACCGTTGGTCTCTTGTCTTGATCTCCCATGTTTGCTTTGTGTTTAACAAAATAAAAGTTTGTCTACATTCTAGAGAACGGCAAGTATACGTTAGAGGATATCATGTCTTGCCGTTTCACTTTTCTTTTCAAAATGCAAAATAACGATGGCCAAATCTGATGTTTTGAATGAAGGACATTGAATAAGGGATGAAGGAAGTTAAGAACAAGACTTCCCTTGGCTATTGTGGGAGGCTTTTTTGCTTCAGTCAAAGAAATCCCATCACATTTGTCGAGTAACATGGAAGAAGAGAGTTGTTTTGTCAGAGAGGGTTTAATCCAGATTTTCTTATCACTGTTGACCTCTGGGAAGCTTTGTGTACAGATCTTATTCCCCAATAGCCTCCTTCTCTTTGGAGAGAAAGTGGAGGCGGGTTTCTTTTATGCCATCCATCTCCCATCTGGTAGGACTTCAGAGGTGACGGCGGTTATCTTTTCTTCCATTACCAGAAGATTTGCTCTAATCTTCGAGTGCACACCTGGCTATCCTCCTCTGTTCAAATCCCCACACTGTCCCTCACACCTCTCTATCTGCAGGGGCTGTTAAATGCTGTGTAATCCGGGCATAAAGGCGCCCTAATCTCCAACAGTCATGTCAATTATTCATACACAGCTCGTCGAGAGCTGGATTTGTTTCCAATCTCACTAATTTGTTAATCAAATGGAAACCCCAGTGGAGACGAGAGGATGCCCCCCCCTAGGAGGAGTCCAGTTTGAGGGAATATAAGACAAATAGACTGATGTAATCATGAATAGCAGAGACATAGTTGGTATATTAAACTAATCTTAGCTGTCAGATCTGCTGACTGTTCTTGGCAGGTAATTAACACAGTAAAAGAGGTTCGAACTTGGTAGATAAATACAAACAGCATGTGATCCAGGAAGCCTTAATTACATAAAACAAATCATGTTTTTCTCCAATATTTGCATAATTGATTGATGCATATCAATATATTTTGATGCATCATTTATTGTCATCCATCCATCTATATCTCCCTCATTATTTCCATCCTTCTATCCTTTCCTCCCACATAGCCTTTTTCCTACTTTCTTCCTACTTTTTCCCCTTACAGCATTCCTATCTAGCTAAATACCTTTCTCCAAACTTTCCTTCCTACTCCACTTTATTTTTCTCACCTTCACTCCCTTATTGTATTCATGCTTTTTCTTAATTTCAACCTTTTAAGCATCTTTTTGTCTTCCGTCCGTTCTGTCTCAATTGTTTTTATCCTCCTAGCACCCTTAAGTTCTCCTTACTTTCCTTCCGTCATTTTAACTTAACTCGGGTACCCTTTTTTTTGGCCTAACTTACTACATTTCATTCCTCCTGTCTATGTTTCTTTTTTCCTACCTTTCTTCCATTTTTCCATACTTCCTTCTAGCTTTCCTTCTTTTCTACATACCAGAAAGCCCCCTTTTGGCTTTATTAGCAAATGCTGTCAGAACACGCATTCTATCTGGTTCATTTTATCTTCCCATTACCAGGAACATTTTTCTTTTTCCCTCAGGGGTTCTCTCCTTACAGATTTTGTGAATCTACACTATAGAAGGACTCTTTTGGGTCGAACTGAGAGAATTCCTCATTTTTAATCCAAAACTTGGTTCCCTTTGAAATTATTTTTCAGGGTTCTGGTTCTGTTCCACAGAAGATGGATTGCTGCCGGTCTCTAGAAAAGAGAATACACTATGAAGTGGTTAAGCCTTTAAGCAGCATTGCCTGCCCTCTCCGGCCCTTGGGTGTTCTTTCCCTGGGAGTATCTTATAAAGATCGACGTGAGGGGATGAAAACATGCCCCCGCCGCCCCCCACCGGACGCCCAAGCCATTTGCTCCCACCCTCATGCTCCGCTGCTCCTCCTTCTCTAAAGTCTCTCCTCATCTTCTCATGAGCAGCACTAATTACAGCATCTCTTCAGCCTCCAGCGCCAGAATGACTTGTTTACTTCTGGCCACTCGCCTCTGGCCGTCGTTCAGCTGCGCAGTAACCAAAACGCCACCCAGTGCCCCATCAGGGCACCCACCCAGCCGCTGTGGGCTCTGTTAACAAACACCAAGCTCCTCCCGCTTGTCTTATTTTGTTAGATTTTGCCTTTTCAGTGGCAGCTCGCTTCGGTCTGCCTTTTTCTAGCCCATCTGAGGGGAGAGCGTTTAAATGTGAAGAAGGCACATCTCCAAGCCAGCAGCCCCCTCCCCCATGCTCCTTTTCCCCTCTGCTTTCTGTGCCTCAGGGTGGAAGCGGAATGAAGGAGCATACTCCCTGGGCGCCGCGTACACTCAGAGAATGGTTGTTAACACCCAGGCAGCCGAGGAGTCCTGTCCGGCGCTACGGAGGCTGCACAGGACCCCCTCCGGTCAGGCTGATGATGTGTTGCATTGGGCTGGCTGAAGGGAGGGGGGAGGAGACCCAGGTGCTTCCTGTCTGCCTGTTAGGAAAGCAGGAATGGGTAGAAAATGGGCAATGCCAACCTGTGGGAACAGCAAAACCGGGCTTTATTTCTACTCTTCAGCTTCTGTAGTCATTGTATTTTTCGCAGAACAACTTTTCTACCGGCGTCTTAACCTCTAAAACTTAAACTGTCTGTGTTGAACCGCCCCCCCCCCCCCCCCCCGGCTGTGTGGTCCCTTTAGCATTGCCAAAACAAGCAGATTTCAGGTTTAAATACTAATTCAGCCCAAAAGCGAGTTGCCTTGAGTTCACTTTACTTTTAGCATTGTTCTCTGAAATAAATCCTAAAAGCTGTACTCAGGAGGGGGATTAATCTCAAAACAAAGAAATATTTTAGCAGATTTTATTTCTTTTCATCTTTCTTTCTTTTTTTTAAAATCACAAATGAAAGGGGATTTGGAAGTTTTTTGGAGGGCAGCTGAAGCGGCTGAAAAGAATATTTATATGCTCCTTTCAAAATATGCATTTTACGTGTAACTAGATCTGTTGTCTGCCGGGGGAGAGAGAGGGTCGACCTGCAGGGCTGCCTTTTAAATCTGGATCAGGCTTCGTTTCTGCTGCTCCTAACTCCAAATCTCCAAGTAAAAAAAATAAAAAAAATAAAAAAATACCCACCAGAGGGAAGGAGTGACCCCTGGTGGGCAGCGTCTGCTCCTACAACTTCTTTCATTCTCAGAGCCAGTTGTCGAAAACAATATTTCCCACCCACAGAAACATGTCAGTTGCAGTCTTGAGAATTTTTTGCTTGATGATTATCCACCACACTTACTTTCAGTGTCTTCCTCTTTTTTTTTTTTACAAGCTGACCCCACACCCCCCCCACACACACACACACACACCTGTCAAACAAACGTTGTACGTCTGACAAGAAAGCATTTAACCAACACCCTCTGATTTATGACGCCTCTGAAAGGTGTAATTTGAGGTTTTCAGGTGGAAGCTTCGGGGGGGGGGGGGGGGAGAGAGAAAAGTCTCCCTGTTGTCATATCTTGCTTTTCGATTGCACTGCACCTCTCCATCTGACGTTCAGTGGATCAGACTTCACCACCTGCGGTGTGGTGATTGGGTGGCAGAATACATTAACGGCACCTCGACGCCCTCCTCCCGCGCCGTCGTATGAATCATCCGATGAGTCTGTGTGTTGGGAGGGGGCTGGTGAACGCTGGTAATAACAGCCCTGACAGATGCAACAGATTACATTAGCCGCCTGTAAGAGGAGCTGATGGCACTCGCAGGCAGATTGTTCTCAGCCATTGGCCTTTTCTCCCTAGCCCTGAAGGTACTTTGCCACGGCGATAGATGCAGTCGAGGTGTTTATTTGCTCTTACAGCAGTCTGCTGCCTTCGTCGGACGCCGAGAGTCTGGCGCTAAGGCCGAGATTGGTCAGGACGAGACAGAAACTTAAGATGAACACACTCTGACTTTGAGGCATTTAAGTTAATCTAAAGAGACGAGCTGTTTCCCAACAACCGTTTGTACCATACAAGACGGAGGTACTCTCTGAATATAACATTTCTAAACTTTTACAGTTTTCCTTGCCTTTTGATATTTAAAACCAAACAAAAATGTTTTTTTTGCCATCTAAATCTGAGCCAGCACGTTTAGGTCAGATAGTTTACAGCCATCGCACGGCTCTGTGCGGCCAATGACCTGCGCGGCCACCGGTTAACATCCCTCTCATCCTTTCAGACACCCGCCCATTGAACTCTGACCTCTGTTGGGTCTGCAAGTTTAAAGCTTGCAAGTTGGGGGACACTTGATGGAATGCTGATGGTTCATTATGAGCTGCTTTGCAAAGCATTAACCAAAGTGGACAGTGTGAACAAGCATAACTCTTGAATCTTTCCACATGTCCTCGTCAACAACTGTTGGTAAAAGTCGTCACAAACCACATAGGTCACACAGCAAATGTTACAAAAGGTACTTTTTTTTCCACCTGTGGGGGGAAAAGCGACACTTACAGCATCTCTATGTTGTGGCAGCATGGTGCTCTGGAGATGCTTTTCGGGGAAGCAGGATGGGAAAACACAGTGGGAACTTGCAGGAAAACTTGACCTGAGAACTATGTCCCTTAACTTACAACCAAAACTTGCTGTAAAAAAGGTTTTTTAATCTAATGTGACAGAAATGTTATAAACCTCCAGGGTTTTTGAATACTTTTGCAAGTCTTCAAAAGTTGTCTGCAAAAAAATAAAATATTGAGCATTTCTTTTGTTAAGAACTCAATTTTCCTTTAGATTAGTGTAGTGATCCGTACTGGGCCCCTCTCTGGGGCCAGGCGTAGAACTTGTTTCAGATGAGCGCAGAGACCCGCTCTCGGGTCCCAGCTGGGGAAATAGAAGAAAGTGACCGAGCTGGCGAGGAAGTGAAAGACTTCAGAGTCTGTACAGCTCTGCAGAGAGATGGAAGTCTTCATTTCCTCAGGTTAGCTCTGGCTGTTTGAACAGGTGGGCGTTCAGTTTGCTGCTCTTCCTCTGGACGTTGCATTCTTCACCCTGCGTTCAGATCAGTCTTTCTGACTTGCTCCAAATGGATTCCTCTCTAATGCCTTCCAGCTTTCCTCCTGTCACTCCTGTTATTACCGCGGCAAGCAGCTGGGCTCAGAGACGGGGACATGCTAATTAGCTGGGTGGATTGTAGAGCGGGTTGGAGGTAGTTAACATGATGTTATGGTACACGTTACACGTTTTATTTTTGTTGCTCCAGGGCCATGGATGCAACCAGACATGTTAGTCATGCTAGACTGGAGCCTGGGCTCCGACTCCTCTCTCCTCCCTGCTGTGGATACAACCGGCTGGGCTACCGAAACATCCAAACACAGACATGCTCACACACACTCGCTCATGTTGGAGAGCTCCTTGATACGAGCACAGGCGGAGGGAGGGAAGGAGGGAGGAGGGAGGAGGTGCCTGCAGCAGTCTGGCCTTTTGCTGAGAGGCTCAGGTTCAGACTGATGAGCTGCTGTAGAATTTAGCAGGTAAACACCAGGGTAGCCCCCCCCACACACGCTGCAGGACTGAGCCACTGGTTGAAGCTGTTTCTACAAACGTACTGTTTTGCTAAAAGGCTTGTATGCCTGCGTTTGATCTAAGCAATGCCTCGTGCTTTTAGGACAGCTGAGAAACTCTCATCGTTTCCAATTTTCTTGTCTAACAGCTGAAGAGCATGCTTTGAAAATGTTTTCTTTTTTTTGCTCGGCGTTTACATATTCCTTACGGTTTATAGGTGCCACCAGTAGGTGGCGATGTGGCTCTACAGAAGTTTCCTCCAGACCACTTGTCATTAAAGGACTCCTCCGTTCTCAGCAGCAGCGATCGTTTCAATAACTGCTGTGATTTTTAAGGTAAAACCGACCCTAGAGGCATCTTGAACTATAGCTGCCAGTTTTCTCATTTTCTCTTGAAAGGAGATACCGAAATCCTTCACAGTTACTCCCTTACAGAAAAGTAGCTTTTTCCTACCTGAAGAAGCCAAAAAGTTGACTTAATGGTAATTTCCTGCATAATTCTAAACCTTATAACCACTCTGTAGATATGTTTATTGATTATTTTTTTTAAAGCTCTTGTTGGTTAGCGTTCTTTCTCATGCAAAGTGCTGTATGGTTGGAAACTAACCATACACATCATAACATACAAAACTCAGGAATACCATAACGTGGTGGCAGCATCAAACTATGGTTGAGCATTTCTGCATCAGAGACAAAGACACTGGGAGGAGTTGATTGGAAGATGATGAAGCTATCTTTGATGTAAAATGTTAGAAGCTGTGTGAAGTGTTAACTTTCACCAGGACAGCAACCGCATGCATTCAGCCAGATCTACAGCGTAATGGTTAAAAGAGGCTGATGTTCCCAGATACGTTTATCAGACCTTTACTAATTAGTATTGTTGACACTTCTGGTAGCGCTTTAAATGCCTAAAATCTGGTGACCTTTTATGGTTTTTGTTGTTTTTTTTTACTTATAAGAAATAGCATCCGATGGAAGATATAGGCATAAGGGTGAAAAAGAGGTATGAGAAGAAGTGGGATCTCTTTTGTCTTCATCTAAAACTCTCTGCAAGGTGAAGGGGAAAAAAACTTCTCACGGGGTCCACCGCCTCTTCAGTAGCATATGGATGTGGTATCATGATGCGGGAATACTTCTCTAAGAGACAAGGAATCTGGTCAAAAGATGGGTGTAGCTAAATATATAGCAATCTCACAAAAAAATAACTTTTAAGGGATTTGGGACTGGGTGGAGGTTCCTGTTATTGTCCTGCAGGACAGCAGCACTAAACACACCAGAAGCCACTCTGTAATGCTTTAGATCAAACTATCATTCATGTTTTAGAATGGCCTAGTCAAAGACTTTAGTCCTTTCACTTCAAATATATGTACTACTTTGTTTTTTCTCTGAACATCCCAATTAAATACACTCAGACTTGTGATTGTAAAACGACAAAAATGTGAAAAGTTGGGAGGTCTATCATATTTTTTCATGTTACTGTAGATCTCCCTGCATCCCTCCCTTTGAATTCATTTCAGAAATATTTTATCCCAAACCGGGATTAAATGTCTAAACTACCATCATCCAATTATCTTCATTGTCCTTGAGGGTGTTGATGCTGTGGGCAGGAAGGACCTCCAGTAGGAGTCAGTTTTGCAACCAATGCAAAGAGGCCTCTGACTGAAAACTGTTGCTGTACGACACTTTCATGACATGCCAACAACTCAGTTTTGAGACACCAGAGGCATATATTTCCCAGTAGCATGTCCTGGGTGACACCATCAGTTATTGTCAAGCACTCCTAATCCACCTCATTAGCTTTTGCCGCTCCTCTTTAAGTATCTTACCCGCCGTATGGTTGGAAACGGAGACGCAAATAAAAGCAGGCAGGGTGACCACAGCTGTGGTGTTTAGCCTGATTGCAGGTTGGCAGCTGAACTTCAAGCGACCTCTGTCTTCTTCGTTGCTATTATGCTGCACTGTGAGTGTGCACAAGCTTCATTTTCTCCCGCTCCACGTTAAATGCACAGCAAGAAAGCGTGCACACAGAATGTTTTTTCCCTTTTTATGTCATCAAGCTTTGGTTCTGCAATCCAGAGCTCAGTGTAGTGCATATCAACTACGGGGGACGTTTGGGGACAGATTTGTGATGTAATCAGGAATTAATCTCATTCCCCGCTACGCGTGGAGTGGCACCAGCAGGGCATGCTGGGCAACGTGTCCTCCCCACCTCGCCTTTACAAATATGTTCATCATGTATCGCCTCTGCTGCCATCCGTCACTGAGAGAGATGGAGAAGGTTAGATGTTCACCTGAACCCTCGTACTCTTTGCTGTGTGAGAGCACCGTGCAAACCCAGCCGATGGAGCAAATAACATTCTGATTCCACATTTGGTTGCGTAACACGGCTGCGTGCAGCTGAGCCGGTTAAACAGGCAACCAGGCGGAAGGCCAAGCCTCTTTTAAACAGAGAACTGTTGATCTGACTAGCCAGTAAACATTAGCATTGTTGACCTCAGTTCTGTCATTCCAGAGAGATTATAATGTATTTTTTACAGAACAAAGGTTGTTTTGGGTCCATTTAATTTTAATTTTTGCTGAAGGTAGAGCCTTTTTATGCACCCTCTGTTGCCCCAAAGATACATATTTACCCAACTGGACATTAACACTTTGTTGGGATGCTGGTTACCATAGTAACAGTCAGAAACCACTTGTGTTTCCTTGGTGACTAGGCCCAGTGTTAGTGTCATTGTCTTCTCAGATGCCTTTTAGGCGTTCCGACCGTCTCATCCACACACAAACGCAGACGGATGGAGTGATGTGTGTCTAGACTGAACGTAGCTTCAGCAGCCTTATTACTGCTGCACTGTAGAGGTCTTTGTCCATGTCCAGTCTGTTGTAGGGTAGAGGGTTATACCACATCATCTCTTGGGCTTGCTCGGCACCTTTCCCTGCCTGCCTGTTTCTCCCATAGGCTTCTTCTGTCAAGTGAAACAAACAGCATCAAAGTGAAGGTGTTAGGCGAAACGCTTGTCAACCTGTGGCTCTCTCTCTTAAGGAGGAGGAATATTACCTTTTGACAGCTATTTATGAACCACTGGGAGCTGACAGTAAAAGGAGATCAACACTTGATGGAATCCTAAGGCTGATGATATGAAGTTTGTTGGGTTTTTTCCTTAAAGCTCCTTAAAGCTTTTTCAGTCTAAAAAACATCAAAATAACATTTTATCAGTTTTGATAGTCTTTGTAACTATCTAAAGATTGATTACCCCCAGAAATCTGTTCTTTAGGTGTTTTTCCACTGTCTGAAAATTCTGGGCAATTTTACTGGACCTTGACGGTATACTCGTCTTTCCATTCCACCGAGCCGACCCGAGGGCCAGTTTCTACTCCATATCAGAACCCAACCAAGTACTTGGCATCATGCTGTTGGGATGCTTTACTTAAGAAGAGATAGAGAAAACTGGTTAGAGTTGGAGTGTTAATTGAGAGAAATTTGCCAAGCCTTAATCACTGCCGAACGCTTAGGATAAGCAAATTCCTTAAGGGTCCGAATTTGTATGGAGACACAATGGCTGAGAGTACCGGCCCAGCTGATTCCCCCCTCTAAAAAAGGTCCCGGAACTCATCTAGTGGAAACACGCCTTGTGTTTTTGGCATCTTCCAGCTGGTTTTTGTTCAGTATTTGCCCATATTTTTATCCATTCAATCTTTCACATTTGAGGAAAAGGCAAGTTTCACACAGGATTTTTTTTTAACATTATTAAAGCGATTCAAGTATATGTTGTTACTATTTAAATACAAATAGGCATGTATCTATTAGATATATGGACTTTTGGACACATTAGGCGTCTGACGGATCAACCAGCTGTGAATGGCACAAAATACCTCCGAAGGGCCAGCCACTAACAGACAAAAAGAATTTTTAAAAAAATTTCCTCTCCCTCTTGTCCGCTTAGAAGCAAGCTGAATGATGGCCTGGTGGCTGAGAGCAGCAGATAAGGAAGTACTGGACTCAGTAGTGGAGTGAGGAGGGAGCACTTTAGAGTTAGACTCTGACAGAGATGAATGAGGTTGAAAGAGTTTTACCTTCAGTGGAAAAGAGAGAGCTCGGACTCTTTTGGTACAAAGTAATTAATTTTGTACAAACAACTAAATAAATTTTAAAAAAAGATGCAAAATGAAAGGTAATAAAATATGTTTGTTTTGGAGCTGTTGCTAACTGCATCCTGTAGATGAGATACTGGAGATGCACAGCAAATGGGGTAATGATTGGAACTGACCAATTATCAGCTTGATTGGCTTGGCATTGTGACCTGCTTTTTGGAAACTCAAGACTCCTGCTTTTTTCTAATCAGGAAATATCCCATATATTAGCACTACCTGGTCTGTTTGGTGTGAAAGTTAGTATTGAATGAAGATGACTTAAAGTTTGCTGGTTATTTAAGAAGCTATTTAAAAGGTATTCTGACTTGTAGGCACATGGGTGATCTTCAGTCCAGCTGTGAGAGAGAATTATACTTTCAGCGGATAACAGGAAGACTAAACAGAGTATTGCAATAGGTGCACTTCAGGGTAATTTTACTGTAACTTCACAGTATGAGAATGTCTCTATTAGACCAGACCGACAGAGCCATTTTTTGGGTCATTTCAGGAAACAAAAGAGTACTAGTCTCGGGGTATGTAGTCAGAAATGACCTGATATAGTTGTCTGGCGGGAGCTGTGGTTAAGTTATGCTGATTGGCTGTAATTAAGAAGGAAATGAGTAGATGTCGCCAAACAACTGGCTTTGTAAAATAAGAAAACTTAATGGTTAACCAGTTTATTACGGCAAATTAAACATGACACCCACCACTGCTTCTTCCATTGTCGATCTCTTGTTAATTCTCTGCTGCTCTGGGAGCCTTTTTGTGTTGAGACGATGCTACTCACTGTTGAAGCAGATGTGACATGCGTATTTCTTAGCTGATTCCTTAAAGGGCCAATTTTGTATGGAAACTCAATGGCTGAGAGAAGCGGGCCAAGAGATCTACTCCGATAGCGGCAAGTCTGCCCTTAGGTTTCAATGTTTTAAACGGCACATCTTCCAATGTTACATTGTTCAATCATTTCTGCTCACAGTCACTGTGTGTCTTGGAACATGATGGATTTCAAGGTAGCAAGAACGAGAACAAGGTTAAGAAAATTTAATTTTTAAAAGGTGTTGTAGCTATAGTGGCATTCGTTTCAAAGGGGATAGCACAGAAAGAGGAGAGAAGCATGGGAAGACATGGGGCAAAGGTCACTGAGAATATGACTCGAGCTCACAACAACCGCATTGAAGGCTGAAGTTTGTGTACATGGGGCGCCCGCACTAACCACTGCCCCATGCAACGCCCCCAGAAAATGTAATATGTTACAAGAATCTCAAGAGCATCTGAGGAGCTTCTGGGAAGTCTCCAGAGTGACCTGCAAGAGCACACCTACTTCAAATTTCTGACCCATGCAAGAAAAAGAAGGATTTGATTTGTTTAACTTGCAGCCCTGAATTGGAAAACAAATGTCTTTGTTCTTGACGAGTATGTAAAGGCCTCTAAATGGTTACTTCTGAAGTTATTGTTGCTAAAAAGTCTCTTTACCTGTAATACAAAGGGGTCATATCAACATGATTTTGTTTGGAAGTCGAAAAAAATAGATTATTTTTAGCAGATATGAACAGCCTACACTCTTAACAAAAGGATGTTGCTTCATTTGGTGGTGTTTTTATCCACTGGAGTAATGTTTGTTGTTCTATGTGAAGTTACCTTAAGCCCGGCTTACAGTGTGCATTTTTCAACCGTCGCAAAAGGTTGCTTGATGTCACACTGTGCGATCTCTAGAGGTGGCACACTGTATGCCTCAAGGTTGCATTGAGTTAAACTGCACAATGTTTCGCCATGGCATGACACGCCAACGTCACATGTATATGTCCTGAACAGCATATGTCACTAATAGCCGGGAGATTCCCAAGATGGCAGAAATAAAAAATCATATACACCATCTTTGGTGCCAAAATTTGTCTTTGTTGCTCCACATGTTGCTGTCAACGGGCTTGTCACACTGGACAGTCGCAGACCCGCAAACTCAAGTGCACTGTCTTTACGATGGAAGATTCTCTCACAGCCACCGGCTGATTCGGTCTTCTGGTCCACCTGAAAATAGTTTGCCTGTATCAGTACATTTACATGCAGCAAGAGAACTGAATAATTGCCTTAGTCAAACTGAAATTGGATGTTTGGAATGTAAGTATACACCGTAGCTCGACTTAAGATAAACCGAACTGGAGTTTGAGAAATCGGACTAAGATACCCTAATTATGCGAGTGAAAAAAATCGAATTTCTCAACATGTAAACGACAGTCAGGAGAAGCCGAACTATGGGACCCTGGGTACTCACCCTTCTGTAAGTGAAGAGACTGCAGGAGTGGGAACAACACCAACAGAATGAGCAGCAATGGCGAGTGTAACACAATCAAACATTACTGTACTTACAAATTGTACTGTGCTGCAGAATTGTCCATTTCTTTGCTCTTTGTGTGTGTCATGCTTTTTTTTCTCGTTCTGCTTCACTGATTTTAGCATTTGTTTTCTATCTGTGGGACTCCTTTTAAACAGAGAATGTCAGTGTGAAAGGGTGCATTTCGCCACCTAGCATCATGGATTCGAAACCACCTGATTCAATAACTAGATTTTCTGAGTGACATGTAAACTGAGACACAACTCAACTCTAGCTAAGCCATTAGTCTGGTCAATGTCAAACTCTCAACTTAGATTTGTATGTAAATGTAGTGAATAATAATTCCAGTAATAATACTCTAAGCCAGATGTCCAAAAATATTGGACTGGTACCAATAAATAGGTTATTCATTACCGAGCTTCAAATTTAACGATGGAAAAGTGAAATTAGAATCAGGTCAAATCAGCAGCAGTGGGTCAAACATCTGCAAAATGCTAGGATCGGAGATTGTCCGAAAGACTCTGGTTGATCGGTCTATCCATGACACAGCAAACATATTTTTAGTTATTACATAAGGATTGACTTAGGTTTGCAGTAACCAGCTGCTCTGCACCAGCTATTGTTATGCAAGGTTTTTCTATTTGAGAGAAGTGAATGAGGGACGTTGGATGGTGGGGGATCTGCCCTGTGGTCGAGGACCTCTCAACCCCACTTGCCTCTCCATGTCACTGCTTGACTGACAGGTACAAAGTAACCACTGCGTGCCCTGAGGTCCTAATCTCAGCCCTGTCACTCACTAGTCTACGGACAATGCCCGCCCCTCTCCTTCCACCCACCTACTCGAGTGGTCTGACCTACCACTGTGTGTCCTCATTGAATTGAAGGGAAAAGCTGGTTCTGTGAACTCTTGAGGTAATTGCAAACATGTGATTTAAAAAAAAGAAAAGAAAAGAAAGCAGCGTCAAGCTCCAGTGATCGTGACTCCATCCAAAAGCAGCGGCGGTCAAGTGGAGCCTGTGAAAGGTGATATCGACATGTGGCATCCTCATTATGAGGGGCTTAAATGTCTCTTTGTAGGTGTTAAGCCAGACTGAGGGGCTTTTGAAGTGGATGAAAAGGATTTTGCTGACCTCAGGATGAAATCATGTTCTTGTCTGCTGCAGACTGAGCGTGACCCTTTCAGGTACCTCCTCACTCTTGGCCTTGTTAGGGTGTCCGCTGGTATACTGGAGGATTGTACTCCTCCTCCTTCAAAAAAAGATGTTTAAAACTTTTCATCTTTAAATCTGTAGTATATTCTGTTTTGGGCTATTTTCTTTGTTGGAAGAAACGCAACAGAATGTTCATGGTCTTGTCTACAATGGTGTTGAATCGTGAGGTTAATTGGGCTTTTGTTTTTGCAATTAATTTGTCTTTTTATTACAGACCACTCTGGAATCATCCATTTTGCACACTCTGGCACTGTAGATTTCCCCTGGTGGGTCTATGTTTTTAGCTCAGACTGGAGTTCTTTGAAACATCAAGGAAAGTACGGAAAGAGCGTTCAGTTGGTTGAAATCCACAACTTATCTTGTAGATCACATTTCAGGAAGGGCTGAAATATGTAAACTGAACTTCTAACAGTGGTTCATATAGGTAGTCATAAAGTATTAATTTGAATTTGTATTTTTCTTTTTTAAGGTTATGCTGTACAATTAAACACTCACTGTGCAAACTATTTGGCATTACCTGTTAGTAGACAGTTGAATGGCTTGATTCTTTGTGGGATTGATTCAGTTAGGTGATGGAATCATCCCTCAGATATTCTGATTAATGGTGACTTACTGACGGTGGTTGCAGTTATTTTCTTATCATTTATGCAAAAAAAAACTACTATTCCAAAGCCCCCCAAATGTGTTTTGTTGGATTGAGATCTGAGGACTGTGGATGCCATTACTCATACAGGGCTGGATACTTACATAGGCTGTGGTGTGTAAAACAATGCTTGACTTGTACCAAGGGAACCAAAGTGTGCCATAAGAAATTCCCCCCTCACCTATACACCACCATCAACAGCCTGAACTGTTGATATAAGCCAGGATTTGATGTCCTTTATGCCAAATTCTGACCCTACCATCTTACTGATTCCAACGTCAGGACACAAACTCATGGTGAGGCGTCTTTCAATTATTATGGCCCTCACCTCTGGAACAGGCTGCCGGAGGACCTCAGGGCAGCAAAGAACGTTTATGTTTTTAAGACCAGGCTCAAGATTTACCTTTTTAGCCGGGGGTTTTACTGATTATTATTTATTAATATCTGTTTTATCGCTCTGTATGTTTTATTTGATTTAATTTTTTGTTTAGTTTTTAAGTGATTATTATTATTATTTATCTGCTTTACACTATTATCTGCTCATATCTTATCATTCTCTTATATTTTAATTTGGGATGCTATCAGTCTTATAATTTTATCAGTATTTTAATACTTAATCTCGTTTTCTACTGTTTATTTTAATATTTTTTGCATTGGGGGCGGTGGTCGGCTGTGGCTGCCTAGGTGGAGATGGGGGTACCAGCCCTCCCTTCTCTGGGCGCCCTGGGTCAGTGCCTTGGCTGCTGCTGCTGCCGAAGCAGATGGCTCCCATGATGGCATTTCTTGGCTCATCCGTACTCAGCCCCTTGTTGCTTTTGTTAACTGTTGCTGTTATGTGTGTGTGTGCGACGGGAGATTGGTTGGATTGTGGGGGGGGGGGGTATTTTGGGTTTGGGAAGGGTGGGGTTTGTGGGGTCATTCTAACCTGTAAAGCACTTTGAGAAGCCTTTGTGGTTGGAAAAGCACTTTATAAATAAAGTTTGAGTGATTGATTGATTGATTGCTGCTGCTAAAATCTAGTCTTATATCAGGCAACATTTTTCCAATTCAGTATTATAGAATTTTTGTGTGCCTTTGCAAACTATAGTTGGATCTTTCTGTTGATAGCTGACAAGGGTGGCACCCAGTATGGTCTTCTCCTGCCGTACCCCAGGTTTTAAGGTTTCACATGTTGGGCATTTGGTGATCTGCATGACCTCTAAAGTGTTGTCAACCACACAACTGCATCCAACTAGATAGTTTATGTTTTCCAAAACATCCTCTGTCAGCCAAGTGATTATTGTGCCTGAAAACCCCAGTAGGTGAGAAGTTTTTGGAAATAAGTCTGGTGCCAACAATCATTCTACATTCAGTCCATGTGTTTGTAAGATTTGCGTTGCTGTTGAGTCCAAAGCTTTTGGGTTGATTCCAGAAACATCTTTGGATGATCATTATTGTAATTTTCAGATATAGCCAGAGTCTACAGGAGATGTGGGATGTTTCACATCACAAATGTTAACCATTAGCCAGTCTGATTAACTTGAATGTATTTTTTGTTCAATTGTTTTGGAGAGGGTTTTTGGACATCAAATGGCTGCAGTGATTAATCTAAGATTTAAGAATAACTTTAGACTAATCATGGCTGGGATGATTTATTTAATGTCAAATCAATACATTTCTCTCACTCATCGGAGGTCCAGTTTTGTTCAATTCAAAGTTACATAAACAGAATATTTTATCCTCTCTAATAATATCACAGCAATTCCAGTTTATCCTTTACAATTATTTGAATGCCTTTCTATGTCTGCAGTTGGGTCTCTGTGTCATGCAATGTAAGCCAGCACAGGAAAAGACAATGTCCAGGCATACGCACCCAGCGCAAAGAAGGTAGTGGCTTGGGGCGTAACTGTTGCCTTCTGGGAGTGTTGGAGCTCATGAATGTATTTTCTGCTCTCATTACTAGCCCATATTCCCTTAAGCCCCTCTCCAAACTCATGCCTGTCACACTTACCAAGGGATCTGAAAGGTTAAAGATCAAACCACCCCCATCCCCACTCCCCCTTATAGTCACTGTTTCCTCATTAAGTAACAACTTCTCTTTTTATTTCTTGCTATTCCCTTCTTCCATCTTTGCCCCATCTAACCATTGTTCCTTACGGTCTGTTGCACCTTTGTCCTTTTGGTGTGTCCATTTGCACCTTTTACATTTCTACACACACAGGATGGTTTTGTCTCACTCCCGGTTAATAAAGCGGCTCCTCTTTTCGGCACTCACCTGTGGAGGCAGCATTTGCGGAGTACTTCGCTGCAAATTAGGCCGGAACGAGATGGAAATTACAGGCTCGAGTTCCTTAAAAGCATTCTTTTCTTTTCCATTTGGAAGGGAATGGGATGTGAAAGCAGGTAGCAAGAGGCAGAGTGTGTCTTTTTGTGCGTGTCTTTTTTTTTTTCATCAATTACACTCCATCTGAAGGTGTTTTAGTGAAAATGTGCTCATTAATTATATTTGGATTTATGATGTTCAAAGAATCCCAATGGAAACTTAGGTGGGGTTTTTTTTGGCCAGTTTCTACTTCTCATGTTCGTGAAAAGTACACTGAGGAAGTCAAAAAAGGGATGTTTTCAACCTTCAGTGCATTTTAAAAGCTGTGTTTTACCTTTGTCCCGGCTGGTAAGTGCATCAGTATAAGGGCAGTGTACAGTGACTTGAAGGCAAGGCAATTTCATTTGTATAGCACACTTTCAACACAAGGCAATTCAAGGTGCTTTAATGATTTGTTTTAGAATGACCATCCTAAAATGTAGCATTCTTCGACTTTATTTATTTTTTTATTGTCCAGAACATGTTGCTGCCCATGTTTATGCACCAATGAGATTTGCTGAGTATCACATTAACACCCTAAATGTCTCGATTTGCACTCCAAGAACTGCTTTGCACGATCACATCAAAAACATCTATTGACATATGGCACAAATTAGTTTTCCATTTGGCTGATGTCATTAGCATGTCCTTTGTTAAAAGCCTTGCTGTTTAAAGGGGAATCACTGGATCAGTGGTAGATAATGGGAGCATTGTGCACACATAGAATCCCTGGTGGATGATAATTGAATTAACTTCAGGCAAACCTGGTTTGTATTGTCATGAGCACACATGTCATGGGATGCATTAGCAAGACATTCATGGCCCAAATCAAATTCATCGCAGGCCACTTGTGTTAATTTGCATAATCAGGCATGGCAAATAAAAAAATACCAACAAGAAGGTCAATTGCCTCAATTCATACGGGTACTCAGGCATGTACAGTGCAATGCAAATGTGTTGCTTTCTATGCCATTTTCCTATGTTGCATGCTACAGCTTCAACGTTTTGAGAAACAGTAGGAAAATGACACTTGGCTTTCAGAATGTGTACAGTTTGACAAACATTACAGTACATCCAGCCAAGTTTACGCTGAGATCTTAGCGACTTTGTTCAAATGAGACAACCATTGAAGTTGGTGAACTAAATACCAAAGGGTTTTGTATTTAAGAGAAGCTAATCAACTATTCCACAGGAGAAGACGTGGTGGGGGAAGTATCATGTTGTGAGGATGCCCCAAAAGATTGAATACAAACGTGCTCAAAGTTCGAAGATTTATTTAGGGCGTATTCACGCCAGAAAGGTCTGTTCAATCACTTCCTTTGGTCCAGACCAAGTTTGGTTCTTTTTGCTCTTGTTCCTATTCACACTGCAAGTAAATGCAGCAGTACCAGAGTTTATAAACTGAAAGTGATATGTGCTAAGGTCTTAAAGCCATTGGACACATACACATGTAAGTGGGGTAAAACCAGGAAGCCTTGTGAAAATAGGTCAACATAAACAATGGAGAGTGCTGTTCTTATCGTCTTTCTGGCGTTACTGTTAATACACAGAGGTCGAATTAAGCAAGTATTTTCTGTATTTGACTGGTGTTCTCGGAAAAACATTGTTAAAAAAAATGATGAGTGAGATTCCTTCATTATATGGAGATTATTTGATGGACTTGTTTGATCAAGCAAGGAGGAACAGGGTTACAGAGTATTCGCAACGGCTGAACCTGCTTCCCACCAACTGACTAACAACTTTATAGATTCAGACAACATTACTGGCTATCACAGACTCCCAGGCGTCTTCGTCTGATAGCAACTGGTTTTAAAATGGTAACAGAAAAATCTGAAGGTGACAGCACATTAAGGAGTTATTGAGGCTTTGAAGCACATCGGTGGGTACACAGATGGGACAACAAATGGAGGTGACATATCAGTTTAAATACATGCTGCAAAAAGAGCACATCTAGGGAGATTTCCTCACACTGGATAAATGTTCCCTGATTTCAAAACTATAGCTGAGTAGGTGTTTTAGCAACCATTACACTCATGGACATCACAACAGTCTTCTGTACGCAGACAAGTCTGCGTACAGAAGGGAAGTGGAACAGCTGGTCCTCTGGTGCAGTCAGAACCACCTGGAGCTAAACCCGCTCAAAACTGTGGAGATGACAGTGGACTTCAGGAAGAGACCCCCATCAACATCTCCTCTCATAATCACCAACAGGCCAGTCCCCACAGTGGAGTCTTTCAGGTTCCTAGGATCCACCATCACACGGGACGTGAAGTGGACCTCCCACATTGACTCTATAAGAAAGAAGGCCCAGCAAAGGCTGTACTTTCTGCGTCAGCTTAGATAGTTCAACCTGCCTCAGGAGCTGCTGACCATCTTTTACACAGCAATAGTCCAGTCTGTCCTGACCTCATCCATGTCTGTCTGGTTCGGATCCGCCACCAGGCAAGACAGGGACAGACTGCAGAGAACAGTCAGGTCCTCAGAGAGGATCACTGATCTTCCCTCCATTCAGGACCTATTCCGGGCCAGGGTCAGGAAGCGGGCCAGAAAAATCACCACAGACCCCTCACACCCTGGCCACAACCTGTTTAGGCTCCTCCCCTCAGGCCGGCGTTACAGAGCGCTGTACGCGAAAACCACCCGACACAAGAACAGTATCTTCCCCCAGTCTGATGAACCCTGAATAGTCACAGAGTGTGAGTCCATTCACATGAACAGTAAACTAAAACTCTGCACTGCTGTATATACTTACTGTACAATAACCCCGGTTTGGTGTATATATTATCCTTTATTATTTATTTGTATTTCCTTTTTTATTTCCTTTTTTATTTCCCTTATTTAAGTTCTGTACCGGAGAGAAAAGTTGCCGGAGTCAAATTCCTTGTATGTATCATACTTGGCCATTAAAGCTGATTCTGATTCTGATTCTGAACAGGTGAAATTATCATAACCCGTGTAGTTTATTAATCTGCACAATGTGTGTTTGCCCAATGTGGATTCAATGAGGAAACGAATTTGAGTTATTTTTAAGGGAACACCCGACTGGTGTGGAAAGAAATGTGTAGAGCATTGATAATTTTGGCTACAGGTATTTTTTGTTGATCCATCACATAAAATCTCCCAAAATACATTAAAGATTTCCGATGTAAAGAATACATATAGACTAAAACAAAGAGTAGATAAAGTATATATTGACAAAGTTTATATATATTTATTTAAAGTAATCAAATTTGCCCACTTTTTTTTTGCACTGCTACGTGTTAAATGATGCCTTTTGTGAAGCAGAGCAATAAAGTAAGTGGGCTTACCTAAGACCATGTCGAATTAAAAACGTACCATGTATGTCATAAATGCATTGTTCATTTATGTTAACTTTCAAATGGCCTGGGGCAAGAAGTATTAAAGTTTTGCTTTATCTAATCCCAAAGCACGGCCCCTATCCTCTGACCAGATTGCCTTAGTTATCCGAAGGGACGTCTGCGTTAATGAATATGTTCCATTTACAACTCGTAATTTCACACCTCTTAAAAGTTTTAGTGGCGCTAAAAAGGCAGTCCTCAAGTCAATACTGTTTGAAGATTTTTCCTTTTAGATTATGTGAAACTGCTTTTTTTATATATATATATCTTCCCTTTTGTGCGGTGGTTTCTTCAGCTACATATGATGAGCAAGCCATGATTAAAGGTTATCTTTAGAATGTGTCATCTGGCAGCCAGTGGAGGCTGACAGCTCTGAAGAGGAATGGACATCTCTCTTTAAAACAGCTCACTGGTTCAGCAAAACAAAAGAAAAAAAAAGGCTGTGATTTAGTTTTCACTGACCAGAAGTCCTTTGAGGTCACTGCCTCGGACAGACTAATTGGCCAGGGGTCACGAGGTAAAGAGATTTACGGACTGGTCAAGACATCCAGTTAGCATCACTAGTGATTTCATCCAATTTAGTGTTGAGGACTAAAGATTGGGATCTGTGTGAAACTCAACATCCACCCCCACCCACAGACACACTCTAGGGCAGTGGACTCATTCATCACAGGGAGCTTCAGGCAGTCAAACTCAGCTGTCCATCAGGGCATTGAGACATCTGAGTGATGTCAACCAACATTCCTGTCACTTACCTCTCAGTGACCTCAGCTCTCACTCTGGGGGTTTCATCTAGTGTTTGCAATGGGATCCCGGTCGTAAGTCACTGTTCAGCACCCTTCAGTCAAACTGGTTGACTCATTCTTCCATCTCACATATGGAACCAAACCAATTTCCCCACAAAGACTGTTAACAGGACAGCTGTTTTCTGTATTTCCTGTCAGGAAATCTCAGGACTTAAGCACTGTTTTGACAGTGAGCAGGGGAGTCAAAGCGTTGAAGTGGATTCAAATATTAGACCCTGTTTGACACTTTAACATGCAGATATTTCCATATTTTCAAGTCACTTAACATGTTGAGCAGATATCAGTGCAAGCACATCTTCTGGTTTAACTCTTAACGCCAGATTGTGTCGAATGCAGTTTGTAACTAATGTAGAATGAATCAGAGTTTTGTGGTTGATTTTAGATGTTTCTAAAACTTTAACCTGTCGAGGCCAACTCTGAATGTTCCAATTCTGAAGTGCTACAGTAACAAAAAAACTAAATTAGATTTCTACCTTTGAGTCGGGAATTTATATTAGCAGCAGAGGTATGAGAGAGAAATATGTGTACAGTAGGGTTTTTTGTTTTTCCAATAAAATTGCGGTGGCCTTGTTTCTAAACGAAAAACTGCTCATGTGCTTTTTTTTGCAGGAGTTGGAAGTTTGTTGGTGAGTGGTTAGGGGAAAAAAAGGATTACTACCCCCAGTATAGCTGCCACTTTCCACATGGTCAGACTTAGAGTAGTTTTATTGATGTTTAATGCTCCTTCCTTCATCATGCTGGCTATGGCACTTTGTTTCCTCTTCTTCTGCAGTTGTAGTCTGTTGTGTTTTTACACAAAACCTAAAGTAACGTATGTTAGAAAATCAGTGTTTTCTCTGCATCAGAACGTGTCTTTAAAATTCACTGACATCATATGTTTGATTCATGTTGCTTTTCAAGCGGGATCAGAAAATAACTTTTATCGCCCCATTGACACTCATTCTTTTTTTTTTTTTTTTTTTATGGCAGTAGGAGACCCATGGACCAGAAGTCAAAAGGCTTGACTTAGGCTCCCCATGATGTACTTTAATTTAAATAACTAATCATGTGCATTACAACTGGGTTTGTCAAGTGATCTGTGATTTATTTGATTGTAAAAATTCGCATTTAAATTGCGTACAAATCAGAAGTGCATATGTGATGTTTTGTAGCAAATATTAGCTAGCACTAGTACTTGAAACACTCACCAAGACCTTGTAGAGCTTGTCCCTCATGCTGGTTCTCAATTGACCAACTATTTCTCCCCCGTCATAGCTGCCACTTTCCACATGACCACATTTATACTGGTTTTCTCCATGTTTAATGCTCCTTCCTTCGTCCTGGAAGAAGGAGGCGAAGCATGCTAATGTCACGGCCATTTTTCTTCTTCTGTTATCAAACAAAACATGAAATATCTTTTACTGCCAAAAATCAGCGCATTCCCTCCATCAAAATCCAAGTCTTTACGGACATAATATGTCCAATCCATGGCACATTTCAAACGGGACCAGAAAATAACATTTATTGCTGAATTTACTCGTTTCTCTTCTTATTTTGTTTCCTTTTTTTTCTTTTTTTTTACTGTAGTGGATCTATTGACCAGAAGTAGATAGGCGTGACTTCGGTTCCCCATATTCATGCTATGCAAACGTCTCACCTCTGATAGGCTAACAGCAATTTGACTCTTAAACCACCTTTGAATTAATAACTAAGTTAACATACTTCACTGATGTTGTTCCCAAAAACAAATTTGAACCATTTCTTCCTCAGCTCTTCTTTCTTGGGTTAAAATAATGCAACGTTTATGCTTCATCTCCACAAATACCACAAGACCGAAGTTTTTCCACTGTATTGTGGACTTTCTAATGGTTAGCTTCTATACTGGCTGTATGGGTTAAAGTTAACCAATACCATGAACCGATACTTATGTTGGGGATACAGAGGAGCTATAGTCGTTTGGTTAATACTAATTTGGAATAATTATATAATAACCTAATACTGGGATAATTATTAATGAAAATTGAAATATCAGTGAGAAACTGAGCAAAACCAGCTTTTTAATTGATTTAAGAAGTAATATTCATTATACCACACTTTCAGTGTTTATGTGAACGATGAATTCAACAAGGCAATACTTTATCAATGCACGAACAACCCAGAGGACACAAAGCAAAGCAACATGGTCTAACTAACTAGCCTTGGTTAGCTCTATGGCTATAAGAAGGAATAATCTTTAGACAATGGCCGCTGCTTTCCAGCCTCTTCTGAGTGACTGCCACAAAGCCACCCTCATGGAAATCAAACAATCATACAGCAAAACACAAAACAAGCAACATACTGATTCTGATTACACATAAAAGAAAAACGGGTAACAAAACTTAACATTAAACACAACCAATAACCAATTTCAGCTGAAAGCACATATACATATGTATCTATATGCTAAACCTGCTCCACTTAGGAATTAAGAAATTGGGACAATCCTACTTGGATGAGTTCTTCAGACCACGATCAGACGACAGAGGAGGTGAAAAAACGGCCGTGTTAAGTCCTGGGTAGGTTAAGTCGTCCACCTCAATGCACAGAAGGTATAGGACAGAGTTCAGAGACGCTTGCAGACTGCCGCTGGCCAACGCGCTCCTCTTGGATGAAAACACCAGGTCTCAGAGAGCTTTTCGGCTTGGACTGGACGGTGCGCAGAAACCCCAGAGAAGTTTCAGGGTGATTTCTTTTGGACCAGCCGGGTAGAAAAAAATTGTTACTGTGTTGGACTTAGCAGTCCTCACATAGATTGTCTCAGCCAATGGGAGACAAAAGAAGAGGCCTAACGGGTGGTGACCCTGGCTATCCTCTCCCTGGGCCTTCCTATATTCAGCTGGTGATCCCTCCTTTGTATCTCAATCCCCAGTAATTTCACTCCATAAAATCCTAGCTTTGCCCGGTCTACCGTAACAACTTTTTGGCTTTGCACATTTTCCCCTCCACATCCAGGCTAGCTGGAGGCTTTCAGCGATGACTTCAGCTGCCAACATGCTGGAGCAACCAGGAGTGATGAAGGCTGGCGACAGAAGCTGTGCAGACGTGACAGGATGATAGGGCCCTATTTAGAGCTTCAAAGTGGAGTCCCATCATCGCTTTACAGGAGAGATGGGATGAAATATGAACTCCTTTTAATATCCTACCTAATATCTATGTTGACAAGCTCAATGACTTACCTTTTGGAGGAATGCCACAACATCTGAGGTATTTGCACCTAAATGGCATTTTGTTATACAGTGTCAAAACAGTGCTGTGGAGATGGTATTAACAAAGCAACGGTTAAGGGGGAATTGTTCTAATTTTATTATGGAGTTACAGTAAATGCAGGCAGTATTAGGTTGCAGGGTAGCCTGCATGAGGGCCAGGCCAGGATACTCACTGCCAGGGCTAATCCCTGTGCATTAAAACCGGTTAATCAGTTAATTAACCATTCAAACCTTGGCATCCACACAGGCCTGTTTAGCTAACCAGAACAATAATTTTTGAGTAAAGATCTGTTTCAAATGCTGAAAATCATTGTGATGAAACAAGTCAATGTTTTTAGACCTAAGCAGAAAAGAACAACTCAGAAAGCACACTCATAAATTCATAATTGATTAGTGGTCTAAAAGTTTAACTAAACCACCTCAATATTCCACAACAAACAAATACATGAAGCAAAAGGGTGAAAAATGCAGTTATCTTGCACATCCTAGAGCATAATATTGCAGCGTTTTTTATTTGTCTCTTCTACATACACTCACTGGCCACTTTATTAAGTACACCTTGCTAGTAATGGGTTGGACCTCCTTTTGCCCTCAGAACTGCCTTAATCCTTCGTGGCATGGATTCAACAAGGTACTGGAAACATTTTGAGTCCATATTAACATGACAGCATCATGCCGTTGCTGCAGATTGGTCGGCTGCACGTGATGCAAATCTCCCGTCCCGACCGTAGAAACCCTTTTAGTATACATGCTTGAATGCATTGAGTTGCCACCATGTGATTGTTTGATTAGAAATATACCTTAACGAGCAGTTGGACTGGTGTGTCTAATAAAGTGGCCAATGAGTGTATAAATAACCTCAGAGAGTATAAAAATCAGGTGTTATATTTCTTCTGGTGAAATACGTCACAAAATATCCGTCTTATTAACGTCTCATCATTCTCAAGCAATTACATTAGAGGGATAGTGATGGCATTATTAGTGCTTTGACTCTCCAATTAAACAGTTTGAGTAGCTGTCATTCCTCCTGGCTGGGGTCCCTGTTGGCCTAGAATCTGCCTTGCACAGTAAATAGGAGTACAAAGCTGACAGCTGTCTGATAAATTATGCATAGCCCAGTGTTTAAAGTGCACACACACACACACACAGATTGTCATGCCCCAGTGTTACAGTTGAGATGAAACTGGAGACTCATTAAACTCCTCCACACTTTTTAGTTTGTACCTCTGTCCCGCTTCCTCCTCTGAGGGTTCTGTCTCTTGTCTCTTCCTTCTTCACACCTTCTTTTAACATTCCCTGTGTTAACTCTCACTCCCTCTTGACACTCATGTTTGCTCATCTGGCATCCCCATTACTGCTCAGACAAGACATATCCTTTCTCCTCTCATATCCTCTTCAAACTATAAAGGGCTGATTTTAGGGCTAGAACAACATCCGTATTTCTGGAGATTAAATTGTGGCCAAACGCAATTCAGCAGATGGTAATATCTGATTATACAAATGTGAATTTTAATTAAAAGGACCTGTCAATATCCTGTTTAGCTTAAGCTGTTTTACTGGCATCTCAGCTTGTACCAACGCCTGGTGCTTTCAATTTTCAATTCAGTTTATCTACATAGCGCCGATTCAAAACAGATGTTATCTCTAGGCGCTTTACAAGAAAAGTAATTTCAAGAAAGTTTTACAAACATTCCAATCAGCTTAAAAGATTTCTATTTCAAGGAATCCCAGCAGATTGTATAAAGTCATTAACTTGAGGTTGTCCCCCATTCATGCAAACTCTAACCACAGAAATCCCTCATTTTGAGCAAGCAAGTAGCAACAGTGGAGAGGAATAACTCCCCTTTAACAGGAAGAAACCTCCAGCAGAACCAGAACCTGGCTCAGTACAAGCGGCCATCACCCATGGCCGTCTGGTGGTTGAGAAGACAGAGCAGAGACACAGAAAAGACAAAACAACCTGATGTAAGAGTATGTAATGGAATTTTTAAATAAAGGGATGAGAGAGATTCCTTCAGATTTATGGAGGTTTAATTACAGACTTGTTTGATCAAACACGGAGGTGCAGGATCATACAAGACATATGCAAATACTGACTAGCCTTCCAACATGAAACTAAAACTTTTATAGATGCAGTAATCCTATATCCAATATCATATCGGACACTTTCCTTTAGAATGAGAGCATTAGACTTGTAGATGTTGTGGACTTGATAGTGAAGGCCTATTCTATGTACTGGCAGGATGTCTTCAGATGTAAGAGGAGGTGACTGTCCCAACCCAGGATATTGGAACTCAAATATCATATATATCATATCATAAAGAAAGGCACACATAACTGTCAGTATGTAAGAATATACAGAATAGATCATTCTTAATATTAAATTTCCCACTACAAGCACTTTCTATATTAAAGAAAACAATGGAGGACAATCAGTTACTGGCTGCTTTGTCACAGTTGATGGCCACATCCAACAGGGCGTTACAGTAAAGCAGGGGACCAGACCAGGTGTAGCTTCTATGGAGCGAAAAACACAGAAAAAACTAAGTTGACAGTTGAAATGACAGAAAAAAATACAACTGAAGAAAAGTGATTAGTTTTTTCTCCAACGGTCTTAGCCCATAGTAGTATAACTATGTGGTTATTCTAGGCTATTCACGGTTATTCATGGATACCATGCACGTTCTTTGCTTCGATGTGCATGAAATTCCTGTCAGTGCCTTGTCATTCCATAGTTCAAAATGCGCAATTTATTTTCTCTCCATGGTCCGCTCAATACAATGGCCTAATAATTACTTATTTTCATTTTCTTTTCTTTCCTCGTGTCTAACCCTCGTCTGTCTCCCTGGTCTGTTCATCCTGCTTTCTGCAACCAGCAACCTAGGACTCTTACATCCTGTGTTCTTCTCACATTATCTCTGTGTGCCATCAGTGTCCAGTTTCTTTGCTTGTTGCCCGCTGTTACCTTCTGCAGACTTTATGATGATGATGAAGGAGATATATATAGCTCTGCTTTACGCTATATAGCAGGTTGAAACATAGTGTTCTGGTTACCAACATTTCGAAACGCCTGAAGTTGTGCTGCCTTATGGACTGAGGTCAGGTAGTTATCATGTAGGTACATGAAAGTGGACCCCTGCCTATTCGCTGTTCAGGATTCACAGATTCACCTATCCACAAATTATTCGGTCTGTCAGTATATTTTCTAACTATTCCTACCATTCATACCTCGTTTCCAAGTGTTGTAACAATTTGCAAACCGTTCCAGATTGCATGATATCCTTTTAACATGGAGGTAGAGTATAAAAAATCAAGTAAAGCAATTTTGTGTAATCCATTTAGCCTTCCTGTTACCTCTGAACCTTCTCTGTTGCAAATCCATTGTCTGCACCTGCTTTTCTGTGCAGGGTCGTTGGGGAGCCAGCGGTCATTGGACAAGAGGCACAGTACACCCTGCAATGGTTAAACAATTTTTTTGTTTTTGGTGTAAGCTTAAACTTTCAGAGAGAACAGAGCTCTTACCCTGAAATCTGATCAGAGTGTCAAAAAGTATTACATGTGGAACTGCTTTTATGTTTGGGTTTATCTCTGGTTCAAACCACTGTCACTTTCAGTGCCTCTGCAAAGAAAGACTAAAATATGGTTAACTGCATTGCTATTGATGTGAATATGGTGCTAAATATGGCCATGAAGATAAAGTTACCGAATGGCTACTACAAAGAAGAGGAGCTAAAACAAGTACAGTTTAACATTTGATTGCTTATAAGGTAAAGTTGCAGTGATAAAGCAGCCACGATTGAGGGAGAAATGATGCATTGTAGAAGTTAAAATCCGAAAGGAGGTGTGTTTTCTACAGGGCTCACCACCTGATCACTTCATGGGTCTAGTTTAAGTCATGACTTCTAAGCCTGTTTCAAAACACAATGGTGGCACGTTGCTGCAAAGCGGAGGTAACATCAGGGATCGTAAGTGGTCAAGTCCGGCGTTGCGGGAATATTACTATCAACGATGGTGGCACGAGTGGCAGAATATTCTCCCCTCGCCATGACGCCACTCCTCATTCAATGAAAACACCATGGCGGCATTATCACCCTGATATGCCGCCATTGTGTGCCTTTTGAAACAGGCTTTAGACTTGGTTCAGGATCCACACACCCTTAAAGCACCATGCTGATAATTGGGTCAGTGTGTGGTCACCTCCAGTCATGTTTTATCTGTGAGACAAAAGCAGATATTAATATTTATACACCCGCCCGGCTGTGATCGTGTTCCCACAGAGATGGATGCCTCTGCTGATGTCACGTCTATGGGATAAAAGGCCCACATGTGTTTCCCTCCGACGAGGCCACAGATCAAACCTATTCCTACTACATGCAGACAGCACAAGCTTGAACTAACATTCATTAAATCTCCAACAGCAGTGCCTGTGATTGGAACAGCTCCTCTAACCGTTCATTTATACAGTACATGTGTTTGTTCTGCTACGGTCGCCATAAACCGTCTTGTGCAGTTGTTCACATCGAAGCGCTGCGCTCCTCTTCCTGATTTTGTGAATGGGATAATCTCGGCGTGAAAGAAAGATTAGCCCGGGCAGAGCGCCGGCTTAAACTCGCCACTGATCCCAGCCCCCCGGGCACAACAGTGTGGCTAATGTGAGCGGAGAATTAGTTTCCACGCTGCTCCGGATGAAAGTCGGAGCCTTTAGGAGCCAGACGAGCAAAGCCCACTGTAATAATGAGTTATTGTTAAGTTCACACAGAAACCTTCAGTATTTGCCCGAGGCAGCTTTTTGGCCTCCATCACCTCTTTTGCCATGCAGATATTATTATTAAGATCTCTCCTGGCGGAGTTTCCATTATTCTCTACAGTTGTTGTTGTGGGAACAAAAAGACGAGGATTTATTTGAAGACAGACGTGGAGATTATGTGGGAAAGAAAAAACAACCAGAATCTCTTACAGGTGTAATTACACATGTTTTTATTGACTAAACCAAATGGTTTAGAGAGGAAAACAAACTATAGAATGTTGTATTCTGATATTTAGAGTGTTCAGACTATAGCGATTTGTGTTAAATTTATTCCATTTCATCATTTGCTTCACACTTGGCCTTTAATGCTCTGGGAGCATTTCAGAGACAGATATGGATCAGGGGACACATCTGGCTGTAGGAAATATCAATATCAGCAGCTTTCAGGGCCACCTTCCCCACCTCCTGCCGTGAAATTGATCCAGGTAACTGGCTTAGCAACTGAAGCAGTCCATTGTGTCGCACGCAAGGAGTGGAATCAGATTGTGAGGAGTTGAGCCATTTAATTACAACTTCTACCTTCAGGACTGTGTGAGTTTCCCTCTGTCAGGCATATTTAACACTGCCAGTGAACTGAAAAGGAGGGTTACACGTGCATGTGGTCAGGTCGTGTTCTTTTTCCTGCTGATGATATGAACAGAGCAGAGAATTTCGTTCCCCTTGAAAGTTTGTCGTAGGACGATTGCACACTTCGGTGTATTTTATTTGGACTTCATGGGATAAACCAAAGTTGTTAAAGAGAAGAGAAGAGAGAGTAACAGCAGCAAAGCGAGAGATGAGAGAAGCAATTAGGATAACACAAGAAAGTTAGAATAAGTATGAAAAAAAAAAGAATCAGGAATAATTATATGTAAATTAAGAACACAATTACAAAAACCAAAGTACTGTGCATTCAAAAAACAATAAGTGGCATACTAAGATTAGAATGTAAAACTCAGCAGGATCATTTATAAAATGAAAAAAGTACAGAATGTGCACTTGTAGTTGTGCATTAAAAGTGAAAAAGTAAATGTTTTATGTACACAAAGTTAACAGAATATAAACTGAGAAATAAACATAATGCCTCTAGGAAGCAGCAGTCGGCCACTGAGCTTATCTAACTTCTTCGTCTCAGCTGTAGATAAACTGCTGCTGCATCGTTATACAGTGGAAGGGAAGCATTTGTTTAGTTTGCAAGCTGCAAGTCTTGAGAGATTTCTCCTCATGTATTTCATAAAAAAACCTCAGGGTTAGTCAGATGGGATTAACATCAATTTTAAGTCTTTGTGTATGGTTTTTCTTTTTAAGTTTTTGTGGCCACAGCGGCCTTTATTAGCAGTGGACAGTTCAGAAAGGGGAGAGAAGTGGGGGAAGATACATTCTGCAAATGTCTGCGGGGTGGAATCAAACCCGAGACACCAGCTTTGAAGACTGAGGCCTCGGAACACGGGGCCGCCATCTTGTCTTTTGCCACCTCTTACGAGATGTATTTGAGGACTGACTGCCCCATCAGCGCAGAGCAGCTGCTGAGGAAAAGCGTCCCCATAAAATGACCCTGCCACTACAGTGTTTTTTCATCTGGGAGGGTGTTCAAAGTGGTGTTAGTCCTCTCGGTTGCCATGAGAGTAAAAGATTAATGGAACTCTATACATTTTCTTTGTGGCAAAAACCTGAAAACCATGTGATGTTCTCCTTCCATTTTACAGTTGTGCTACTACCTTGTCTTGATATATTGTGATTAAAAAGCCAAATCTGGCCTATTGGAACAACCCAGAGAACGGTATGTCGCTTCGCTTCAGATGTCCCGCCGGGTAAACTTTGCCTGGCCGTACAGGAGAGGGACCAGCATAAATATTTATCCCCGTTGTTTGTTCCTGGCTTTAGACCTGTGTGTTTGGGGTAAAATACACGTGGTGGCGGGTGCTGGATTAGCATACCAGAGGTCAGCAAGTGCTAATTTAACTACGGCAGTAAAATGCTTTAATGCAGCTGCAGAGCTTTAGACGTACCATCACAAGCATGTAGCCCTTTTTCTGCTGTCAGATATGGGGGGGGGGGGTCTTCAGCAGACAAAGAGCCTCTGAGAATTCATGTATTTGCTTTGTCATGAAACCAAAAGCATCTCTGTTGCTTAACGTGTTTTCTCACATTGGCTCTAAAGGCACTTGGTTTTTAAAACAGCTCCTCTTTTTTTTTTCTTTTTTTTTTTGCTCAACCCATTTCTTCTCCCCCCTCTCCTCATCATTCTCTATGAATTCTCAATGAGCAGCTGCTCAATAAACATGAAGGGGTGTGTGCACAGAGAAGAGACCTGGCCTCCAAGAGCTCAGCATTGGGCTGGAGAACGGCAGAGAAGGAGGGGAGGGAGTAAGGTGGGAGGGCGGCGTGTGTGAGAGTCGAGCGCAGAGACACAGCCACGAGCCTGGGGGTGGTGGGGGTGGGGGGTGTTTGCAGTCGGCACTGTCGGCCAAAGTCGTCTTGCAGCTGTGTAAGAAAGGCTGCCCGGACAGAGGAGAGTTAGGCTCAGAAAGCGAGATATCTGCTCCCGCTCTGTGTGGCTGCAGGCGGGGCGAAAGAGAGAGTGCCTGGATGCTGTGATCTTCTCCACCATGGGATGCAGCCTCTGTACTCTGAGGAAGCCGGAGGAACAATATAAACTACTCTACCAAGTCTGCCAGGTACCGTCACCATGTGTCTTCAAACTTCTGGAGGAGTATTTGTGTTTGTTTTTCCAGCATACTTTGTGGCTCCTCTCTGCTGATGTCCTTAGCCATTTGTCATCCCTGAATTGTTGTCCAATGCCTCTGGGGGTCACTGGGTGAGCGGGCGTAGAGTTAAGTGCAGCGGAGTGGAATGGAACTGTTGCCAGCTCGAGACCTTGCAGCTAAAGAGTCCTGAACTCTTGGAAAAGGGGGTCAGCGAGAGGTGGCATGCTGAGCTTTAAAGAAGGCGGGGGGGCAGTGATGAAGAGGTGATGGCTCCCTCACTGTGCCTTGCTGGTGTGTGCCGATCGCAGCCCGACTCCCCATTGTCGGCTGAACGCTGAGTCGCGGTTCTCCTTGCTGTAACCCCCGCTTGACTTTTCCCATAGTTTATATTTAACACTCGAGTGCTTGTTTTGCACATTCCCTTTGCAGCAAAGAAAACAGAGCAGGCGCATAACAGATGCATCATTAACACGCAGGGAGAGGGTTCTCACACCCGAGACCAGAGCTGGATTTGGCATTCATCTTTTTCCAGTTGTTCGGTGGCCTACGATTATATGTGGAAACATTTGATTGGACTCACTAAATGTTTTGGCTTTCGGGTTTGCTGGCATTATGGATCCCACAAACTCTCTTGAACTCTGGCAGATGCTTTTCATGTTTTAAAACTAGAAGATTTCCACACCCACTAACCAACATGCAAAAGCTTAAGTTTGTGATTTTCTGATCATTTGTGTTTCTTGCACTCAAAACAGGCTCAGGATATCCTGGGTTAACCATGACACAACCGTGCAAAAAAAATCTGGTTTCGCAAACATAAAACAAGATGTTGGCAGTATTTTAAGAAACGAAGAACTCCAGTTTTTTTCATGTTGTTTTCTCAACTGTGGAATAGGAAAGATCAGCTGACGTCCTCGACCTGACTTCCATTTTCAACATTGCCGCTTGCATCAACAATTTTAGCTGAAGTGTTTATTTTACAAGACATTTGCTGAACGTGTCTCCCCTACTTCTCTCCCAAGTTTTTGTACCGTCCACTGTAAAACACAGGCAGCTGATGCCACAACATTTTTAAAAAGAAGGAAAGTACAGCTTAAAATTATGTTTGTAAAAAGTAACACCAACTATGGCTAACAGGGTGTCACCATATCGAAACCTGAGTAATGGTGCTAGCTTAAATGGAATGCTGCTTACTCAGGTGGGACATCAGAACCTCTGTTTACATTACCCATGAAATTCCGCAAACTGAAGTTGCGAAAATAAATTTGCCTAATGGAAACAAGCCAATTTTGGGGGGAAAAACTCACATTTTTCCATAAAGTTTTTGCACTTGGATGAGTTGGTTTTTCAAACTTATTGAAACTTATATATTTCGCAAAACGGCAATGGAACCACCTTTTTCGCATCACGTGAGTCACATGAGCGACAACTGGATGTAACTACGAGCAAAAAAGACGAAGTAGTAGTAGGAGGAGAAAGATGGCGCGGCATGTTTGGGTTCACGAAGAGACTGAGTTGGTTTGTGATAAAGGCATAACTAAAATATTAGATTCAAAACAGCAAAGAAACGCGAGGTTTTACCAAGACCGCTCCCATTTAAAAAAGGCTTTTCGCTCCAATGCCTCTATAAGCCGTCTACGTCTCCTCCTCATGGCAGATAATGAGCGTTAGTGCCTGCCTGCGATATGAATATATCTACTCTAAATGTTCACATCCGTTGGCACTTTTCTTACCTGCGTAAAAACTTGTGATTTAAACAGAGTTTGTTATTTAATGGAAACACTGCAATTGTGAAATTGTTTTTTTTCGACATTTAAAAAATATTGACAAAATTTTGTGCATATTTGTAATGGAGACGCAGCTAGAATCCCGACTTCTGAAGTAAATGGAATGCAACATATATCTGTGTGTAGGAAGGTAACCTCTAGAGAAGGTTGTAATATGGAATGTCTTCAAAGATTTCACAAAAATCTTTCTTTTTCACCTGAATATTTATCTTCTTATCTAATTCCCTTGCAATTGTTGTAACAAGCAGAGAAGAAAATAAAAACTGTCTCTTCCAATTGCATTTTTCTGTGTGTGTGTGTGATAGAAGCACCAGCATTGGTATTCTGTATTGGCAAGTACTCAGATCCAAGTATCGGTATTGTAAAATCGGTATTTTGAAAAAAGTGGTATTGCTGCATCCCTACTGTTAACACTAAAGAACTGCTTCCCTTTTTACTCCAAAATAGAATTCTCAAACATAGATGATATGTGCTGCATATAACCCACTTGATAATGCCAAGAACTTACTTTAGTAGAATCTGCATGCATGGCTCTTAAAATAAGAAATATCATGTCATATTAATGTTGTAAGATCTACTGATTCGTGAAAACCTGAGGTTAAACCCTTTTTAAATCTGTTCATGAAATGAATAAAAATTATACAGTTTGAAATCAGTAAGATAATTTTTAGCTAATATGTCACTTATTTTCAATGTTGCACACAGCCACAATACCCGTTTACTCTCTTGAAAGTAGATTGAAGTGCCACTCCCAGAGGGACCAGCAGAGCGCTGCTCTTTGTAACAGGCTTCATTCAGTTTTTATCTGTTTTCTCTCTTCTCGCCTCTTTCTTAAAAGATTTCAAAATAATTTTCATTCAACCTAAAGATTTGTTTCTGAAAGGAAGATGAGGCTAGATTAACAAAATGAACTATAACGATAAATTATTTTAAAAAAGTTATTCGTTTTTCTTTTCTTGTTATAAAGAGTTGGATTGTCAAAAATAATGTATATCCGTGTTGATAATAAGTGGAAGAATTAATTGGCATTAAAGCAACCAAAGCCTTCTTTTTCAGCCTAATCTAAATTTCTATCCTCAGGTTCTCTATTGTATTTAAGTCGGGCCTCTGACTTGGCCACTCCAAAATGTTTAGATTACTTTCAGTCAGTGGTCAAATTGAACGATTACTTTAAAACTAAATCTGCCAGGGTTATGAATAATTTTGAGCTCAACTGTTATTGCTTATGTTGGGGTTTGAATGTACTGCCCCCAAATGACCATGAAATGCTTCGAAATGTGCTGTGTGCTTTGAGTTTACATGCAGTTATTGCAGCTACTGCACCGTTTCTAGGTCTCCACAGTGGGACCAGTTTGTAGCACTGTTGCTTTGCAATCGTGAGTCAAACCTTGACCTAGAGACTTTCTGCATAGATTCTGTTTTTACTGCTGGTTCATACATGAATTCCCTCCAGCTCCTCCTGCTTCTTCCAACAGTCCAAAAACATGGATGTTTTATTGACTCACTTTTTTTTTCATTTGTTTCGTTTTTTTCCCCCTTTTTTTTGAAAAAATTAAGAAAAATGATTAACTGGTCTCTCTAAATTGACCTTTTCCATACACACCAGCACTCTGGACCCAGCATGTATAGGCACATTTATACAAAGAATAGATGGATTGACTTTCAATCAGAAAAAAAAAAATATTGATCCTGCAGCTATCTGACACACATTCCATGTTTGAAGGGATGTTCCAGCCCTAAGGAAAAATGTATCTGTTGCCATTTTCCCCAGAGTTTGATAAGTGAGAAAAAAGGGTTTTGTAACCAGTCCAGTCATTCTCCTAATCTGGCGGCAGACTTTTTGCTTTGTCTTAGCATAAACAATGTAAGTGAATGGTAATAGCTTGCATTTTGTATGCAAAAGTGATGAAAATGACAAAGTATTGAACGTAATTATTCCCGGTGACTTCAGTAATCATAATAGATTGCAAACAAAAATTAAAATTTTGAAGGAATTATAGGAGCCGATTTAGTCTGTGGACTAGTTTATGACAAAGCACTGCTGTCAGCCGCCGCTGCAAGGTGCAAGTACCTGACACATCACATGCAAAAAGACACCTGGAAGTTATTTACTCTACAAAACTCGCTATTTCCAGTCATTAGGGTGAAATGCTGTAAATGTTATACAGTAAACCTGGAGGTGAAGATGTCAGCCAGATGTCATTCATAATAGCCCAGCAACATCTGAGGAAGAAGAGAAAATAGAACAGTACTTACAGCCATTGATGGTAAACTTCGTTAAGCATCTTTAGAACAAAATGGGTGAGAATGCCGTATTCTTCAGTACCATCTGTCTGGTAGAATATTGCATGTATTCTTTGTAGTCACAAACCAGATATTGATTAACTTTCTCCATGGGTGTTGTTGGAGGAATACCAGGGCAGCAAGCCGTTCCCTGCAAACGAATTCTTAGTATTTACTACATGCCAAGCAGTAACTACTACTTTACCATTGATGTTGCAAATACTGTGTAGCAAATGCTGCACCGTTTTGCGTGTCCTTTGACCCGGATGTTTACGTTACGTTAGGTCACCTGTGGTCCCGTTAAACAATAACTTATTAACGTGAATGTTTAATCAGTTCTCAAAAAAACAATTAAAGTAGTCAGAAACCTTGCTACAGTTTCACATTTATACGCCGAAATAACGGTGGTGTCAATTTTTGACAGTTCCTCGGTAGCCGAGGTCGCTCTTCTTCTACAGTTTTGGGGCTTCCGCTGCATGTTTGGATAGCGTAGCGTCCAAAGGCCGCTTACTTCTCCAATCCATACTGGAGATTTGGATCTACTACATTACTCACATTCTGCTTTTCACCTACTACGTATCAAGCGTAGTAGAAGTATTCGGATGCAGCAATTGTCTTCTTCGTTCCACATTATATGGAATTCTGAGAAAAATCTTGTTCCTGTATTTCATTGGCTACCCTGTGTTGCACAAAGAAGAACCCTTTTCTTGCATCAGGCTTATAACATTATCAAACTATCGCAGTAGAAAAATCAGTGCAGGTCACATATTTGTGTTTTCGGAAGTAGGTGACTTTTGTGGATGCTGCGTCATGTCCTTGTGCCTTAGAGCGGCGGCTTACGGCGTTGCTTTGTCGTAATGTGGTCTCCAGTTTGAATCAGCTCCTGTAATTCCTTCATGGTGCTTACGGCTGGGCGATATGGCTTTAAATCTATATTGCAATATAATCTAAAGCATGTGCAGTAGTGATATGTATTACGGTATAGTCCTTTTTTTTTCTATATGTCTAAATTACAGCTTATGAACATTCTCACTTTTCACATTGCAACAGCAACAACTTCAAAAAGGTTTAGAATGACACTAAAGAACATTTATTGTGCAAATGCATTTAAAAACTAGTCAATTATTTTTCCAAAATAATGCAACACATACAATTCTCACAACATAAATAAGGAAACATAAAAGCTAGGTATTATGTAAAATAAAGTAAAAAGTTGTCTGCTTTCCTGGTTACTTATTTATACATTAGATGTGGCACAAAAAGAAACCTGCATATATTTGAATTGAAAATGTTTAAAGTTCAACAGGTTTCTTTTCTGTTAAATAATAAACAACAAACTTTAAACTTTCAATTTCTAGTTTAGACAAACAGTGAACACCTGTATTTATCTTCCTTGCATGCCTGGTACAGAGTTCAGCTTGATGACATTAGGGCTGGACGATATAGAAAAAAAAGCATATCAATAAAAAAATAGTCATATTGATTGATATTATCGATAAAAAATCACATAATGTAAAAAATCTATTTTAAGTGCCTCCCCAGTCATATTGTTAGTGTTTAGTGAACATATTTAGCTAAGAATTAAATTGATTACATTTTCAAACACTTCTTTTTATCATAAGTAAGTTTGTAAGACACAGAAACAAATCAAGAGACCTGAGTAACATCAGTAAATACAAAGAAAATGTATATTATTAACCGTTATATTATATACATATATTTAATCATGTTAGTAATTTAAATTAAAGGATTATTTTTAGGCTTTTTAATCTTTTAAACATTTTATGGCACTATAATATTAATGGCTGTAACCCTTGGTTTAGTTTGTCAATAAAGCTTATTCAAATTCACTTCAGCTCCTCAGCTGTAGGCTAAAGCTAAAGCTAACTAGCTACTCACCAGTGTTGATGGGCTCCAACACTGCAGCTCAGTCACTGAGAACTGAAGCCAGCTGGTCTATCCAACTTTTACCTGAGCCCCTGAAACATTTATCCGGAACAACGTCCTTCGCTGCTGCCCTGTTGTGACGTATGAGCACGGCGAAGTTATGGTGATGGTTCGCTTAGGGACTATAAAAAAATTCTGTTTCAGCGCAAATAATTTAATCCTTTTTGTGGTTTGAAAGGAGAGAGGGTGGCTGACAGAGCTGCGTGGGTCATTGTTAATGATTCATTTGGAGTAAGTAATGATTGTTGTATTAAGCTGCCTGCCAGGCTATAATGAAAAAATGAGGGGGAACTTTTTTTTCTATCGAACTTTTTTATCGACCCCTTTTTTTTCTTTCCCACCACACGTCTATCGATCCATATATATTGCTATCGAATTATCGTCCGGCCCTAGATGACATCATCAAAATGCATAACCGCAGTATGGGGGTTTAGCCTCTATCTTTGGCTAAATTTATATCATTTCTACCTTATATCTTTTATATTGCCTAATACTAATGGTACGTATTAATTAAATTTTTCAATCAATATGATTATTGACATCACTAGCAATAAAGCAAACAGACCGCTGGCAGATTAGGTGAATGATTGGGCTGACTCCAAATTGCTCTCATTTATCTAACTCTGAGGAAGATGGCAACAGACCAGATTTCCCTTAGAGGTGGAATATCCCTTTAATCATTACATCTGTCCTGCTGCACTCTGGATCCATAGCTTTAATATTAGTTAACAAAGGTTAATGATGACCAGTTTCAGTTGCACCTTGCTTTCTCTTCTGTTGGCTCTAACATGCCTTTTATAAGGATACTTTGAAACTCCCACAACAGCAGATTTTAGTTTAGATTATAGGAAAAGCTGTAATTGTTCAACAAAACTTGGATTATTAAGTGTTTAAACAGGATTGAGGTTTCTTCCTGGCACACTTTAACTCGCAGGAGTTTCACAAGATGGTGTGTAGAAAGGGATGAATAAACCGTGAAGGTCACATATTATGAGCAATGAAACCTTGTCTAATCAAACCCATAATTTTGTCTCTGTGATTCAGCTGGATGAGCGTCCATCATGTCTCAGGGAAACTTCCCTAGGAGTATTTTCCTTGTCGTGTCATCTCTCTATGAGCAAAAGCGTATGATTTCATTATCTGTATTATCTCCCTGATCTGTCCTTTGATTTATTCATTTTCTGTAATTTTTCTAACCAAATCCCCACTTTTTCATGTTGCATCTTTAAAGTCAGATCCTAATCTGTCTTTGTTCTCAGCGCTTAACTGAAGTGTCTGATGGTGGCTTTTGTACATAAACCTTTTGGTTAAATTAGCTTGTGAAGCACGTTCTTCTCTGGCTCTCGCAGAAGACTGTAACACATGAAAGGCGTGTAAGCAAATCTATGATTTTCTCCTCCTGAAAGTGACGGATTCTGGGAAGTTCTTTTTGTTCCTGTTTGCTGTTAATACAGACAGATCATGTAGATCAGAGAGCCTGGCAAAGCGCCCACTCTGCTCTGCTCTTCTCATCATCTCTCTGGGGGTCTTAATAATCCATGAACACTTGAAATCTTTCCAGTTCATTTAAGAGTTAAGCCACGGCTCCCATGTTGGTAGCATGAAAAATAAAAGTCAACAGCCTGCTTGTTGTCCTTCACCTGCAGGTGTTTTTGCAGATTTGGCAAGGTTTTAAAGTTACTTCACTATCCTTTAAGAGCTTTAAGAACTGTAAAATCTTTTTTGATGTTTTGTCTCACAAACTTCATTGAGAGTTTACGTAATAGTTCAACAGTTTTTTTGCAGTGCATATCTAAAATATTCAAAAGAAAATGCTGCTTAGGAAAGTGCAGTTGTCAGGTGCAAAGTTAATTGACTGGCTGTCACTTGCAAAACAGTCAGTCCCGCAGCGGCATTTATGTTTCCCTAGTGCTCATTGGCTATACGCCCAATTTAAAACAAGGAAAACTGTAACCATTTGTTCCTCCAGTAGTGCTGAGAGTTTTATACAGTGTATTGAAGTTTGTGGTTGTAATGTGAAAAAATGTGAATAATAAGTTGCATGAATACTTCAGCTCATGACAGCCTGTATAAGGTTGTTTTTTGGTTGCTTATGACCTTGATTGTACCCAAAACCATGTTGGAAATCAGACATTACGGTCATTTGAAGGTAGCTGACTCTATGGATGTAGGTAAACATTTTCCATACTCATTTTGATCGCTAGACACTGGAGTTGCAGTGTACTCTTTTTTAAATTTTTTTATACTTGACCTATTTGACTGCCGTGGATCCCTCAATCTCACTTCAAAGCCAGCGGTAAGCATCATGTGGAGAAGTGGGCTTACTTTCCTTTGTCAGGGACTTCAGTGCAGAAGCTATTTGACAGTCACAGGTCAGTTAATCTGTCCAGAAGCACCCTGTAATGGCTGTGGCGCCTCACTGCAAGACTCTGAGCTTAATTAGAGCCTGAGCACAAGCTGCCAGTTCAGTCTCTGATCCAAGGTGGACTGGGTTTAGCGTATCTGCTAAACCCTATGCTTTTTTTGTTGTCTGATTGCCTCTGTTTTCTAAACCCTGCAGATGAATAGAAAAAAGCAATTGATCTGCAGAGCAAAAGGTTTACAAATGAGCCTGCTGGAACATTTCCTCTAGGAAGCTGCCTAATTAGCCACAATTCTGATTGAAGTCTGCAAATGTGCCACGCTTGTTCTAGGAGCCAAGTTGTCACACAGCCGGGCAGTCTCAGTATGGCAGCTTCTGGACCAGATTTACTGAAATATGAAATGGAAATATTTTTCACAGGAATGTCCTTCTTCATGCAGCCGATCCCGTCATCAGAGACTGCCATCATTAAAGCCAGCTCCAAAGCACAAGGGTGGGAGGGAACTGGCAAACAGGCAGCTTGACCAGATTGACCCCAGGCCCATTAATGAGGTCTGACACTGACCGCATAAGGAGACAATAAAAGGACCAGCAGCGCCGAGCACAACCACTTGACACTGTGTGTTTTTAATAACCACTAAGATCGGCCCTGGTGAGCCTTCACATCTGTTAAACGCTGAAGCAGGTGGCTCCCATGAAGAAGGAGTCGCAGGAAGTGATGATTTCGTTCTAAAACAAATGATAGATGATGATCAGAGGGATAACAGAGATACAAAAATCACAACAGCAAGAGTAGGATGAAAAGAGCAGGGATGTTCTAGACACAAACCCTGCATGGTATTTCGTTTGACAGTTGCCCACATTGGTGATAGTCTATAAATGTCCTCATTTAAAGGCACAACATGTAAGAATTATACTGTAAATTAATCACAAAACAATCTAATTTTAAATAATGTTCGAAGGACTGTTGCATTGAAACAGATTTCAATCTCAGCTGGGTTTTTGTAAGCTATTGTCATTTTAAAAATGCTGCTACAGGATCTGTCTGTCCCATATTCATATTTCCTGGGTCCAGGTCAAATCACATGTGAGCCCGCAAGGTTACCAAGTCTTCAACACAAGCACTCTGCACCGCCATCTGACACTGACAGGGTTAAAGGCTAACGATGAGCCAACAACGCTAGCAGTAAAATATTTGGCTCCATAAATATCTCAAGATACTTTTTTGATTGCCATCAACTCAGTATTGCAGTAAATGAATTATCTACTTATCTATTTATCAACTTACTGTGTATAACTTGTCTTCGCTCGTCATTGTCTTTTCTGGCTGATCAGTAGCTTGAAACTCTCCATGAAATTTACTGAGGGTTGGAGTTGAGTGACTGAAAGTGGGCTACATTGTTTTTCTTAATGGACTTCAGTACTCAAATTTGAGCACAAGATGTCCATCCTACATATTGTACCTTTAAGTAAGGGGATGCATTTTCCATGCATTTTCCCTTTTTCATGCTGTTCATCTCATAGTTTCAATTGTATATAGGTTATACAACTAAACACTCAAACTATGTGTACTACGCAACTATATGTTAGGATGAAAACTTCCATCCATGAATTTATTCATCCATCCATCAGCCTGTCTAAGCATGTCTAGGCTCAAGTATTGAAATCTCTATCTTTCTGTCCATCCACTTGTCTTTCCATCTTTGCATCATCTACCCATCTATACATCAGCACATCCATCCAATCATCCATCCATCCCTCGATCCAGGCCGGCCGGTCGGTCGGTCGGTCGGTCGGTCGGTCCGGGTTGGTTGGGTGGGTGGGTAGGTAGGTAGGTAGGTAGGTAGGTAGGACGGATGGACGGACGGACGGACACCTAAAAGGTTGTTGGTGGATTTTGAAGAACAACTAGTGGTTGGAATTTGGGGGTGATCAGAAAACCGGCATTATTGAAAAAGTTACTTTCATGAATAACTACTGACACAATAATGATATCAGTGTGAATCCATCTGCTCTTTTCATCCATCCATCCAGCTTAGTTTTACGCAAAATCAAGTCAAGAAAGTGTTGAGTTCAGAAGGAGAGCCCCAGCTACAGCACTCTCTCCAGCTTTTTCAGGGGGATCCCACAATACCTAGATATATAGTCGTCTAAGAGAGTTCTGGGTCTGCCCTACAAATCTGACACATATTAGTATGTTAACAGAAAATAAAGTCTACCCAAAAGATGGTGATTGCGCTATAATAACAATAATAGCATTCAACGTTAGGCTTTTTAGTTTATCTATGGCTTCCCACTGACAATCCAACCGGTGGTCGAACACTCTGCTGAATACTACTGATCATAAAATAACATACTGAACCACAGCAGCTGGTGCTGTGCCACCCAGCAGAAATTAGATGTTACTGCCAGAGCGCAACTGGGACAATTTTACTTTTACTTTCAGAGTAGTTCACCAGTTGATACTCCCCTGCCAGTAGGAGCCTTAACTAAGAAAGAAAATGCTGTGTTGCAAATTCACTTCAAAACAAAGTGTTCATTAGGGTTGGGCAATATGGAAAAAATATATTGTGGTAATATTTTCATATCCATCAATATTGATATAAGTTTTGATATATAACAAATTACTATATTTGTCAATATTTAGCATTCCATCATAGTATTTGATTATACAAGAAGGTTTTTATAAATGTATTTATTTATTTATTTATTTATTTAATAAAAGTTGAACATCTTGTCAAAGATTATGGATTAAACATAAATCTTTGCTTTTTTCCTTTCAAATCTGTCCATTTTTTTCTCCCTTTCAATTCTTCAAAAGAAATTACAAATGACAGAAAATGTAGTTCTTTAAACTTGTTTTCATTTCATCATCCCGTCTCTGAGTTGATCTGAATTTAAAGTCCAAATAAATACACGCTGTAAAACATTATGGAAGGTATTGGATGAGCTGACATTACTTTGAACTATGGAAACCCAAGAGGTCTTTTTCCTTGATATTCCACAAAATTCACTCTTAATAAAAAGAAAAAAGATGATATATCAATATAATCGATCTATTCCCTAGCCCTAGTTGACACTGAAATTCCTCAGTTCAAACATGAACAATTAATCAGAACAATATCGGTCTTACCAGCGCTAGACTGATGTCCTTAAAGAGTTGCTCACCCCCTACCAGAGTCTAACTTCGCTAACATTATCTGTTTGAAAAATGCCTCGAAATCAGGTGTTGCCCGGTGGACCAGAGAGAGAGAGGACTGGCCGTGGTCTGTGCCCTGACCGACTGGTTGACAACAGCCTTTCTGCAGTGGCATACAGACAGTCAGAAAGATGCAGAGCAATAGTGATGCAAACTCTATCGGGCAATTATGAGGCTGAATATTTCTCTCTACCTCCTTCACCAGAGAAAAGAGAAGAAAGTTTTGTGCATGAGCTGAGCGACCCTGAGCCGTATCGTTTCGAGCCGATGGCTCGTGAGTTGCCAACTCCAACTCGCTGTTGAGGTGTGGCAGAGACTGTGCTTCTTTTATACTCAACAGCGGCAGGATGGCTAATGTCAGAAATACAAACTGAGCCCAGGCATGCCCGTAGCAATGCCCAGTTCAAATTCAAATGCAGTGTAAAGTTTTAGCCTTTTTGGTACAAACCTAACATTTTTACAAAAATATACTAAAATACCAAAAGTAATGACGAGACGTGTAAAGAGCACCGTTATACACTCATTTCTACAGTTTGTCAGCAAAAAACAACATTGACTGGGGGGGTGATTTGCACTTTAATTAGTCCAGAGACATCGCTCTGATTAAGGTTTTACAGTTTGAAACGGCAATATGAGAGCAGGCTTCTTCTTAAAATTCTGAAATAAGAACAACAATGTTAAAACGCACTTAGATCGTCTTCTAAAGCTCCGAGCAGGTTATTCTTGTTACATCTCAGACACAACCGCAACAGCTACATAAAGTCTTAATGAAATACATTTGTGGTTTTAGCGTGATAAAATGTGGAAAAGCTAAAGGCCAAACAACAATCTCTTCCCAAAGCTTTTACTTTTCTCCTTGCACGGGCGCAAACTCTCCTTAGGGCTAAATTTGACTTGAGTGACCTAGACAAACAGACTTGGCCTTGCTATTGAGCTTGATGTGCAGCTATAGCCTTCACAGGGACCTTCAGTGTTTGTTGTGTGGCCCCACATCTAGAGAAAGGGAAGCCTGGGGCAGCGGTGTGAGATAACAGTGTTAACAAAGCATGACATAACCCTGGGTTTCAGTCCAGTTGCAGATATTGGCTTTCCTGTGAAGCCCACCCTTCACTTTTCTCCGTGTCAGTGTTCCGTCCCACCAGGCAGAGAATGATGCTCTTCGCTGAATTATCCTCTCTCTTTCAGCCTTTGTGAGCAGACAATGTCAAATTTTCGTGTCAAACCATAATCATGACAAGATAATCAAGTGTTTTCATCTGAAGTCTTTCTGTTGCCAAAAAGTCTGGCAATAAAGTCAGGTTAAGCTCTCTGAGAGGGGCGCTTTATACCTTCATCTGCGTTCATCTGACTCTCGGGAAGGCAACAGCCGGCATACTGTGAGGAATTTGGGTTGTTAATTGACCATCTGTGGATAACACAACATCCCATTCTTAAATCTGATTAGGTGAAAGAAAACAAAGCTGTTTTCTGAGCCTGCATGGAGTTTTTAGCTGTTTGTTCTGTAATCCTCACTAAGATGGAGCGCTGCTGTAAATAAAGGCTGCTGTGTTTTTCAGCCTCACACTGTGGAGGGTCTTATTTCTGTTCGGTTTAATAAACAACATGATTTCTCTTTTATAAGAATGCATTTCAAGACTGAACATCCACATAGAGAAATCTTTTATGCTGCTTCATTTTTTTTTCTTTTTTTTTTGTTATGAGAATGGTTAAAGTGCAATAAAGGAGGGATTAACACTGCTTTGCAGGATGCATGACCTACATTCAGACTGCCACTCAAACCTCCATATAGACCCCCCTCGAACTAAACCTTCAAGTGTTCATGCTCTCTATCATGTCAGCCCTCCTCCCTTTTCTGGTTTTGAGGATTTTTTTTTTCTTCTTGAAGGTGTAGGGGACCAGAAAGAAGAGCGGAACGCCCTGGCTCTCATGCCTCTTTTAAATGCTTGACTTTAGCGTGAGGTTCCCAGGGGTTCCACCCCACCACACTGAGAGGTCTCATTTTCCTGGCGGTTACCCCCTACTCATCTCACTGCATATCCCAAAGGAAGTGAGACATGGGCTCTTTAATAACACTCCACTTTATTAAGGGATTTTGTGGGGATTAGAAGGCTGTGTTGTAAACTCATGTTAACATCTGTCAAAGCCTTTTCTACAAGATATTTAACTATAAAATGAGCAGATGCTACTTCTATGTGTTGTTTTGAAAGTAGGTTTGTCCTTTAAGAAAGGTGGATTTGAAAGAATATTGTTAAAATCCAATAATAATAGTATCCTAACAGCTCCTTAACAGCTAACCTTGGCAGTGTTAGTCATTTTTCTGACTCCTTAGGCTGATAGCTAATGAAGGTTTTGCTCACAGTAGCCTCATCAGTTGAAGTATTTATTTATTTTTATTAGATTTTTGTGGCACTAGTGGCCTTTATTCAATAGTGGAAAGAATATAAACAGGGGGAGAGAAGTGAGGAAAGACCATGTTCCGAGGACGGGATTCAAACTCGGGATAGTGAATAAGGCCTCCATTCAGGGGGGTACCCGCACTTACCGGTACGCCATGCAACGCCCCCGTTTGTAGTACTTTATAAGTTAAACGTATGCACCATGACAGCTGCAACGAAAAAGCAGAGCTAACCATTTTATGAAGCTATCTTTAGCGCTAAGCAGAAGGAAGTAAAAACCAATATTTTTAAGTGTCAGTGACCACGTAAGTCCTCCTTGTCTGAAATTATCGTTTGTTTCAAGACATGTACTGTTAATGTGTGTTATTTTCTTTTTTCAAACTGATTTAGTAACTGAAACTGCTAGCATGAGCAACTTTTCTGACTTCTATGGCAAGATTAATAAAAAATCCTAAAATATTGAAACCCTGAGACACCGCAGATGGCAATAAGAAATTTTGGGCATAACACTTTTTTGTCTAAAAGTGTGTGTCGATGATGTACCACACACAAACGTTCCAATGTCAGACAGGAAATCTTGCTACATCTCACGGCATTAAACATGACCTCTGAGTAAATAGACATGGTGGACGAGGAAGAGGCTTTGGCATACTCTGTGAACTAGATTTACTAAGAAAAAAGAAAAATATAACGAGAAATGACGGTGGTTGAAAGAGTGGAGACAGCAGGAGCAAGGATTATCGCTGCGCGTCACCTCACTTTCTGAGTGGCTACACCTCACATTCAACAGGCTGTGACATCAGGGAAAAACAATCCAACATGTTGAATACCTTTTGTTTGGGATTGGATCACTCCATATATGGAATATACCACACACTGCAGGAATATCTGATAAGATTATCTTTAACTCATCAGTACATTCGGGGTATCCTTAAGATTGTCTGAAGCAGAATTTGGGTCAGAAATCGGCACAGTCCTAAGACAAATAAAAATTTCCATCTGCTCAAAATAGTTGTATCGTTTGTCATATTTTTCAAGTTAGATTTTTTTTCTACCTTGTCAGCAACAATAATACAACCAAGCTAGCCTTTCCGTGGAGATTACTTTAGCTCAATTAGCAAAACAGATTCAATCAAACCTGAACCAGTGTCTGAAAACATATGCTCCAACACTTTTATAAAGTCTATAAAGGTTCATTTTGCGATCAAAAAGACTGAGAATTAGAGCATACAACACAAAATCTGCAAATATCTTAAAACTGATGCTTTTACAGCTGTAAATGTGACCACCATAGCAACATCAGTTAAACACTATTTATGGCCTTATTGATGAAAATATTCTTATGTATATCCCTCTCTTTCAGAATTCTCATAACTATAGAATAAATGAATTTTGATTTCACTGACAGTGCTGGATTAAATAAAGAGCTAATAAAGCTGATGCAGCCTGACTCCGTCCACAGTAATGCAAAGACAATAATGGAAAATCTGGAGCCAGCTGCCTGGCAGATGAGCCCCTTTCTGCTCCATGTTTGCAGCCGCGGAACAGACTCACACTGACAAACACACAAACTCCCACACTGACGTCTCACTTGATTTGCTTTGCAGAGACGAGGTGACATCCCAGTTCAAAGCACAGGTGACCTCTGCTGCCCTTAATTATTACTTCACAGGCTGAAGAGCCATATAAGCTGTCATATGGCGCATTAAGGAGAAGTGAAATCCTAAATTAGCTGCGGGGAAAAACAAAGCCAAATCCAGAGCAGGTACTCTTTTCCAGTGTTGCCTAAGAGGTCAAATGTGACATTTTAATGAAAGAAAATAGGCTGTGAATAACAAAGCCACAGCTGTGTAAATTCTTCTCCCGACACTGGAACAGAAGACGTTTGATTTCGACCTAATTTGTGTTCCTCTAAGTGGGGAATGGCCGCTCCCCTGCTGTTAAAATGGAACAAACAGAAACCCATCTCGAGGATGTACAGGAGGTGCACAGATATCCTTCGGTGTGTCATTCATCTTTATTCCCAGGAACAGAAACCTCAGTGTTGTGCGTATACAGGAGCATTTCGGAGTAGTAAACCTGCAAAGGCCCACTCTATTTGGCCCCATGGAGCCCATGCAAACAGAGCCGTATGAGGTTCTCGGCCCGCTGAACTGAAGACAACAGAGAAAGATGCCCACCCACCCTTACTACCCCTTCATTAAAAGCACTGATGCAGAATGCCCTCATGCTCACCAGGCAGGGGGCTAAAGGCTTCGTCTCTGCTTTACTACCTTCTAGGAGCCCCGAGATTCCAGGACTGGTGGGGCCTCCGAGCGGTGAGAGGGCAGCACAAAGCTGCTTGTGTTCCTCAGCCGATGTGCAACATCACACCATGCTATGGGAGACAAAGACACTGTGGATGTCAAATCCTGGGCCCATTTAAGCAGCTTATGGAAGATAAAGGCGCCCAGAACACATCTTTTCTGCTTATGTTGTGTCAGCATTTCTTTCGGTTGTATTTAAACCAGGGATGGGCCAATACCAATACTGGTAACTGGTATTGTGGATGATGCCATTGGAATGTACTCGTATCTGTATCGATTATTCATTTTATCAGAGTTTAGGACACTGCAAATACATGGGTTTTATACATTAAAGTCAAGATTTCAAGTTGGATAAGTAGCATTTTTACATCTTCTGAGATAATGGAGTCGTCCCCCAGGCCTAGGATTAGCATTAGTCTCCACTTGGTCTTAGTTTCCTATGATGGAAGCATCTGCAAATTCTTCTTATTGTTTCAACCAGGTTTTTCACCCGGGACAGACATTATTCCCTGTAGGTGTAACTCATTTGTTAGAATTCGGGAGAAGCATGAAGGGATGCTGAAGAATCATGAGTTTCCTAATGATCTGCCACTGGTGTAAAGCTGCTTCTTTCCAACAAGCACGTGAGCATACAAATATGCACAGAAGCCTGTTAAATGAGATCATCCCAAGGCTGAGATCCTGTGAAAGCTTTCAACACATAAGAAATCACAAGCCAGTTCATTTTGTATGATGTGCTGATTTAATGTGAAGCGGCAAACGTTTGTAAACCCTTGGGGTCAGAGGGAATTGGGTCGGAGTGGAAGGTTTATGGGGGTTTTTCCCCTTCTTCTTGTTCTTCTGGTGGTTCACAGTTGTTTTTTGGGGTAACTTTTAAAGGCCTAGTGGGCATTTTGACCATAAATATTCAATTTTAGATCTGGAGATGCACCGATCAGGTTTATTCCTGGCCCATACTTTATTTCTGGTTTGCTTTAAAGGGTTTCTAGAGCCATGTTTTTTGACAAATGGAAACTGTTCTTTGTGCCGCTTTAGGGCTGAAAATGACCCAGGATCCCTGATAAATGACCAAATACTACCCAATAATACTGTCATCTGAGCCAGATCATGAATATCAAACGAGCTGAGCTGATTTACACCAACGATTGTGACGCTGCCCTACGCTAGAAACTCTGCGTACAGCCGTTTTTCTCTCGTACAACAAGGACAATAGCATTAGTCTGGGCTAGCATTGCTCTGCGGTTGGCACACAGTGATGTGGTGTATTACAGCCGCAGCATCATTTGAATATTCCTGATGTTGAAGTGGGTAGGGACATGACAATTTCAGAATGCGTGTCTAATTTGGCTACTGTTCCTACGACGTTTTATGTTAAAAGGCCTGCATTTGTATAGTGCTTTTTCGGTCAAAGGACCACAAAACATTTTACACCTCATTCAGTTAATCAACCATTAATCCACACGTTTACACTGGTGATGGCTAGCTACGTTGTAGCCACAGCTACCCCGGGGCCCACTATCTGTTGCGAGGCTGCCAGACACGGGCGGCACTGAGCGCCTACCACCACCAGTGGGTAACAGGTGTGGTGTCCTGCCCTAGGACACAACAACCGAGAAAGTCTGAGCCGGAAATCGAACCTGCTTGAACCTGCAACCCGATTACAACTGAAAACTCCTTTAAGTTCTGAACTGCCCATCGGGTTTTAAAAAGATTATGGATGAATGTAACGGGAAAACTAGAAAAAGTGTGCTGTAGAATTTTTGACATGGATAGTAGTTTTTGATTCTAACACAGAAAAGAAATCGCGAAACATTTCACATCTATGTATCGCATCAGTTGTCGCTAATCTTTGTCTGATTTGTATCCAACTCAAGTCCATCAAAGTCGACGATGTCGTTTTAGCTGTTCAGAGATCTTAGTTTGAAAGCATCTCGCCAAAAAAGATTTCTCAGCATCTGATCAGCTGATCGTAACACAGAAAATCAGCTGATTCTAATCTCAGCTGTTTGATTAGAGCTGCATAGGTCTGCTTTCAGAATTTTTGGATCTCGATAAATTCTTCTACAAAGACTCTAAGTCTTTGTACTTTCATCACTACGCTGAGCCTTTAAGTAGCTCAACCACACTCAATTAGCCTCATCTTTGTTGCACACCGCAGCCTTTTCCTCAAATTAATCTTCTCAGGTTAATGCCCGGTGTTCCCTCCAGCGTCTCTGACAGGAGGGAGATTACTTAGCTAAAAACGGAATCCCGTATGCAGCCACAGCTAATGAACCTGATTAATTAAAGGGAGACTCTTCCTAATTAAAGTCGTATTCTGCTTGGTCCAACTATGACCCTGTGAAAAAAAGGGCGGAAACTGTTGCACTATATTTACCAAAGACAAGATCAGAGTTCCATTTGCTTGATTTATTTGATAGTATCTTAATTAGAGAGGGTTTCCATTAGTTTGGTTCTTTGGAGAGTGGAAAACCTTAAAAACATCATCTGTTCAGGCAATGATGTCCATTCCTTCTCTGTCCTACAGGTTAATGGGAAGGACCTCTCAAAAGCCACCCATGAGCAAGCAGTGGAGGCGTTCCGCACCGCCAAGGAGCCAATCATGGTTCAGGTTCTACGCCGGGGCCCTTACCCTCAACTGGCTGGCCCCGTCGCAGACACCCAGGTATTGGACATCAGCACCCAGACCGACATCACTCTCCAGCACATCGAGGCTCTCGCCAAGCTTCCTCCTTCCTCGCCCCCCATGACAGAGCTGGAGGAGTATCTGCTGCCAGAGGAGTGAGTAGAGCAGCTGATAGCGCTGCATCGCAGTTTCGTGGGAACCACAGAATGTTCAAAGACCGCATGAAGTCTTGGCTTTGGCGTAGATAATTCTTCCTCTCAATCATCTTTTTTTCTGTGTAAAATTAGTTGTCGTAGAAGCTGAAGCAGGGACACTCCTTCACCACAGCTGTTTTTGAAGCTTAAAATCTGTTCTGTGTGTAAAGTATGAGAGCATACAGTACTTTTAGAACATTTAATGTGGTTGGTGGACCAATGGAGAGGGATTTTTAACTTTTCTTTACTTGCAGAATCCCTCAGGATGATCCAGACTCTTTTTCCCTCTCCTCTCTTCAGATCACTGGAAATGTTTTCTATCTGGGGACTGAGATAAGAATCGATAATAGTTAGTCAATAAAAAATAAAGATTTACCCATCAGGTTTTTTTCCTGGCCCATGCCTAAAGTATTTCTAGTTTTCTTAGATCTGACCTGCCAGTCTCGACTTTAAAAGATTTTCAGGGACTGCAACATAAAAGAAAAACCTAAATGTTACAAATTACACAAGTAATTTTGGATTCAACAGAAAAAAGGAATAATAACATTTTTCCCATTCATGCATAAATATTAGCTGTCAATAATTTTTCTCAGATTTTTTATTGAGCTTCAGATACGCCTTGCTGTTGGTATGCATGTAGTTTGGATTCCCGTGTTAGCTGCTTGATTGGTGAATCTCTACTTAGATTTGCATGAATGGATGATTGAGTGCTGTGTTGATTCAGCCATATTTTTTGAGTCTTTATGCTGCTAAAAGATCCAGCATGACCCATTTTCAGTTTACAAGGGAATTAAGTTTTATGAAGAAAGAGTTCTTGATGAGTTGCCCTACAACAAGATCCAAGAAGCATAGGCCCTCACAGTCCCGGTTTCTCCACCATACTTAACAGAGGGTGTGAGATAGTCTTCCATATATTCAACATACAGCATTAACTGCTAAAAAGCTCACTGTCATCTGATCGAAGCACAATTTTCGCAGATGAGTTTCCTAAATGAGTGTTTGAGTTGGTTGGACAGAAAGGGGCTTTTTCCTACAAGGCTTTTGAAAAGTTCGATTGGCGTTTAGACTACATCTAGTGGTTAAGAAGAATTTGTGACCGTAAGATGTCCCTCTTTGTTGCAGTTCTCCAACATTTAGCTTTTGAGGGGTTTTTATTTTTTTTTATTTTACCCTCCTAGGGTCTAATTTACTGTGATGGACTGGTGACCCATCCAGGGTGCACCCCGCCTCTCGCCCGTTGACAGCTGGAGGTAGGCACCAGCCCCCCCGCGGAGGACTAAGCGGTTCAGAAAATGGATGGATGGGTCTAATTTATAAAGCTTGCATATGCAAAACAGAGGCTTAAAAATTAGTGTAAGTCACTTTGTGCGCAAAGTTGATCATGTTATAGGAAGAAAAATGTGTCGGACACAGATGACACTGGCACCCAAGCCGGCGAGAAGGCAAAGTCGTGAATTTAAACCACATTTCCAGACCTGTAGGCCCCGACTCACACTCACACAACCAACAGTCAGCAGCCTCCCCCATCTCTGAGATGAGAATAAAACATGAGAAACTGAATGAAAATATGTAGCATTTAATAATTATGACAGTATGTTCATATATATACTGAAAAAAATATAAACGTAACACTTTTGTTTTTGCTCCCATTTTTTATGAGATGAACTCAAAGATCTGAAACATTCTCTACATACACAAGATAACTATTTCTCTCAAATGCTGTTTACAAATCTGTCGGTGTGACAACTTTGTGAACACGCTGAAATGTTCAGTTGCATCACATAGCACAATGCAAGCGGACTCCAGTTCGTCGTCGTAACCGACTTGAGTGGGCAAATGCTCACACGAGATGGTGTCTGGCACATTGGAGAGGTGTTCTCTTTATGGATGCATCCCGGTTTACGCTGTTCAGGGCAGATGGCAGACGGCGTGTGTGGCGTTGCGTGGATGAGCGGTTTTTGATGTCAACGTTGTGGATTCAGTGCCACTGTTGGCAGTGGGGTTATGGTATGGGCAGGCGTATATTATGGAGGAGGAACACAGGTGCATTTTATTGATGGCATTTTGAATGAACAGAGATACTGTGATGAGTTCCCACCAATATCCTGCAGCGTTGCATAGAGGATTGGACCAACATTCCACAGGCCACAATTGACAACCTGATGAACTCTATGTGACGGTGATGTAATGCACTGCATGAGGGAAATGCTGGCCAAACCAACTGGTGGAGTCCCGAGACCCGCCCCAAATAGATTAAATACTAGATTATAGTCCAAAACTTCTTAAATTTAGTGAAATAATCTGGCAGTGTAGTAAAAAAATTGCACTTGGTAATATATTCTCTAAATAAGATTAATAATCTTATAGCTTTTTCTCTTGCTTAGTATATATGTCTCAAAACAAGATCAAAAATATTTTTAGCTGGAAACAAAATTGTTGGACTTGGTTTAGATGGACAGTTTTTGCAGGGTAGTAAAAATATTAATTTCCTGTCTATAATTGTCAGTCTGGTACCCTCTTGAGGTTAAAACTATATACTGCACTTGAATTTGAATTGGGCATTGCTATTCGCACTCTGCCGCTGTGGAGTATAAAATATGCCGAGTCTCCGCCTGCGCTTCCTCCACAGAACCTCCTCTCCTCTTATCCCTCTAATGAAAGCGGTGGAGAGAAATCCTCCACCTTTAAAAGATAACTGTGAGACAAAGGAGCTCACGTTGCTCTCCACCCACTTTTGGCACATTTATAATACAGGAAATGTGGGGAGAGTAAGACTCTGATAGTTCGGAGAGTTCCTCTTTAAGTATGGTTTTGGAGTGAGGATCCTGTTCAAAGTTTTATGAACGAGACTCCTGGTCATCTGTTCCATCCATATAAGTAGAAAAACTGAAGTCTCCCTACTGGAAAATGTCAGGTGAGGTTACCTGAAATGGGTTGCCTTTACTGGATTCCTCTACTCTCTTCATCATGGACCGGTATCAGCCTCATAATTCACTTAAAGAAAGCCAGGAGGAAGCACTAAAGAAGGGGACAAATCAAATCTGAACCGTGTTCAGCCAACTCTGTGTCGTCCCAGCAGATGCAGCGCTGGCTGATAATGTGTTTTAGCGCTGACACCTTCTATTACTGAAAGATCACTTTGTAATGTTTAGCTGGCAGTGGCTACATTGGAAGATAAAGTTGTTGCCGACAGCGCTCCAGCCTGTCTTTTATATCACCAAGCAGTTTTGGTCTCTCTGGAGCTTTTAAGTGAAACCGGCCCACCTGGAACATGATTTAGTGTCTCAGAATTTCCCAAAACAATCTGCCAGAACAGTTCTTTCTTTCTTTTTTTTGTCTTGACAAAACTAGACAGAGACTTTTTGATGGTAGAAAATGTATTCTCCTCTGGTCCCACATCCAAATGGCTGAGCTGTTCTCTTGTGTGTTTAACATCCTAATAATGAACCCTGGGATACTGATACCATCAAAAATGAAAGTAACAAAATTCTCCTTGAAGTTTCACATTAGCACACTGGTTTTCTTGAGATGTAATTTGTTGGACCAACACAAAGTTATGCATAGCTGTGATGTGCACAGAAGCAGCAGATGTGCTTTTCCAAATACAGATCTGGAAGGTGTGGTGTGCATCCCCATTTAATGTAAACAGAATACACAATACATAAATTCCTGTTTTATGCTCCATGCATATTGTCATATTGGGTTAAAAGCATATTTCAAAGTTTTTTAATTAGTTGGACTTTGATTTCAGGTCGACTCCCAGAAGGGATAATTGAAATAAAAGCAAGTTTTGTGAAATAGTTTCTTTCTTTAGTAATTTTGTTTTAAGAAAGTGAAGGAAAAACTCAGACAGACACACACACACAGAAAATCGGAAGATCTAATTTAGTTACAAAAAAAAGTAAAAATAAATCATGTTTTTATTTTTAAACTATACCTCGCAGACCTAGGGAAGGAGCAAAACATGGCAGAAACGGCTCTGGGACTTTTTAGCTGTAACTGAGCATACCATGGTTGAGGCACGGTGGGTGCAACATTATGATGTGGGGATGCTTTTTGTCATCAAGGAAACTGTTTGTGGTTCAGATCAACACGTTTATGACTCAGTGAATATCCAGATCTTAATCCAAACAAGGTTTTAGGGTAAAGATCAGAAAGCTGATGTTTACAAGTGCCCATGGGCCCTTCTGCGGGGCTGTTTACATCACAACTTTGCCGTTTTTGTTTGAATATGCAGGTGAAAACGACTGTGTTTACACAGAAAGAGAGAGCGACTTAATCTTGTTGAAAACGATGTAGTACATATGCCTGGCCTTTAGATGGCTGTGTGCCCCGTGTATGCAGTGTTCGATGGTTTCCCCCGCTTTCCTCCTCCTTATCCCTAAAAAGAAGCTGAAGAATGGCGAAGTGCGCAGGTCTAATATGCCCTCAGCAGCTGGCAGTGATGTCATCGTTTTCAAAAGTCTCCGGCTTTGCGTTTACATGACAACGAATCACCTAGCGTTGTCAGAATTGTCCACTCTGGAAGCCCTTTTTGAAAAGCTGTGTTACCTTTAAGTAAAAAATGTGTATGTTGCCATATATCCCAGAGTATGCTTTAGCCTCGCATAAACCAATGCAAGTGAATGGGGAACTACTAGCATGCTAGTAGTTGACCCAGGTAGTAGCTCCCATGCTAGTAGTTCATATTTCCTTACAACGGTTTATGGGAACTGCTAGTAGTTCTCATTCATTTACATTGGTTTATGCTAAGCTAAAGCAAGCGGACTGCTGCCAGATCAAGGGAATCACTGGGCTGGTTACAAAATCCTTTTTTTCACACTTATCTAACTCTGGGGGAACATGGCAACAGACACATTTTTACCTAGGGGTGGAATATCAATGTCCAACACATTATTAAAAACTGGAAGTATCTTAGCGTAATGACTGTCTTTTTAAAAATACTAGTCTTTAACAACTACAATCACCTGAAATGTTTTGGGAAGCGAAATCATTAAAAGCAAACAGCAGAACTCATGACCGGTTGTGACGTAAGAGTATTTCCACACACACATTTCAAAGCGAACTCAAGGGGCTGGAAATTGTAGCTTAAAACTAATGATCAGAAAGGCTAAATAGTATAGAATGGAATAGAATAGGCTTCTATTTGCTGGGTACAGTAAAATCATCACCAGTGCCCATTGTACCAGCTTGTGGGGGCAGTGCCATGATTGGTCAGGTCCAGCTTCAGCAACATTATGTGCCCAAAGTATGTGGTCAGCTGATTTCTGGATTTGCTGTCTTCCATCCAGTGAATGACGGCGCGTCTACCCTCTGAAAAAAAAAACTGTGATCACAAAGAGTGAGCGCCACAGCTCCTGCCAATCACCGGAGACGACTGCAGCTCCAGGGCACATTAAATGACGGTTCTGCTCTGTTATAATTGCATATCCCCCATTGGCTTCTCCTCTTTGTGTGTGTGTGCATGTGTTTGAGACATCACAGCGGTAAGAACAGGAGCACACATGCACTGCGGCAGGCCTTTAATGAATAGTAAGGATTTCTTTAATTGATTTGAGTCAAATGAGCAACTCAGCATGCTAATTTGTGATTAGCCTCTAGGTGTAGCTTCAGTATATCTGATTTGAGAGTGATTTCGTTCTTATTGCTCTCTCTTTGTGTCGTTTCATTTTCAGTCCCTGTGAAAAAATGAAATCCCAACAGATTAAAGGGTTTCTGTGTTTTGGCTCCTTGGTGAAGGGTGTCCCTAATTAATTTTTCCTTCCTTTTCAATTAATCTCACACCTTTGCACTTTTTTTCTCAGCCCTCCTCAGGAGCACTCGTACTTTGACCCCAATGATTTCCTGGAAGGCATCCAACAGGAGATGGAACGTGAGGAGCTGGAGTATGAGGTAAAACATCCCCTTCGTTCTTTCATCAGTTTGGAAACATGAGGGCAGAAGTAGTCCTGAGATCAGACAGCCCAGCTGGAGCACCGTTCTAGCGGCGACCACCTGTCCCGATGCGGTCGCCGCTAGATATCAATGAAAGGAATTGAGACACCCAGCTGTGACATTGTTACTTATTAGCAACACTAACCTGAAGAAGACAAGGTCAAATAATTAGACATCACAGATAACAGGATGACAATGATGGATCTGATGACGCTAACAGTTGCTGGATAGGTCTATGATATAAATAATGCTGTTCACCTTTCGTGACCTTCGACAACATTGACCCCCATCTAGTAAAAACTCAGCCACCCCCTGCCTTATGTTAACGCTGTCCATGTAGGACTAATAAGGCTAACAGCTGCAGCTTCTCACACACACAATGAGGTCTTAATTCTTGGTTTAGTGAAGAAGTTCTTAAAAGACATTCAGTGTTTTTGATCCATTTTGATCTATTTCATTTTGAGCTGTTTTGGGTTTTTTTTTTTTTTTTACTGAAACAAGATAAAAGCCAGAATACATTTTCATTAGATTGTTTCTTATTGACCAAAAACTGACTTTTTATAAGCTTCTGCAGCAAAATTATATTTTTGGTTGGACCATAGATAGGTGACACATGATTCGCTTTCGTTTCTTTCCTCTGTACTCCTTTTCCTCTGCGCTAGCTAGAGTATTTAGAAAGTATAAGGTAAACTCCAGCCACAGAATTGAATGTGAATTTAATGTGTTTTATTTGGATTGTATGTGATAGACGCACACCAAATGGTGTAACATTTTGAAGATGATGCAGTGGAATCCTGTTATTGGTTGTTAGGGACCACAGAATGGCTAAAAATTCACAAGCACTTGAGACCTCCTCTAAAAACGCGTCAAACTGCCGATTTTAATTGTCCAATGTACAAATATACCTTAATATGCATTAATACACACAGATGAAACTGTCTTTTCACTACTAGAGACGCTTCAGAATTGATGTTCATAGATGCAAACGTGCAAAGTGCATGCCTTAAAAGATCTGCTGCTGGCTGGGTCTTATTGAATATGAGAAAGATATTTGAACGAATTACCAAATTACCAAGTCCACTTGCGTTCGATTGAAATTTCCTTGAGATAACCATAACCTGGATGAATGAGCATATTCACAGGCGTATTTGAAAAAAGTTCCTCCAAGTAGGAAAAAACCATTGGGATTCCGCTCAAATAGAAAGTGTTAACTTTCTTCCCCATTCCTAAACTCCAAAATTGAAAAGCAAAAGTAATAAATATGGTGTCAGTTTACTTTCTTTTATATCAGTGCACAACTCATAACAAAATGAGCGCATTTCTTAAAAAATGTCTCTTTTTTCCCCTCACATTTCCAAAATCTGTTGTCACTTTTGCAAAACATTCGCTCTATTTTTTTCTTCCTACACCTGCACTTATGTGCACTTACTCTCACTTCTCCTTCTGTGCTCTCTCACTTTCTGATTTCTTCAGCATTGTTATCATAGATCCAGACAAGACTAGACGATGCACGATTTTACTTCCTGTGTTTATAGTCTGGTTTTAATGTTAAATTAAAAATAAAAGCATACTCATTTTCTTATACTTTAATTTAAGAATTTTGTGTCATTTCTTACAAAATGAGCTATTATTTTTTATTTTCTAATACAGAATACAGAAAAAAGCCTATCAGCAGTTAACTGTTCTATTTAACGACAGAGAGAAGGAACACTTTGAATATGTTGAAATTGAAAGTCTTCTTTAAGTAAACAGAATATGACGGAAATGTTCACTTATAAAAAATAAAGAAAAAATACCATCCTAAAATAAACTTCTATAACCAAGAGATTCTATAACCAAAAAATTGGTTTACAACTGGGATCTCATGTATGTATTCACAGGAAGAAATTTAATTATTTATTTTCATTTTATTTGTCAATATTACAGCATTAACGTGAGAGACAGAATATGAAAGAAATCATTCAGAGAAATCACATTGTATGATTTTAAAGGAACTTATCTGTATACAGTCACCAGATCTCAATCCAACAGAGCACCTTTGGGATGTGTTGGAACAGGAGAATCGCATCATCGATTTTCAGTCAACAAATCTGCAGCAACCGCATGATGATTTCATATTAATATGGAACAAAATCTCAGAGGAATGTTTCCAGTACCTTATTGAATCAATGGCAGGCAGTTCTGAAGCAAAAAAGGGGTCCAACCCGGTACTAGCAAGGTGTACCTAATAAAGTGGCCAGTGAGTGTATTTTGGCAAGAATATATATGTATTCAAATACAGGTTTCACGATACAATATATTGCAACACTATGAGTAACTATACTATACTTACTATATTTGTGATTTTTAAAAATGAATTTAACTGTCGAAAAACTGTCACAATATTCTAAACACACCAACCAGTTTCATATATTAACATATGCCATTTTATTACTAAATCTAGTTGATCCACTGGAATGAAGAAGGCAAAAACAGCCACCAACTAGTGGTCATATTTTTAATTTTACAACAAACACTACTGTCAGCATTAATGTTTCCATACATATTTTAAAAACTAATTAATGAAAACGATGCATTGCTTTTGAATATGGATACAATATCATGACATAAAATATCACAGTGTATATGTGTAGCAACATTTTTTTTACATCCCTAGCAGAGAGAGACTTCAGATATATCAGAAGGTTGAACTGTGACCTAGTTTTTTTTTTTTCAGGGCTACCCCTGCTGGCGCTTGCCCTTTGGTCTCAGAGACCAGCGCTGTTCTTAACTTTTTCTGGATCTGTGAGATTACAGGTGTTGACAAGTGAAAAACGGCGGTTTGGCCGTCTGCAGTTCACTGCATCATTTTTCATGCTGTCCATGAGGCTCTAGGAAAAGCTGATGGCCTCCCAGCATCCAGCTGAAAGATTCATTACAGTGATTGATAGATTTGTGTTGCTCTCTGGCCCCATTTTGTGGTCAATACATTTACTTTGTGCAAAAACCCAAGCTCCCAGCAATTTTTCCGCTCCTTCGGAAAAAAAAGAAAGAAAGAAAGAAAGTAATTTTGGGTTTTATTTGTGTCTAACTAGGAGGTGGATCTGTACAGAGCAAACATCCAAGAGAAACTGGGCCTGACCATCTGTTACAGGACTGATGATGAGGATGAGGCTGGGATCTACATAAGCGAGGTAAATGTTCCAGGGTTGTGCTCAGATCTGCTTTAACACTTAGTGACTGACAAACTGGTAAACAGGAATGATGTTCGCCTTAACTCACAATTTAAGTTTATCTCTTTAGATTGATCCGAACAGCATCGCTGCAAAGGATGGCAGGATTAGAGAAGGGGATAAAATCATACAGGCAAGAGTTACACACACTAATGCTGGAAGCTTTAATTGGTTTTGGGTAGAACTGCAAATAAATAGTGTTGAAAACTTAAAAAAACCCAAAATTTTTTTTGTCCTTCCAGATCAATGGTATTGAGATCCAAAACCGAGAGGATGCGGTGGCTCTGCTGACCAGTGAGGGCAACCAGAACATCTCTCTGTTGGTGGCCCGACCAGAGATCCAGGTAATTACATTCGTGTGATGCAGGTAAGTGGAATGTTAAGACTAGAAATGCACCGAGAAATCGTCTGGGGACTGGAATGGGTCAGCTTGATTAACCTTGACCTGTGAGTAGTTGAATCAGAAAATCTGCCGTTTTTCTTATCAGTAAATGCGTCCGAACTAAGCAATTTCCAGGTTGCCAAGGGAGCAATCCTCTTCAGTGTGGCCGTTGTTTGTGAGGAAAAATATATCATAAGTTTCTTTTTTTAACCCATTTATAAGGAAATTACAGCAATAAAAGCAAGAGTTTGTAAACATAACAGGAAAGTTGCTCAGTTGTATCCTTTTTTTAAACCATTAACCTCAATTAAGATGCTGGGTCACACTAGCCACACTATTCGCTAATATATTATGCTAAACATAAAGGTCTATAATAATTCTCTTTGAAAATAGCAAACCCCTGTTTTACAGCGATGACGTTGCCTCTGTTCCTGAAACACCGGTCACATTTTCACCGTTTCATATTTGTGTCTAATGAGATGTCTCTCTCTCTCTCTCTCTCTCTCTCTCTCTCTCTCTCTCTCTCTCTCTCTCTCTCTCTCTCTCTCTCTCTCTCTCTCTCTCTCTCTCTCTCTCTCTCTCTCTCTCTCTCTGCCAGCTGGACGGGGGCTGGATGGATGATGATAGGAATGACTTCCTGGATGACCTCCACATGGACATGCTGGAGCAGCAACACCATCAGGCCATGCAGTTCACTGCCAGCATATTGGAGCAGGTACATACACACACAGACACGAGCACACGCACACACGTGTTCATGGCACGCTGACGGGCCAAGAATACAATCAATCTTAGTACCGTAATGTTCCGACTTTTAAGCGCACCTGAATGCTAGCCGCACCTGCTAAAGTTGAACAGAAAATAAATGTTGCACTTATATTCACTACACGCTTTCATGTTGCAACATCAGATAATTAAACAGAATAGACGGTACACGGAAGATTTTTTTTTTGTTTCTGTTTGAAGACATGCTTTTGTTTTTTTCAAGCGCTGCCTGAAAATCGGCAGTAAGGCATCCACACGACACAACAGTAACATGTTTGGTTAGAAACTAAAACATACTTTATTCTACCAGAAATGTCTCTGCTCGCTATCTTCATCTTCCTCTTGCGCTCTAAAGCCTAGGATGCATTTTAAGGTCAACCCATTTACTTGTCACAGAAATTTTCAAAACATCCAAGAGGTACATATCAGGCCCTGTAATGTTAAAGGTTCATGATTGTATAATGCATATAAATTGAGGAGGCTGGGCTGGGCTCTGCTCTTTCTAAAGTTTACAACCATCTCCACTGTCCTATCAGTGTTCAGCTCTAAGTTGTTGGCACAAAACATCAGCAGATGGTCAACCTCCCGACTACAGGTGGACTCTTCCCCCCTCAGAGTTGACCCTCTTCAGGGTTGTTCATATTGCAGTAAGTCAACTGTAAACCAAAGTGTTCTAGAGTCATCAGTGACAACGGAAGCTTGGCTTCATTGTGGTGATGCAACAGGAGGTCGATCCAAAGACCATCAGCTAATCTACGACAGAACAGTTAAAAACTCAATAGCAACATAGAGCTTGTACCTAAACAAATATCCCAGAAGTTTGCTAGAATTTGCACACACAAGAAATTCAATTAGTTGGGTGAATTACTTGAAGGTTTGTGTCCTTAAGGTAATTCCTCCACATATGAGATACTAATTCATTCATTGAAAATGTGGATGTTATCGTTGCGAGTTTTTGTTAACCTAAGTGTACTTTCAAAATCTGTTTTGTTGTTGGTCTCTTTAGAAGAAGCATGAGGAGGACGGTGGCACCACAGACACAGCCACGTTGCTCTCTAACCACCACGAAAAGGACAGCGGCGTCGGTCGCACGGACGAGAGCACCCGGAACGACGAGAGCTCAGAGCAAGAGAACCTCGGTGACGACCAGACGACCACAGCCTCCAACACACTGGGCAGCTGCAGGAAGCTGACCTGCAGCCAGGACACCCTCGGCAGCGCCGACTTGCCCTTTAGTGGTGAATCGTTCATCTCCGCAGACTACGCTGATGCCGACTTCCTGGGCATCCCGGCCGACGAGTGCGAACGCTTCAGAGAGCTCCTGGAGCTAAAGTGTCAGATGAGGAGTGGCGGAGCCCAGGGCCTGTTCAGCCTTGCTGCTGGGGGGGCTGATGGTCAGACGGAGGAGGGCGTGGATAAGGAACTAGAGTTGCTCAATGAGGAGCTGCGCAGCATCGAGCTGGAGTGCCTGAACATCGTCCGTGCCCACAAGATGCAGCAGCTGAGGGAGCAGTGCAGAGAGTCGTGGATGCTCCACAACAGCGGCTTCCGCAACTACAACACGAGCATAGACGCTCGCCGCCATGAGCTCTCAGACATCACGGAGCTTCCTGAGAAATCGGATAAGGACAGCTCGAGTGCCTACAACACCGGCGAGAGCTGTCGCAGCACTCCTCTCACTCTGGAACTGTCTCCAGATAATTCCCTCCGTCGAGGAGCGGAGAATCAGGGTGCGGCTGGACCGTCAGGGTCCAGCAGCTCCAATGGCAAGATACACAAGCCCCTCCTGTCCCCTGTGCAGGAAGCCTGTGGCCCCAGCCGGAGCAGAATCTCCTCGAAGGACCCAGACCGAGAGCTGCCGGCCGAGGGCAAGGAAAAGAAGTTGGGAGAGTCGAGTAAGGGTGGAAGGAACTTCCAGCCGCATTCCCCTTACAAGCACGCTCACATCCCTGCCCATGCTCAGCACTACCAAAGCTACATGCAGCTGATCCAGCAGAAATCCGCCGTGGAATACGCCCAGAGCCAGATGAGTCTGGTGAGCATGTGCCGGGACCCGGTCAGTCCCGGCGACCACGAGCCCAGGATGGAGTGGAAGGTGAAGATACGGAGCGACGGCACAAGGTACATCACAAAGAGGCCCGTCCGGGACCGGCTGCTGAGGGAGCGTGCCCTCCGCATCCACGAGGAGCGCAGCGGCATGACCACGGACGACGACGCCATCAGCGAGCTGAAGATGGGCCGCTACTGGAGCAAGGAGGAGCGGAAGCAGCATGCTGTGCGGGCCAAGGAGCAGAAGCAGCGGCGTGAGTTCATGAAGCAGAGCCGAGTGGACTGCCTGAAGGAGCAGAGCGCCACAGAGGACAAGAAGGAGCCCAACATCATCGAACTCAGCCACAAAAAGATGATGAAAAAGAGAAACAAGAAAATTTTCGACAACTGGATGACCATCCAGGAACTGCTGACCCACGGAACCAAGTCACCAGACGGGACCAGGGTTTATAACTCGCTTCTGTCTGTGACCACGGTGTGAGTCCTGCTGTGAGGCGCCGGTGGAGCAGTGTGTACATACGGCGGTACCAGCTGGGACAGAGAGATCTGCCACTGACTTGTGGTGTCCTTGTGTAAATAGGAAATCAGGAAAGCTTTTCAGGATGAATGCCTTCATTCACCGCAGCGGGGGGGTCCATTAAAAGACGGCCGGGCTTAACTGAATGGGACTCTGCTACTGTAAAATAATACTATTTCAGTTACCTTTTCTACCTTTGTGCTCTTTGGATATTTTTTGGAAAACTGCAATATTTGCATTTTTGGAAGGTTTTGATAGCGTATAAAGAACATGTGCCATACATCACCAGCTAGCATTTACACTATTTACATTTAGTTTGTACTTTATAATAGATATATATCTCTTGTCAGTATTTTACTGTTCTACTTTTATGGAGATAATGCTATTTTTCCCTAAACAGATAGAAAAGAAATCTTTTTTTAAAGGATTTTGGTAAATCAAAAAATATCATTTTAGTAATAAACATTTTTTTGTTGCAAAATTTCTCCTGAAAGGTGCTGATTTCCGAAAGCTGAAGACCACACGGGATGTACCATCTGCTCTGACATGCAAAGAACGTTGATACTTATGTGTTTATGTATGTGGCATTTAGAGTGAGATGTTTCTCACACTGTTGACGATGTGTTTTATTTTATGTGCACACTTATAGATGCTTTTGCTTTTATAGGATTTTATGTATTGGGCAGAGAAACCAGCTTAACAAATCCCTAGTTAGCCTCACAATTTGAGTCTTGTACAATGAGAGACATAATAAATTATTGTTTTATATATGACGAATTTTTAAATGTTGGCGTTTGTCTTTTTTTAAGAGATATTGAGAAAGCGGGAAAAACAGATCAGAAATCCTTGTAAGGCTAATTGTAAGTGAATATTTCTTTTTCAGTTTCATCTTCAAATTGACACCTTTTATTGATCTTGAACACCATACAATAAGGGAGAGCAAAAAGTTTCACGCGTTGAAACGGCTTGTTTGCAACGCCAACGGTAAAACAATCGAGCTCTTTTTTATTTGTATTTATCTTTACATTTCGAAACAAAATCACTTTTCTGAAACAATACAATTCTGTAAAGTTGGCAACGTAACTCAAATAAATTCTGATCAATGAATAAATGTGTTCGGGGTCAGTAAAGGTTCCCTTGCTAACCCAAAACACATTATATTTACAGCCATAAGACCCAAAAATGGGGACAGGACCTACAGACCTGAAACTCACAGTGATGGAAGAAGTTTGCCTGGTGTGATGCAATGTTCTCTTGGGAAACTTTGGGTCCATTTGGTGTTTACTTACCTTTCCTTTCATGAAAACTGCATTTCCTGATAGCTTTGACCGTTAAGGTGATGACCCTGTCACAAAGCAAGAATGATGGCCCAATGAGTTCGAGGTGCTGACTTGGCCTCCAACTTCCACAGATCTTGCTCAAATCGAACATCTGTACTGGGCAGAGACCTCAAAGCGAACATCCTCGTGACAGGACTGGATGGTAGGAAAGTTACCTTACGGTGAGAAGGTCCTGGGTTCAAATCCCAGTCGCGGCCTTTTTGCATGAAGTTCACATGCGAGAGGTTAGAAGCAGAGGTGTGAACTTGAGTCACATGACTTGGATTTGGGTAATTAATTTTATGATTTGAGACTTGACTTAAAAGACTGACTTGACACCAGTGGTTTGGGACTTGACTCGGACTTGAAACTAATTACTTGAAAGGCTTCATATTTTAACTAATAATTAAACTTTTAAACATCTGTTATCTCAAAGTTGCTCTCTATTCTATGATTTTACTTACCCTGTGGCGCTGAACCCGACTTCGCAAGCAAAGAATGTGTGTTCGATAGTTGCATAACAGCCAATCAGATTGCTATATTTAATAAGAGTAAAATGCAGTGCAACATGTAAGAACATGCAAGAGGAAAATTACAGAGATGACACAACATCCAGCTTTTTTCGACATTTGAAGTTCTAATAGACACGGTAGGTTGCAGCTTCTTCCTCACAGTCTCTCCTGTTCGAGACGTTAATGTCCTCATCTGAGCTCAAAGAAGGCGTTCTGATTAAGGAAAAGAATCACATTAACACTTAGGCAATTTTTTTTTTAAATATTCTGCACAAAAACTGAATAAATCCGTGACGTAGCGTACTTTCAAGCCATCGCACATTGCGCACATTGCCAGCTGTACGACAACAAGCAACATGTCTAGCGACAAAGTAAGAAATAACGGTTAATCGACTGCGTCTGAAGTCCGGGTTCTTTTTCCTCCTTCCTGGTAAATCAAGAACGTGCAAGAATTGTAGATTTACGTTACATCCACGTGTAAGCACAGGAAATTCGGCCACCGAATCCTAGATAATGGGATTACACATGGGTGGGCTCATTTTACTTAATTTAAAATGCTTCATTACCCAATACAATTACAAAACTAAACATGAATATAATTTATTTTAGAAATTCAGGCCCTTGCTCCTTTAATAAATCTACCATATTGACCTGAATATAGGACGACCCCTATTATAAGACGGCACCCCTTTTCAAGACTAATCTTCGGAAAAAGACTAAATTCAGTTTATTAAGAAAATTTTTTATTGAAATCTTGAGAAGTCATTTGAATAATAATTACAGACTGCTCTAATATTGATCTATTAAGGCAATCACAATTATCTGTACTATTTTAGCATGTTTGGGGATCTGTCAGAAAATATACTACTGATACTGAATAAAACTAAGCACAAAAAAAAGTTATGCAAACTGTCAAAACTTTGCTCATGACATGGCAAATCAAAAGTCACATGACGCATCAAAGTCTGCATGAGTCTTTTACTCACACACGTCCTCTGCCTCACTGTGCTCACTGTCAGAGCGTTGTCCACATTACCATCCAATTCATTTGATTGCACCAACTTTAAAGTCATTGATGATGCTTTCTAGTGTTACTTCATCCCATTCCTGGAGGATCCATTTACAAAGCCAAAGTAGCCTACAATTGCTTTTAAAAATTGTCTATATGGTGTGAGTGGGTGATCACTGGACATAAGCCACTCTGGCGCCCTCTGCTGTTGTGGTCATGTAACAACAAGTATGGGCATGTAGTTGGACACCGATTGTAGGACAACCCCACTTTTTAAAATTATTTTCAATGGAAAAAAACATTGTCGTATATTCAGATCAATATTGGTACTTTGACTGGCATTATCTTGTTGGAAACTTCAGATTTTTTTTTGTTTGTTTTTTGTACAAATCAATTTTCTTCTTGCAAATTTTTTACTTGAAGTAAATATCTGTGGCTCTTAAAAATGTTGAAATTTACATCCCTCGTACTCTTTTGTAAAATCTCTTTAAACCTTAGCAGTGATTCTGTGAAATTATAGTTTAAAGTAAGACTATTCTTGTTGCTAAGTTGGATTCATTAAATTTAGTTGTACTTTAAATTAAACTACAACATGGAGTTGAGAGTTCATACCAACTTTTTTTTAATTTTCTAAGTTCAGTTGTAATTGTTTCATCAGGTTTTCAAATAAATAAAGATTTTTAAAATAAAACATGGTTTATGATTAACACTGAACATTAAATTTCAATGTCGTTTTTTAAAAATAACAAGAAATTACTTTAAATTTGAACTTTAAGACTTGGGACTTGACTCTGACTTTCATATATTTAATGGAGATTTGACCAGCGACTTAAGGGAAATGACTGGAGACTTACTTGAGACTTGCAAAGCAATGACTTGGTCCCACCTCTGCTGAGAAGTCTCCCCCGCTAATAAAGGTTTACTGTCGGGGCATACAGGTAATAGGCAAGTTTTCACTCTTACACACACTGTACTGACAAAGACGTTTTCCTTTTATATTTCTCTTTTGGTGTGTCAGTGTTGCAAAGCAAATTCTCCGCAAGGGTAAAAGAGATGACTGACAGAGCTGGCCCACACAGGGATGAAGAAGCAGAAAAACTTAACCAGATGATTATTTTTGTTGAATAGAGGATTCCAGAGACAGTGTCTGATCGGGAGACTATTCCATCACGCTGCATTAGTATTATCATCTGCAGTTGGGTGCTTTCATGTTTGCTATGTTTACGTAACTCGGTTTGCTCTTTAATTTAGACAATTTGCTGTCGACAGAGGAACATTAATGTTTGGTTAAAAATTTTAAAACAAGGCTCCCGTTATTTGTTAACTTAGCTGAAACTCCCCACATGAATTTAGTGTTATGTGAAAAAAAGGATTTTTTTACGCCTATTTTGAATTTTACTTGAATGCTAATAATTATTTCAAGTTACTTACCTTTTGAGGTTCTTACCTTTTGAGGTTTGAGAAATAGGAGAACCGTCGGAGGAGCGCAGATACGGCAGCAGTCAGGCAAGGGGCTATTATCCTTTAGCTTAGCTAGCCAAGTTTAGCATCAGAGCTAAAGATGCGGGAGCAGAATGGGCGCGATTACGACCGAACTACACGCCCATACCATAGACTGTAAAAAAGAATAGACAGCGCCTCCTCACTCCTCCCCGTTTACCAGAATGACACACTTTCATGGGGGAATTCAGGGCGGATTCACAGACTCCTCCTCCCCAGCTCTGACGAAGCATGTTCCTAAAAAGGACATAGGGGCGGGATCTTCACTGTAGACTCTACCCTCGCGGGGCGTGTATGGGCATGTAGTTTGGTCGTAATCACGCCCATTCTGCTCCCGCGTTGTTAGCTCTGATGCTAAACTTGGCTCGGCCCCCTCATTAATTATGCAAGATTTCAAAAAATTATCTTACGAAAACCAGCCTGGTGCCCAGGTTTTTTTATGAGCCCAGCGTTATCTCAGGAAGAACATGTAGCCATACAAAGTTTAAAACAATGGGGCACCAGGCATTAAAGTTGTTTTTAATGTGTCTAAAGTCCAATGCTTTTCAATGGGGGCCTAGCGGCCAAATGGAGGTACTACAGCAAGGGAGGAGCAATGGCGGCCTCCATGGCATGCGGTCGAAAAGAACGGCAGCCAGCGGCCATTGGCCCATACACGCCCCGCGATGGCAGAGTCTACAGTGAAGATCCCGCCCATATGCCCTTTTTAGGAACATGCTCCTCCTCCTCCCTAGAGCTGGGGAGGAGGAGTCTGTGAATCTGCCATGAATTCCCCCATGAAAGTGTGTCATTCTGGTAAACGGGGAGGAGTGAGGAGGCGCTGTCTATTCTTTTTTACAGTCTATGGGTTTGCCAAACATGAGAACGACATGGAATTGGAATGGGATGTTCAAGAGCAGGATTTGACAAGTTGGGGGTGGAGTATGACAGGTGAGGCGGAGTGGTAGGAAACTTTCGATTATGGTGGTCATCATAAGAGTCTTTTTCAAAAACCTTGTCAGAAGCACAAAATTTCTGAGAGCAAAAAAACCCCAAAAGATATGAATGTTTGGATTAAAACTATGTTTGGAGTGTTTATAGATGCAGCAGAAACTCAAATCACTACACAAAAGGTTTGTAAAAGTGAAATTTGCATATCTCTCCTTTAAAGCTCGAACAAGATCAGCATAAAAATGTGAAATGTGAAGGAATCCTGTATTAACTGAAAGCCTTTCAGAGCCTCGCCTGTGGTGCCGGCACCCACTGGTTAAACGCATCTAGACACTGAGGGCCCGGGGGGGGAGATGGGGGTACCCGGCAGTATTCCCATGTCCCCCCTCCTCTGTTTTAAGTGCACATTAGAACAACACGCAACAACACCACATTGAGCTGGGGGAGAGAGGGTGGGGGGTCTTTCCACACCCCTGTTCGTTGGACCATCAGGGGTCGGAGCCCGGATAGAACATCACGCCGTCTGGTCGGGGTCCTGGGCTGGTCGGCTGCTCTTGCCGGTGTGGGGCCTTGGCGGTCTACTTGTCCCCGTCCTGGTGGGCAAAGGGGTCTGTCTCCTGGGTGCAGGGGCAGGGTTCTCTACTGGGGTGTCTGTCCCTGGGCCTGGGAGTATGGAGTATAGTGTACGTATGGGGGGTATGAATGAGGGTATAGCGTCCTTTTTTCGTATGTCCTGTATTTGTAAGAATGTGTACACAAGAAAGGGAGGGTACGTATGAGTGTCTCTGTCTGTCTATGTCTACCTGTCAGGTTGGGTGTTTGGCTGCTCTCTGGCCTGATGCATCTTCTTCCCTCCCCGTCACTCCCCGTCGGTGATGGTTGCTCCTGCCCGCTGGTTGATGATGACTCTCGATGCCTGGGGCTGGGGGTCCCGGTTGCGGCCCGGCTCGGTCCTGGTGCATGTCGGGCGGGTCCTGGGTGGTCCGGTGTGTCGGGCGGCCGCTGTTTCGGGCCGATGTCCTCCTTGGATTGACTGGGGCACCTCTTATGGGGGTGCCGGGTTTGTAGAATAGGTTGGTGCCGTCCGGTGGATCGGTGGGGACCGTGCCTGGCGCCCAATCCTCCTGCCGGTTCCAGGACTTCAGCTGGCTGGTCTGTTCGCCTGGTGGGGCTGTCCGGCATTGGCTGGGCCCCTGATCTTGGCGCCCCACGTGGGGCGGGATCTGGACCCTGGAGCTGGAAGATCTGGATGTCCAGGTGCCGGCTGGGCGCGGCCTGGGGAGGGCGTACATCCGCTGTGGCTCCCTGGCGTGTGGATGTGTGGGGGCGGGCCGGGTTGTTGGCGGTGGGTACTGGTCCGGGGTGGCGGCGGCGTGTGTTGTCCGTCGGTTGGCTGCGGGTCCTCCTTGCCTGCGGCGGCGGCGGGGGACCCTTGTCGGCTGGTCACTGGTTGGGGCCCCGCTGGGGGGTGGGGTGCCCCTGGTCCCCGTGGCCTCCGGTTCCTGGTCCGGGCCCGCCCTGGCGTAGCCGGTTACCGGCGGAGCCCGTGGGCTCGTCACTGCGATCTCTCGGGCCCCAGCATCGCGGCTGGTGGGTGCTCCCCTGGGGCTTCCATCTGTTCCCCTCTTGGCGGGTGATCGACCCTGCGCTGATCCGCCTGTGGACTCTGTACTCTGTGGGACGCTGGATGCATACATCTCTTGCCTCCTCCATGTCTGTGCCGATTCCTGTAGGACGGATTGACGGTTCCTTACACCAGCTATCAATCACTTGCATGGGGAAACCTTATTCCGACCTGCATGCTCGCACACACATAGGTGTGGGGACATAGGTGAGGACGGACATATCTTAAGCTGAGGTTATCATCATTAGTTAGTTGTTCACAGGAGCTTACCAGAAACATTTGTATTATGTTCATTAATCAATGCTTGTGTGTAGTGAATGTGTAATTCTTTGTTTATTCTACCAGATCCGAACTATTGGTTTGGTTCTGTACACTTTGTTGTTTTTGTTTTGTATTACTGTTTCTCTGCCGTCCGGCAGAGGTGGAGGACTGGGATGTTTTCTTGTGTTCTTTATTTGCCTCCCTGTCGTGTGTCATCGGTTCGCCCCTCTGTTGGTCCGGTTTCTTTTCTTCACCTTCTTCCTTTCTCCCTTCTTGTCTCAGTTTAATGTCCATGACGTCAGGAAATTGAACCCACAGTAATCACTAATAAAGATTTTTCATACATATACATCAAGTGGCGTACTACAGCGAAGCTGTAATACTCTGCTTGGGAAAGTAAAACTGTTGGGCTTGTACTTGGTACTCAGACACCAATTCTGAGTAGCATACTGCTAGACAGGACACGTAAAAAAAAAAAAAATAAATAAAAAAAAAAATAAATAAAAAAAAGCCTTTCATACATTAGGCTATCCGGTTCTCCCCCATCAAAACATAAGTCCTCCCATACCTCATGAACGTATACAAGGAAGCGTGTTTTATACTGCATCTTTTGCTCCTTCTACATTTAAAAATATTGTCATGATCAGCACAGGACTTTGAATGGCCTTCAAATAATCTGGTGAATTGTTGATCAAGATCAGTTAGAAGATTTTAAGAAAGTTTAGCTTTAGAAGGAAATAATTTTAAAAAGTTTCCTTGAATTTAAAAAAGGTTGCTGAAAATTGTCCGTTATAGAGTCTGAAATGAGGCCGACTTGATTCTGAATGCATTTTTAAGCACGAAGACAGAATGTCTACCTCTGAGCTAAAAGTAATGATAGAAGTCCTGAGGCTATTGAAATGTTTTGGTTGTGTCTGCTTCTCATGTCAGAACCTAAGTAGGGCAACAGTTTGTCAGCCTGACGTTAACATGAAACAAAGCAGTCAGCAGTGATCCTCTGCTGTCCAGATCTGACACGACTGAAGGCTGTCACGGAAAAGTTTTCCGTGACAGCCTTCCCCTTGCAGGGCTCCTGCAGCGGAGCCCTGCCTCTGTTGTCTCCTCCCGCTTCTCCACAGTCGAACAAAAGCAGTCAACAGCAGCTCAAAACTGAGATTTGACATCAAGCGTGAGCTGTTGTCTCACACAGAGCGAGTTATCCTGGCAGCGGGCTCCAGATCGTATTGATGTCTCCTCGCTGGGTGAACGGTTTATAGTGGAGTCTTGCCATCTGTTGGAGGGGGGAGGCCTACCATGCTCAACTCAACATGATTCTTCAATTAGCAGCTCAATGCCTCATTACTGAAGACAAAGGGCGTGCTGAAACTCTGCCCGGGTACTTTTGTCCTTCCATCTCATGTTTCACTTTTAATGAGGCCGCTATATCCCGAGGGTCGCACTCTCCAGAAACCGTCTTGTTTCATTTACAAGTTGTTACTTTGGACTTCAGTTTGTTGTCATAATTGTTTTAACGCTGTCAACTTGTTAATTACTAGCTACAACAGTGTAACTGGTAATCAGTTCATCTCACTAGTGTGTGATTTGTTTTCCTGGTTATCGTATGGTCCAAAAACAGGACCTTTACGAGAATAGAGGATTTTATAGCAGGGTTTTGTTTCATTTTATCAATTTATATAGATTGCTGGATTTAAAGATTGAGCTATGTAGCTTTAAAGGAGATGGACCGTCCTTTGCAACCTGGACCTTATTTATAGCATGCATTACGTTCATTTACTTACCCGGACAACTTTGGTGCGACTTGAGCTCCTTTGGTATATGTTTAGATCCATTTGTGATAAGCATATGTTTCTCTCAGTATTTTTCTCCCCATAGAAGCTCCACACGGTCCGGTACCCTGCTCAACCATAAAGTCCCCTGCTGGATGGGGAACATTGGTCCGGATGATGCTGAAAATCACCAAGCATCCTCCTTGCTGTCTCTACTCTGTCTTCTCAGACACCAAGACGGTTATTGTAGATGACCACTTGTACTGAGCCAGGTTCAGCCGGAGGTTTCTTCCGGTTAAAGGGGAGTTTTTCCTCCCCACTGTCGCTACATGCTTGCACAGTATGAGGGATTGCTGAGGATTTGCTGTGGTTGGAGTCTGCATGATCCGGGCACAACCTCACGTCGATGACTCATCGCAATCTGCTGGGATTCCTTACATAGAAAACTTTTAACTGATTGGAATGTTTGTATAATTGTATTGAAATTACTTTTGTTGTAAAGTGCCTTTTGATGACATTTGTTGTGAATTGGCGCTATATAGATAAAAGTGAACTGAATTGAATAAAATGGGAATATTCCGTACAACTAGCATGCAGCCTCTAAATAAGGCATTATCTGACACAAAATTCCTTCATTTCACCAATGTTTCGTTATCAATCACTAGCACTGTTTCCCTGTGAGTTTGGAGCATCTTTGAGGTGCTTTGCTGTCTTGTGGGGTGATTTACAGGCTTTTAATCCAACCGATTTCAACAAATAAATGGCGATTTCAGAGACATCACAAACATCCGTCATTGAGCCTGTGGAATGTGAAGTTACTCCACTTGGTCAATTTGGAAACATGCAAACGCAAATCATGTTGATGTTTGTAGTAGCAACCGGGTTCATAGAGCAGAGAGTGAACGTCCTGCTCAGACTACGGCCGGTATGCCATACAGCAGTGACGTAGTGAAATCGCATATTTGTGTAGTTGGAATAAAAGCCTATAAAACATCCCAGATTACATAAACAAAGCACCTGAGAGACTGTCCGAACTCACAGGGAAATAGTGCTAGTGATTGTTAACAATACCTTGGTGAATTGAAGGAGTTTTGTGGCAGATAATGCCTTATTTAGAGGCTACACCTCGAGTTCCCTATTAACTCCCGTTATATGGATATACAATGATCACAAATGGATTTAAACTTCCCCGAAGGACTTCAAGTTGCACCAAACTTGTCTGAGTAAGGAAATGAACATATTGCAGCCTATAAATAAGGTCCAGGTTGCAAATAAATAAACAAAAAATAATAACAAAAAAATCTTTCCTTTAAGGCACACATGTCAAATTCAAGGCCCGGGGGCCAAAGCAAGCCATTTATCTGGCACCTCTAAACTCTAGAGGACCGTATAATAGAACCATTCCATTAATGTGCACCTAAATATTATTTTATACATCAAATCAAATAAGTGTTTCTTTGAATAGTCCTAAATCCCATCATTGTGAAAAGATGCTCAGTATTATGTTTTTTTCTGAGAAGTACTTGTTAAATGTGGATACATCAATATTTTAACCCTATGTTAAGGATAGTTTTATACATTTCTGCCACAACCGGCCCTTTAAGGACATTCATGATCTTGATGTGGCCCAAAGTGGAAACGAGTTTGACACCCCTGCTTTAAGGTGAATGCAAGCAAATGAGCATAATCCAATCTCGATAAAGTGAAGGCTTTAAATTTAGTCAGACTACAAAATAAAACCTTTAATTAAATGAAACATGAGATAAAATCTGAAGAATAGAAAGCACAGAAAGACACAGAACCTGTCAGATCCCTTCACGAACAAGCTGGAGACGAGCCAAAGAATCTGGTGCGACTCTTTAGATAACAATGTTCCTTCTCTGGCTCCTGCTCAGTCTCCGTGGCAACTGGCTTTTGCATCTTTGCCGTTCATCTTCCACTCCACCACTGGTTTTTAAATGATATGCACCACAGCATCAGGATATAGCTTCCATAGCAGATAGTTTCCTGCACAGAGGGAGGTTTGCAATCCGGCTGCTAGTGGATCAGGCTGGATTTTTTTTTTTTTTTTTTATTCTTTATTTATATATTTTAACAGTATAAAGATGGGTACAATTCACATTTATGTGCGAACATGAGCACAATATTATTGTTTACTCTCATAGAATACTGTCTCATCTAAAAAAAAAGAAAAACAAACAAAAAAACAAAAACAACACATATTAAACTTCAGGGAGTGACTGTTACATTGTCTTTAACTTCTGACATTCAAAATCAAGGCAGGCTTTTTCATTTTTATATATGTGACCCACTTTTCCCAGTACACTAGAAACTTCTCTTGTTTCTGATTTACAAATGCTGTCAGCTCTTCCATTTTAAAAATACTCATTGTTATATCCCACCACGCAGATAGGGTGGGAATATCTTGTGATAACCATTTTTGAGTTATGCATTTCTTGCTTGCCACCAGCAGGATGCTTAACAAATATTTATCTTTATTTCTCCATTCCTGTGGTAAGCATCCAAAGTATACAGTTTTTATTTCAAAAGGGAATACACAATTAAAAATATCTTGTAATGCTCGGTGAATGTCCATCCAGTATTGTTTGATAAGTGAACAGTTCCATAAGATGTGAAAATGATTTGCACGTTGGTCTCCACACTTTCTCCAACAGGTAGGAGGTTGTCCATCAAAGTGTGTTTTTTGACATGGAGTTATAAAGAATCTTATTATTGTTTTCCATCCATATTCCTTCCATCTCTGTGAGTTTGTACATTTCCATTGGAGTTTCCATATTATTGTCCATTCTTCCTCTGATATTGTTATCCCTCCCTCTTTCTCCCATAGTATCTTTACATACTCAGTAGAATGGGATTTACGATTCATCAACCATTTATACAAGCTTGAAATAAGCTTCTTATTTGATTTCCCATCATATGCATTTCTAAACATTTGTAACAAGGCCATGTTACCTTCTGACACAGCATCTACTTTAGTATCTATATAATGACGTATTTGCAGGTATCGAAAAAAATCCTGCTTCTCCAAAGAATATTTGTTTTTAAGTGTATCAAAACTGACAACTTTTCCATCCTTAACACTAGAAGACCCAGGATTTTTTGCTCTACCTATAAAGCCCACAGGTAAGCCGAAAGGCTGGATGGCCCCCTGTGAACCCTCCTTTTGTTATGTAAACGGGGCAATCACTGGGACACCACAGGAGGGGGGATATGCAGAGCCACTTCACTCAAAACACCTTGACATAAAATGGGGGAGGGGGACAATCAGGTAGGAGCAGGATTGCTAACTGACTGTCTGAGCAGAACATATGAGCTGAATCAAAATGTAATATATGTAGAAGGATGTAGACGTTATCAGAACCCTACAACACTGGGCTTCCAACATCCCCACCAGACACATAAGAAAAGTAATAGAACAGAACCACATCAAATAAAGCACTCAAAATCTGTGGTAGCCCCACTAGTCATTTACAGAATTGCTCATCAAGTTGATATCTGTACAAGATTTATTTTATGTAACATTTTTTTCAAACTGAGATACACCCGAAACACATTTGATTTGTTATATTTAAGAATTTGTACATTGTTTTTGTCTGTTTTGCTCTTTCCCTCTATTTTCTCTTTTCCTGTCTCTCCCTGTCTCAACTCATAAAAACCAGACTGACTGTTGCTGTTTGCCCACACTGTGATGTTATGTTATGTCAAAGATATGATATTATATGTCTGATTTCAAAATATCAGTTATGTATTTGAGCAGTGCCAGGTTCTGCTCAACTCCTCAGGTCACCTTTACGCAGAGGACAAAAGACATTCACACCTCAATTCTCACACATGCTCAGAGGACGCACCCAAGCGGCATTGCCATGCGAATGACCAATGTGGCTGATGTGACTGCAACCACCCCGACTAGTTTTGTGGCCGTTGACCCACCTGACTCCTTGACGACTCACTAATTACTGTTTATCACATTGTGGATAAATAGCTCACTGCAAAAAGCCTACCACTTCAGTACCCTCAAGAATTCTGTGGCGTACAAACCTCCTCTCCAAGGAACGAAGATGCAGAGAAGATTCAGCACTCAACAGGCACTGGAAATGGTCCTGGAAGGAATAAACCCTTGTGACTCAGATGGAGAAGAGATAAACGTTCAGCCGGATTCGGACTCTGAGCTGTCTTCAGGTAAGATTCAATTTCATATTATTTGTTATTTTATATTTCATTTCAGGCAGGAAGGTGGAAATAGTGGTGCACATATCACCATGTGAATAGAGTTTTGGGGCTTCTTTCATCAGACAGCCTCCATTTTGTTTCTGAGTGCAGGCCTCCGTTTGTTTCTTTTGGTTCTTATCCTGAGGTCCTTGCACCTTAGCACATTAGCCAACCTATTTGAGATGTACTGGAATGATTATTATTATTATTATTATTAATTCATAATTTGAATTTGTTCCCATTGCAGATGAGGAGACTGCTCCTCAGCCAAAAAAGAGAGCTCGGGTGGGGACTGACCAGACAGAGACGGCGAAAGATGGCACAGTGTGGTGTGAAGAACAGGTGGGGAAAAGTCTCCATTTCACCCCTCCATCTCCATACGGCGCAGATGGAGAGCCAACGGCTAAGGCCAGGAGGTCCATCTTGAGTCGTCTTCAGAGCTTCCTGTGTTTTATCACTCTGGAAATGCTAAGTTCCATTCGACACTGTACTGTTGAACATGCACGGCAAATGGAGCATGTGGACTGGTTCATGGCCCTCCCTGAACTAATGGCATTTATTGCTATTGTTATCTTGCGGGGGCTGACCAAGGTTCCATCACTGCATGACTGCTGGTCAGCAAACCTGGGAAACCCCCAGATCATGGCAACTATGTCCCGAAAACGCTTCCAAGAAATCATGCAACACCTACGCTTTGACGACAAGGACACCCGCAGTGAGCGAGCAAAGACGGATAAGTTTGCTGCAATTTCCGGTGTGTGGGGTTCGTTTGTCACCAACTGCATCACATCCTACAACCCTGGTCGACACATCACCATTGATGAACAGCTTTTCCCGTCAAAGACTCGCTGCTGTTTCCTGCAATACATTTCAACAAAACCTGACAAGTTTGACGGCTTGGCAGTGCATGGATTGTGAGTGATTATTGAAATGTACTCACCTCACTCATTGTTACATACTGTTTAGTTTTCTCTGTGTGCTTGAAAACTCAAATTTCCCTGAGGGAGTCACCCCAAAGGGATCAATAAAGTTTTAAGCCTAAGTTCTAAGTCTCACTCACTTCCACTCTCTAACACTGTATCCTGATAATACTTTTTATTATTATTATTATTAGTAAATATCATGAAGGCCCAGTTGGGATAACCCCAGATTTTGAGTGCTTTATTTGATGTGGTTCTATTCTATTACTTTTCTTATGTGTCTGGTGGGGATGTTGGAAGCCCAGTGTTGTAGGGTTCTGATAACGTCTACATCCTTCTACATATATTACATTTTGATTCAGCTCATATATTCTGCTCAGACAGTCAGTTAGCAATCCTGCTCCTACCTGATTCTCCCCCTCCCCCATTTTATGTCAAGGTGTTTTGAGTGAAGTGGCTCAGCATATCCCCCCCCCTGTGGTGTCCCAGTGATTGCCCCGTTTACATAACAAAAGGAAGGTTCACAGGGGGCCATCCAGCCTTTCGGCTTACCTGTGGGCTTTATAGGTAGAAAAGCCAAATGGCTGCTCTAAACTTGCTTAAAGTTGTCATTCCTTTAGAAGTCCAAAATTTGAATCGTGAATCCAATTTGTTTGGTATGAAATCAGAGTCATATGCATACCATTTTAAAACTGCAATATCTTTTTTCAAATTATATTCTTTTATAACATTTTTCCAAACCGAGAGGGAACATTGGACCCAAGGATTATCTATCGAATCAATGTATGTTTGAATACTCCCATCAGCCAAAATTGCTTGTATTGGAAAAGAAAAAAATGTTTCCTCTATATTTTTCCATTGGGAATTATATAATATATCACACCAATTTATCAGGGCCTTCATCTGTGCTGCACAAAAATAATCCCTTAAAGAAGGCAGGCCCCATCCTCCCTTCTCTTTAGCTAATTGTAAGGTCTTAAAACAGACTCTTGGCTTTTACCCCTCCCACACGTATCTCGATAGCATCTTGTCCCATTCATTAAACTGAATTTGATCAATTTGTATTGGTAAAGTCTGGAACAGATATAGTAATCGTGGTAAGATATTCATTTTAATGGACTCAATACGTGAGTAGAGAGAGAGGTAAGGAATTAAATTCCACCTTTTCAGATCTTCATTTATCTTTTTATTCAGCGGAATATAATTAAGTTCGACAACTTTTGTTAAATCTTTTGGTATATTAATACCTAAATATTTTAATGATTCAGCCTGCCACACCATAGGACACTTTGCAGTTATCATCAATGGCGGGTTATAATTGAAAGTGAGCGCCTGGGTTTTGTTCATATTTACCTTGTATCCAGAGAGCCGACCATATTGTTCAAAAAGCAGCATTAGTTTTGGAAGGGAGTCTGTCGGTTGTCCCACATAGACCAAAATATCATCCGCATAGCAGGCTAGCTTGTGCTCCCCCCCTCCCGCAGTTACACCCTTGATATACGGATTTTGTCTCACCATTTGGGCCAACGGTTCTAGGTACAATGCAAAAAGAAGGGGAGACAACGGGCAACCCTGCCGTGTACCTCTTTCTAAAATGAAGCTATCTGACAAGTAACCATTAATTTTTATTCTTGCAGTTGGGTTGGCATATAAAGCTTTAATAGTATTAATAAATGCATCATCTAGACCAAATTTGTGTAAGGTTCTATAGAGAAAATCCCAATTAACTGAATCAAATGCTTTTTCAGCATCAACACTTATTAGTACTGCTTTAGTTTTATTTTTTTGTATAGAGTCTATAATATGAAGAGTTCTGCGTATATTGTCTTGTGTCTGCCGGTTTCTTATAAAGCCTGTTTGATCGTTGTGTATCAGTACAGGTAGAAATTCCTCCATCCGCCTGGCCATTATAGCAGTAAATAATCTATAATCTATGTTCAAAACTGATATCGGTCTATATGATCCACACTCTGTTTTGTCTTTGCCCTCTTTCGGTATTGCTGTGACAATTGCCTCTTTCCAACTTGGAGGTGTTTGTGCGTTTTTCAGAATCCAATTCAGGGTAGGGAGTAATACAGGGATCAACTCGGACTTCAATTCTTTGTACCATTCAGCCGTATATCCGTCTGAACCTGGAGACTTGTTGGCTTTCAATCGACTAATGGCCTTTTTGAGTTCCATTTCTGATATGTCTGCAGTCATCTTTGCATTCTGCTCTTCGGTCAGACTTGGCAGATCCAATGAATTTAGTAGACCATCAATTTCGTTATCGCTTCCTCCTGGGACTTTGGAATATAACGATTTATAAAATATTTCAAATGTTTTATGAATTTCTTGCAATTTATTCTTCATCATATTAGTTTTTGGGTCTTTAATCTTCGTTACTGTATTTTCAGTAGTTTTCTTTTTTAATTTCCACGCCAATATTTTCATGGATTGTGATCCACTTTCATAGTACTTTTGCTTCAGAAACATTAACTTTTTCTTTATATCTTGGATGGCTAGATGATTAATTTCATTTCTTGTGTTTTTAATATCATCAAAAACATTTAATGCGAGAGATTGTTTGTGTTTTATTTCCAATTCTTTCAATTTATTTTGTAATTCCTCCATTTTTTTATTCCTCATCTTTTTCTTGTATGAGGCTATTGCAATAATTTTCCCTCTAATTACGGCTTTTAGCGTATCCCATAAAATAGCAGGCGAAACCTCTCCATTATCATTCATATCTAGGAAATTTTGTATTTCTTTTTTCATTTGTTCCTTAAAATTTACCTCTTTAAGCATACTCGAGTTCAATTTCCATGTAGTCATCTTGGGGCACAAATCTAACTTCACCGTTAAATCCACAGGTGCGTGATCACTCACATCTATTGTCCCCATGTTACATGTCTGAATTCTGTCTTTGTCTTTTGCAAAAGTCATAAAATAGTCAATTCTCGTGTAGAGAAAGTGTGGAGCTGAATAATGAGAGTAATCACGCCTGCTAGGAAACAGATCCCTCCAAATGTCAATTAAACCAACCTCTTCCAAAAGAGCACACACCTTTTTATACAGAGTATTTGACTCTGGAACTTTTCTGTTTGAACTGTCAAGTTCCGGCCGCAAACGGATATTTAAATCTCCACCACATATCAGAAAACCTTCTGTCTCTGTTACTATTATATTTATGATTTTTTGGAAAAAAGCAAAATCGCTCCCTGGGGGTATATAAACATTCATTAATGTAACAGGATTACCATCTATATGTCCTTTTACTAATATAAATCTTCCTTCTTTATCTTTCAACTCAAATGTCTTTTCAAAATTCTATTTATTTGAAATAAGGATCACAACACCTCGTCTGCGGCCAGATTTATAGGATGAAAAAAACACCTTAGTAAAGCCCATCCTCTTTAGTTTTTTGTGTTCATCATCGTTCAAATGGGTCTCCTGTAAATACACTACTTGTACCTGATCTTTTTTTACTTTTGTCAGAATTCTGCTTCGTTTAACTGGGTTGGTAAGCCCATTCACATTAAATGACATAAATTTTACCAAACCGTTATTCATCAGTCACAAACCAAATGTATAAACTATCACAAACATGAAAAAAAACGTCAACTCCCTGCGTGAACAAGAACTCTGAACAATGAAAAACAAAAATAAACCAAACACAAAATAAATTAAAAGAAAGTGACTCCAAGGTAGGGGTCTCTCCAACATGACCCTGTGTTATGTTGTTAAGAGTGTCAAACAACAGGGGAAAGCCTCTCTTGACAAAAGAGAGAGGGCCCCTATGGCAGTTCTGTGCATCCATCCCGAAATCTATCTTAAAAGTCTTTTTTCATGCCTTTCCTCATTTATTGGTGAAAAGAAATGCGTGGCATATTTACCCAAAGTGTTGTCAAATTGTTGTCCTTAATGTTCTGTGGCAGGTGGGGTAAGTCTCCTATAGATCTGAAGTCTTTCCCGGATATCTTGTTCACGAGTTTCTTCATCCTCCCGTGGATGATGCGCTCCTACCACGGTCCAAGCCGACCGCGCCAGCTGTTCCGCCGGGCTTTCTTTCGTTGTTATCTTCGTGACTGGAAAACCTCTGGTGATCATATCAGTCGTTGCCTCCTGTGCTGATTGATATAATCGGGTCTCGTTTTCGTAAAACACCCTCAATTTGTAAGGGAAAGGGGTCTGAAATCGGATGTTGTGGTGTTTCAGGACTTTTTTCGCTTCTGCATATTCCTTGCGCTTCTGTAGAATAGCTGGTGGGTAGTCCTGATCGAAGTATATTCGCTTTCCTTGCCAAAGCACAGTCTTCTTGGCCCATGCTTTACGCAATACTTCTTCTTTGACTGTAAAACGTGAAAATCCTATAATTATTGACCGTGTCTTCTCCTCAGTCCCCGATGGCTTGGGACCCAGCGCTCTGTGTACTCTCTCAATGCCAAGGTTCACCGTCCCCGGGATCTCCAGACTCTCCCGAAGTAATTTCTCCACGAAATTCACCATCTGTGACCCATCCTCAGCCCCTTCGCGAACATTATACAGTCTCAAATTATTCCTGCGAGATCTACCCTCTTGATCGAGGAGTTTGTTTTCCTGGTCTTTTACAACTTTTAGCATTTTAGCTAGCACTTGCTCCACATTTTGGACCCGGTCTTCGACATTTTCAATGCGAGTTTCAGCCTCCGTAATCTTCTGGTTGACTGTAATTAGCTCAGATTTGAAGTCTTGGAAATCTTTACGAAAGTCTCGTAATTCCGATAGCATAGTCAACGATGTAGCGTGAAGACTCGTGGCCTGATCAGCAGCAACACCGGCGCTAGCATTATCACTAGCATCTTCGTTTGCTTCTAAATCGCTCGCATGTTCGGGTGTCCTTTCTTCAGTTGAACCTTTTGTTTTTGGATTTCTTTTCACCATGTTTGCCCCGTTTATCCCTTGACTATTTCAGCGAGACAAAAATGTATCTGATGTATTTACGGGGCGAAAAAAAGAAAATTTCAAGAGAGCTACCGACTTAAGCTGCCATTCACGGAGATGACGTCACCGGAACCCCGGATCAGGCTGGATTAAGACATGTTGCTATGTAGCCATAAAAACCACAGGATACTTCTATATGCAGCTGCACATTCTGTGTGTATTTGCAAGAGTAATACAGTTATTAGAGGCAGGAACATTAGTAAAAAGTCTGTACTAGTGGCACTGATCCTTAAGATCTGCCTATCAGTTTTTAGAGGCATCCTGCTCCAACAAAGTTGACTGAATTACATACCATCAAGTTTGGTAAAGACTTTGTAAGATATTCATCTGATTGAGCTGTGTTGATCCATCTAAAACCTGCAGGACTGTGGATCTCTGGGACCAGGGTTGAAGATCACTGGTCTGTATGGTTTCCTATAGGCCAGTTCTAAGCAATGCCCAACCTGTTTCCATGCACACAACATTTAAGTTTGGGGTTAAGGTAGAAAACAAGGAAAATAAAAGAGGCAAGTTAGACAAAGACCTAAAAACGTCATTAAAAAAAATCGAGCTCTATGCCAACAACCTGACAGTAGGAGTGCAAACCTGACATGTCACTTGAAAAAAAGAAGAAGTTTGTTCTGGTTTCAGATTTTCCAGAACAACAGAAGGTGCTAATGTTACTTTCACATTGTTATGAATAGCATCTCTGGATAGCAATGTCGCTTACATCACGCTAATGTGTCAAGAATTACTTTTCTTTTATAATGTAAGGCACACCTTCAACACAACTCAAGGTTTTTTGGGCCACAGTGGCCTTTATTTGAAAGTGAACAGAGGTGGGGGAAGACATGTGGCAAAGATCACCCAGACGGGACTTGAACCGGGGACAGCCGTGTCCAGGACAGATGCCTCCGCACATGGCACCTGCACCAACCACTATGCCACGGAACAGCCCCATAGGTACTTTTCACTATGCATTCATAACGTTTTTAATTCAACTGCTGACAAAAATAACAACACGTGTGATTGAATTTTTGTTGTGTCACCATGGTTACTGCTTAGTGATATTATCAGTGCCACACGATTCAAGTTTTGTTCTCTAATGCAAAGTTCTTCATTCTACTTTTGAATACGCAGGTGCTGATTTGAGTTTGGGTTGTTATTCTGCCTCAATGCTTCATATGTATCTCATCTCAGTGTTTCATTCAGCATCACTTAAGGGGGATGATTATGATGATGAGAGTGCACGCTCAGCCTGATCCTGTGTGTCTGGTATACAGAGGATCAGTATAACTAATCACCCCTTCCTGGAGCCTGACTGAACCCAAGTGTAGTGATTTATGCCTTGGTACAAGTCTTTGTACACAATCTGTTTACGGCAGATAAGACTTTTCCAGCCAAGCCAACAGCTCTAGTGATCAATTCTAGATATATAGCTTTTGCTATACGGCTCTTTTTTTGTTATCCTTGGAACCGAAAGCGCCTCCCCACATGTCTGACAGTGCCAGACTAATCACTTGAAATGCCACCACAAAAAAAAAAAAAAAAAATCAGTACCAAATTCCAGCATGCTCATCCATTAACAGATAAGGAGGTGGCTCTCCTGCTGCTTTCAAGTGCCGCTGATTCTGCCGATCTTTTAATCTGGAGACCGAGACACACAAAGCTTGCATATGTTTGATAAGCTTTTGAACAAAGGCTTCAAATGCCCCCCACATACAATCCTGTGTGACCCAGAGCCCTTAGTGGTAAATAGACTACCTGTGTTTTGTAGCGAGAAGAAAGACAATGCTGGAAAAAAGCCATTTGTCAGATAGGAATTCGGAAACATTGGGTTAACAATACATTTTTTACTTACAGTAGCCTGGGAGCTGGAGTTCCATCTTTTGGGACAGATCCTGGTTTTAAATCCAGCTTCGGGGCAAACCCAGATCATTTAGGTTCATAGCTATGAAGTAAGGGGCTGTTTACACGACAACGTATTCCAGCAAAACGGAGGTTTTTCTCTGCGTTTTGGCCTCTCGTTTACACGACAACGGGCAGACGGGGGGTCGAAAACGCATCTTTTCGAAAACGGCTCCCAGAGTGGAGAAATCTGAAAACGCTGTGTGATTCGTTGTCATGTACACGCAAGTCGTAGACTTTTGAAAACGATCATATCACTAGCAGCCGCCTTTCTTTAAGCGGAGGAAAACTAAAAGAAGTTTGTGGAAAAGAACAATTGTTCGTTAGCTTGATACGTTTCTTTTCTGGGTTGTGAGCAGGAAACCTTGGAATCCTACATCCTGATTTAGGGCGCTATACTAGTCACACTGCCATCTAAAGGCCGCACATATGTACTACATTGTTTTCAATCATGCCCCCCTTTCGTGTAAACGCAGTGCGTTTTCACCCCGCGTATTCAATAGTGATGGGAAGGCCGACTCTTTTTACCGACTCGGATCATTTACTCTCGAACATTAAATTGAACGAATCTTGAACGAATCATTTAGTTCATTTTAACAGCAGGTGGCACTGTTGCCCTCTTGTGGGCGTCGTAGTAAACAAGGCAGCGGTTCTCCAACGAATCATAATTCACAACCCCAAGTGACCCATTTACCCACTCATTCCTGTTACTCTTAGCAACTAATTTCATTAGTAGAAATATTTATGGTTTATAATTAAATTTGTGGGGGGGGACACACCCAGTAAAAAAACATTTCTGCTCTGGACTGGAAGAAAAACCCTGAGTACAAAACTCACATCACGAGAATAGCTCATTAGTTCACAGTAGTAAAGCTCTGCTAAAATGTTAACAGCACATTGAGTTACTCACCCCTTCCTTTCCGAGAGCTAACCGAAGCTAGCTTGCAATGTCTGGTGCTGAATCGCTAGCGTGAACAAATCGCTCCTTCCCGGCTCACAGCTCAATTCTCCACTACAATACAGAAGGCAAGATGTTTTGTTTCACCTGACAATAAAAAACAAAATGCCACAAGCAATTCGAAAACCTAGGAAAGCATATACACACCACAATAAAGTTATTTGTGTCCACGCTGCCCAGACCCGGCGCCAGAGGGCATTACCTGGGGGGGCAGTGGGTTTTTCTGGGGGGGCTCAGTAAACTGTCTTTTAATTAACCCTTTTGCATGTTTATAAATATATCTGGTGGACATTACATACACATACTTCCGTGTCAAATCTACCGTTTTGTGTCACTAACTACATACCTTACTGGAAAGCTAAGAGTATTCATTGTTTGATTCAAATTATGTATACCAATTAAAGATGCAAACAAAAATTAAGACACAGTAGGCTAACCATTTTTACTGAGTCTCTAAGAAAAATATGTCCAACTCACCGTTCTTAGCTGCACCTGCACATCACCGAGTCATCTCAAACAAAAACAATCCTTATGTCCAGTTAATGGTCTTTAATAAAGTACTTAGTCCATAAGTCTTCCTCTGTATCCTGCCCTGCCGCTTAAAACTTTAGTAAATTCTTCTTTTTGCCGCATTTCTCGTAATTTGTACATCAAAAATACTAGTTAGGATGCTGCTGCATTAGCTGTGTGCTTCTTTTTCTTTATCACTGCTGGTAAAAAACGACTTCATGTATTCTCGCCACCTGCTGGAAAGAAGTATGCACCACCGTTTTTTCTAAACGGAAGATTGGGGGAAAAATCTAGCGTTTTCTTTTCAAAAAGATTATTGAAAAACAGTTTCAACCTTGATATGCTTTTTAAAACATTTTAATCAAAAACACAGCAGCCACACCTGTATTCAAAATGGTTCAAAAACATTTTTAATTTTAATAGGCTTTTTAAAAACATTTTAATCAAAAATTGTAGGACTTTTTAAAATCCGAGCAAATAAATAACTGTTTATATGGCCTTTGAAATGAAATATCCTGGTTGTTTAACAAAATAGTAATAACGACAAAAATCTTAGAAGCAAATCAACAGTGTTAAACTATAGTAGGACTATATGTAATATATAATATTGTGTTTAAAACAAATTTACTCTAGAAACTCGAGAGCAGCTTTACACAAATGTCTACTGAAAAAACAATGTTTTGGAAAGAATACTAAATATTTTAGCACATCAACACCTTTTTTGCTCAAACCTTAAAGATAAATGAAAACAAGCTCTGTGGAAAACTCTTTATAAAACATAATGGAACTCAAATATGGGATTTTCAGCTTCTCTGTGGTGAAAATGCATTGCATGCATTCATTTGCAATATCTTTTTTTGAGTTTTGAGTAAATATACTTCGAGGTCGTCTGAACAGTAATTTATGCTGGTGCTGCTGCCACCCGGTGGCGGAATTACTGTTGCTTCAGGTGCAGAAGTGCTCGTAGCAGAAGCGCTCGTAGCAGAAGTGCTCGTAGCAGAAGTGCTCGTAGCAGAAGTGCTTGTTGAAGCAATTTCTGGCTGCACTTGCCCTCTTGATGTATTATCCCTACTTGTGCTGGGATTGCTTTTCTGTTTGCTAAACCAAGCTCTAATGTCCATTTTAGCAAGCTGCTGTGCCAAACTGCCAAAGGATCTTCTTTTACCGAAACTAAAACTCCTAATTAGTAATCTAGAGCGCCATCTATTGTTCGTTTTGAGCCAATTTATTCACATGAAGTGTAATCTTTCCTGGGCGGGCCCGTCCTCCAGATGGGCGGGCCGGGCCCGCCCAGGCCCGCCCATGACGCCGGGTCTGACGCTGCCATCATTGTTTAACAACGCGACGGTGACTAGGTAGGTGTCACGTGACAAATGAACGAATCTACTACTCCACACACAGTACACCCTGAGCTGTGAACGACGAACGAGAAGATCCGTTCAGTCCGAACTGTTGGTCACATTACAGCTGGGTAGAGGAAGAGTGAGTGTAAACTAATTTTGACAATTAGTGATACAATTAAAACAAAAAGGAATAATTAATAAGTTCCCTATGTTTACATGGTGCGTTTATTGTGTACAAAATTTTACATTATTATTATTATTATTATTATTACTACTATTATTGATTATGTTTGTTGTTATTATCATCATTATATATTTATTATTTAATCAATATGCTGATATAATTTTCGAAAGTATTTATTTACTAACACACTTTAAATTATACACACAATAACACATCTACAAGAATTGAAGTCCACTAAATAATTATGATTTAATGAATAAATAATATATATCGGGTGTCGAATGACAAATAAAGGAACATTAGATATCAGACATCATTCATTTCCTTGTTCATCTCTCAGTCCGCTCCACAGCCCGTAGCAAGCTGAGCCACAGTTTTCACGTGACGAATTTGTAAGAATGATCCGTCACGATCCGTATATGAACGAATCCTGAGCGAACTGTAGTACTTGGTGCTCGCCACACACAGCCTGAGCGGTCTGGCTGTCACATGACAAAAGAACTGGGACCTGAAAACGGACGCAGCAGCTGAGTGAGTCATGAACGAATCATTTCTGTTTCCTGTCTTGCTGCTGACTGAGCTCATGCAGCTGCTGACATGTGGCAAGAGAAGGTACTGCATGACAATGAACGAATCGCTCACTGAGAGGACTCGTTACTATCGGGTCGTATAAAAGATTAGTTCATTTTGAACGAAACGTTCACAAACGACACATCACTAGTATTCAAACAAAAACGGCAACGTTGTCGTGCGAAGCCTGCCTAACTCTACTCAAATTGATTAAACAATTCAATAAACTATCACATTTTCTCAAAAACAAATTCCAACAATTTCTTCTTCAGCTCCTCTTCTGTGGGTAAAAAAAAAAATCTAGCGTTGATTTGTTATCTCTACAAATACCAAACGCGTTCTGCCGTGTTGTAAAGTTGCAAACTATTAGCTTCTTGTAACTACAGCTACCTGGCCAAAACTATGCTGCCTCTCTGTGGGTGGTCCCATTTGTTTTGACGTTAGAATTAATGGTTAATTTTTTTTAGACTCAGGCGTTTTCTGGTGGGGTTTTTTCCTCCATCTGATGCTGGTAATTTAATTTGGTAAAAACATTCACGTGCAGCATGCTTATTCAACTCAGAATGACTCATTGTATTGAAAAAAATCAGTTTTTAATGATTTTCAATGAAGGAGACCTTTAAAGGGATGCCACCCTTTTCATATATTTATTTGTCTTTTACCATATGCATCACAACCATGCACCAGGCAGGTTTAACATAAAATCCCAAGGTAGAAGAGGTTTGTGGTTGTTTTGAGATGAAACATGAAAACTTCTAAAGAGTGTGAATACTTTTGCATGGCCCAAATAAGCAGTTCCTTCATTAGTTCTTCTTACCCAAAGCCGATTCAACCTAATATTAACCTTTACAGGATGTATCATCATGAACATAATTCCTGATTTCTTTCTCTTTTTTGTATTAATCATTATTTTTACTTGCAGAGGCAAGTTGAATATGCTGAGCCTGCTGGCAGGTCTCAGACCTTTGATTAAGGCAAACAAGCTGCATGATAAGATGAAAGAAATGCTGAACTGCTTGTTTATTTCCTCTATCGTGTCTGAACGTCAGTGATAAATGGAGGACTTGGATAAAAAGGGAGGCACCCAGAGCGCACAAGTTCCCCTTTGAAAATGTAACCTATATTCTGCTGATGGAAAGCTCAGAAACAAAGCACCAACAATTCTTCACAGTAGCAACACTTTCCTATATCAGAAAGATAAATTCTGGTGAGCTGGTGTGTACAGAACCGTCATCTGACCCCCCATGCCCTGACCACTGCTAAACAGCACACCATAATGAGGGTAATTTAGGTGGGGTTCTGCTTTTATTCTCTAAAAATTGGCTTTGCCTTGTGTGAGGAATTCATACGGTGATGCTCTTTATCCTGGACAGATGGAATTACTTGTACCCACAGAAATATAGTTGACTACCTGAATGCGGGACACATTACTGTAAAAGTGTGCCAAAACCATCATCCTTCCACTTCCGTGCTTCATAGATGGTATGAGGTGTTCGCACTGAGGTGCACACGGTGCAGTACATCGTGGCCGAACATCTCTACTTTCGTTTTAGAATAGTTGTGGAAAATTTGAGTGCAAATTTGAACACAGAAGACCTGTTTGACTTTAGGTCTAACACCTATAACATATAGGCTTATATGGTAGGATTCCCTGGAGAATATGCCATGTTGGGGCTGACTGAATGAGAATGAGATCACAGATACAAGCAACCAAAATAAAGTGTCTAGGCTTTCCCTTAGCGATAGGGTGAGACGCTCTGTTATCCGGAGAGGAGTAAAGCCACTGCATCTCCACTTCGAGAAAAGCCCCTTAAGTTGACTCGGGACCCCGGACACATCAGAGCAAATATGTTTCTCTGCTGACCTCGGAATGCCGTGGGATTCCCACAGAGGAGCTGGCCGAAGAGGGTGACTGGATGCATGGATGGATTGATATTAAAGGGGAAGTTCATTTTCTTTCGACCTGTACCTTATTTTGAGCAAATATCACGTTCATTTACTCACCCAGACAAGTTTGGAGTCCCTTGTGAGAAGTTTATAGTGCCCTGGAGTCGCCTATTTTGGGTTGGAAGGCTGTAGAGTTGAAGTCTCAATGGAATCCATCCATCCATACAAGCTAGAGGCATGTATGGATGGATGTCTGAGAGATGTGAGGTGAGGCAAACGTCTTAACTTTTGGGAGGATCTGTGTTGTCATGAATTCTTTGTGACTGATTTTTGTTGGAGCTTTTGTTAAGCTAAGCCTGCCCATGTCCTCACCCACTGTCGTTCTTCTGAGATGGTAATGGAAACACAACAATTCCGTTCTAGACCGTACTGACCAGACCCGCTCAGGTCTAAAGAGACCCTAGTGGTTTGAATGTTTGAAGAGTGAGATACCTTACTAAAAAAAACAAGAAAAAATAAAACACAGGACATCAACCTTGACCTACAAGAGGAAAGATGGATTATAAAATAAAAATGCTTAAAAAACAAAGTAAATAAACTTTATACTTGAAATTCTGAAATGAAAATGCTTGGAAGGATATAAACCGTGTGATGCAAATTCCATTTCAAACAATTAGAACAGAATTCTCTAAAGAAATGGAGGAACCGTTGCGATTTTTCACGTTTGACATAAATGTTTTTTTTTATCCAGGAGCATAAGAAATAGTTATTTACTAAAGTAAACTAAAATCATTCTTGTATAGAAAGGGACGATATCTAGTCTTCACTGCTTCTCCATTTGATATATTTGCACTTTGACTTAAAGGTCAGAACAAACAACAAGGATAGAGGAGCATATGTGTCTCCTAACCTAACAAAAATGACTTTTAGAAATGGGACGAAACATGATCCTGTCATCTACAGAGAATAAACTGACAAAAAAAGTTCTAACTAATCCAGTACTAAGAACACTAACTCTTTTCATGGAGGCAGGAGTACACACTTAAAGTACTGCCTTTTAATGCCACAGCAACACATCAAATGTCTCTATGTGCTTATTCAGTCATCGCATGGTCCCTTTACATTCTAAAGGCCTCTTTGCTTGTGTTTTCTTCATGGCTCAGCGGAGCCGTAATTCACAGGGGCTTATCCTCCCACAACTATTCTCACTGCATGGTTTTCTGGGTCCGATCACATACACCTCTCAGGCTTTCTTCTCCACAGATGTATTGAAAAGCCCCTGATTTATCCATTACACATATCCCAAATCATTTGGATAGGGGATAGTTTTTTTTTTTAATTTACAGCTTGATTTAAACTTTAATGCTTAAATACATCATAGTGTTGAAATTCAGCCCAGGAGCTTGGTTTGGAGAGGTCTTTTTATCTGATCGAACTAAGGATGCTAGTGGAACCATAATTTTAACAAAAATACATCTATTAGTAGTGTAACATAATTATGTTTTTATACTACCAATAATATAAGTAACATGTTTATGGTAATAAAAGGCTAATAATGTGTTTTATGTCGTCACAGCCAGAGGTGGGTATCTGGTTACATTTACTTGAGTAGTTTTTTTGGGGGGAAAATATGTCATATTTTTACAGTGTGAGAGAGAAAAGAAGTAGCTGAAGAGTTTGATATATAATATGTGTATGGTGTGAAAAACTCATCTTATTAAAAAAAATAAAAACCAATACCGATAATTTCTGATATTACATTTTAATGCGTATATTGGCCGATAATGACTTTAGGCCGATAATATCAGACATCCCTAATCACAATATTTGATATAACTCATAGCGAAGATCATTTGCATTCTCTGTCATAGGGAGTGAATGCTCCTGCTAGCGTTTGCTGTGTGCAAGAAGCACTAGTCACCACTGCTACTGCTTCTGCAGCCGGCTGTTAAGCTTTAGCTGCCAGCCATCTCTGATTGTATTGTTTAGGATACCTTCTGTGGGCGACTGTGGCTCAGTGGTAGAGCAGTTGGCTTGCAATCTGAGGGTCGTAGGTTTGATTCCAGCTTCCTCCAGTCACATGTCGATGTGCCCCTGGGCAACCCCAAAAATTGTACATCATCCTACCGAGCCATGTTGGCTATCGGTGTATGAAAGTGAGTGTGAATGTGGCTTCAATGTAAAGCGTTTTGAGTGGTCAGTATGACTAGAAAAGCGCTATATAAGTTCAGTCCATTTACCATTCTCTGATTCATGCGTTTATCTTTAGTCGGATTAATTACTGCAACAGCGTCCTCACAGGTCTACCTAAAAAATATATCAGACAGCTGCAGCTGATCCAGAACGCTGCTGCTCGTGTTTTCACTAGAACTAGGAATGTAGAACACATCACCCCAGTTCTTTAAGTCCTTACACTGGCTCCCTATAGCTCAGAGAATAGACTTTAAAATACCCCTACTTGTTTATAAATCATTGAATGGTTTAGCACCAAAGTACATTGAAGATATGCTGTTATCAACCCAGCAGACCACTCAGGTCCTCCAACTCTAGCCTTCCAATCGTTCCTAGAATCAGAACTAAACAGGGAGAGGCAGCTTTCAGCTTCTATGCTCCACAAATGTGGAATAAACTTCCAGACTAATGCAAAAACGCTGAATCCCTAGGCTCTTTTAAATCAAAGATAAAAACTCTGCTATTCAGAGCTGCATTTGAATCTTAAATTGCGCTTTCTAATCACTTTTTGTTTTGTTTACCTGATTGTGTTTTATCTGTTTTAATCTGTTTTAATTGCATTAATTGGTTCCTTAAATAATTTTTATTGCTGTGGTTTAATTTATATTCTTACTTTTTTAATTCTTTTTTAAAGTAATTGTGTATTAATTACATACATTTGTTCCTTAGATGATCTTTTCTTACTGATTGATTACTGTTAAACTTATGTGTTTTGTTTGTAATCATGTGGTTTCATTATCACTGAATCATGTAAAGCACCTTGAATTGCCTTGTGTTGAAAGTGTGCTATACAAATAAAATTGCCTTGCCTTGCCTTGCCTTCTCTTTAAGTGATTAAACAAGTTTGTGTTGTTGCGATAACCTGCCTAGATGCTCTCCTTGCAAACTTGCCAATAGTGTCGATAGAATGGATCTGATTAGTTATTCAGTACTTTAATAGCCTTTTTATGTATTTTACTCGTGAGTAAATTCTTGGATAACTACTTTATACGTGTACTTTAGTGCTACTCTTATTTGAAAACAATTATGGTCACTCTACCTTCCTCTGGTTGCTACATAAAATCATCCATATTTCCGGACTCCACGGAATCAAGCGCAGCTAAAGAGAGAAAAACTTTTCTTCTGCCGATTTGGTGATTCAAAAACGGGAAAAGAAATTTTTGCCCTGGAACTGTGGACCATATGTTGATTTTTACAGCAATCTCCAGATCAAATCAGTACAATGAGTACACAATCTGCTGCTCTGCAGGCTGATGGATGGCAGAGATAAGGAAAGGTGTGCAGCGGCAGTACAGCTCACAAAGATCTTCTATAAAGAACTAGGGATGCACCGATACCGATACTGGTATCGGCCCCGATACCATCTAATGTGCATGTATCGTATCGGTTAAACATGACTGATACTATAAACCAAGACTCAGAAAATCTGCAATAACTTCACAAAAAAAGGTTAATTTTTCATGTGAACTTTTATTTTTGTGTTAATTTTATATTTTATACCTGTTATTTTGTCTCACTTATGTTTAATTAGTAAAGTCTGGTGCCTTTAGTCTCTTTAAGAAAGGTATAACATGGAAGTTATACAGATAATTCATTCAACAATAGTATTGGATCGGTATTGGGTATCGACAGATACACAAAATCCATGCATTGGTATCAGGACTGAAAAAGTCGGATCGGTCCACCGCTATAAAGAACATTTTTCACTCACGCACACATAGTAGGATCACAACAGAGGCTCAACCACGGTTATGGAAGAACAACAATAAAACTCTAGCCACTGGCACTATAATACACATGCTGTTAGGGAAAAGTCCTGAACCTCCCTATGGCCAGCAAGCCCCTGATTAAGTCTTGGTGCATAATGAGCTGTGTTTCCCCCGTCTCTTGTCCTTGATTGTTCTTATCTGCCCTGAGTTTCCCTGATTGTCTCCCTAGTTGACCTCCCTGTGTATTTATACCCCTCTGTGTTCTTATGTCTTGGCTGTTTTGTCGATAATGTTAACTTCCTCCTTGTATGAGGCATACGTCGTCGTCATCTCTCATGTCTGGTCTGTCCAGCATTACCTTGATCTCCTTGGTTGTGCACCTGACCGTGAGTGCTCTTAAAAAGTCTCAGTTTCAACATCCTCTCCTGCCTGCGTCTGAGTTTGCATCGAAACATGACACATGCTCACCAATAGAGCCCTAATTCTAACAACTGTAAGAACAAGAAAGTATGCCGTGTTCTTTAAAACTTTACAATGTAATTTTTCTTCAAACTGTGCTGCACCAACTGAAACATGTGCAACATACGTAGCCTGTTAGCGAAAAGGCCTAGAAAGCTTTGACTTTGGGCTTAGTGAGGTTTCATGTATCACTGCACTGCTCAGATTTTCTGTCATACCACTCTCACAGTTTAAAAGGATTGGGCCAACCTTTTTGAAGTGAGATTCTGTAAGAACAGTAAGACATTTCAGACAACTATGGGGATCTTTATTTTATATTAATCCAGAATAGAACACTATTTGGAGAATACAGACCTCAGCCAAGGCAGCTCAGTCATCCCCAATGTTTTGATCTAATTGTAACTTTGAGCTAACAGCCTATGTTCTGCTGGAGGTTTCTTGCAACTAAAGGGGAGTTTTTTTTTCCTCTCCACTGTAACTACATACTTGCTCAGTATGAAGGGCTGATTTGAAGTCAACAACACAACGCTGGTGACTGTCTACCTTTGCTACATGTTGGGAATATGCATGGATTTCTTCAATAGAAAACTTTAACTGACTGGAATAATGAACTGAACAATTAATTAGGATGTCTGTGCAATTTAAATTTAATTGCTTTTCTTGTATAGTGCTTTGAGATAACGTGGTGTGAATTGGCATTGGCATTCAACACCAAAGTCTTGAGACATTTCCAGTGGTTTATGTGATGATTGTGTTGGGCCGTTATTTACATTGAAGCTAACAATTATTTACATAAGAAAACGTAGGTTGGAAGCAGTGCGCCATCAGAGATACTGAGAACAGAACTTGTAAAACATTTCTAGTCAGAGAAGGTGTCCGACGCAAAGTAAGATAGTGTCAAAAGCCAATTATTGCAGCAGTTTACGTTAATATTGGGTTTTTGATTTCACACTGCCTTACTTTTATATTTGGTGACTACTTGTTACCATTTTTCATGTTTTACTTTAGTACATTTTTCACACAGGCAAATAGTTGATGCATCACCACCTCTTATCTAAATAATCGGCCAAAGCCAATAGGGATTAGCCTGTCTCAGACTAGACATTAGGCTTGCCTCAGAAATCGTCCCTTCTGGTTTTCTAAGTTGTCTCGGAAGGAGGAGTTTGGATCACTTTCAAAAGGTGAGTGTTTAATTAGAAGCTATCAGGGTTTTAATATTAGAATTTTTAATATTTTTAGTCTTTATTTAGTTTTGACTTAACATTTTCAACTCTAGTTAAGTTTTTATTAGTTTTTACCATTTGTTAGGTAGTTTTGTTTAGTTTTAGGTTTTTTTAAATGCTTAGTTTTAATGTAGTTTTTATTAGTTTCAGTTTTAGTTTTTGCCTTTTCGTTAAACAGGTTATGTACTATGGCAAGAGAAGAAATCTAAAACAAAATCTCAGAAAAGGATTATGCTTTTTTTAAATGTATTGACATGGACCAGATTAACAACCAATCAGGCAAGTAAAAAAAAATATGGCAGAGTAATATTCAGAGTTCTGTAAACACAATAACAGCACATGTGCATAAAAATGCCCAACAGTGCAGGTGCTACAGTTCTATAAAAACACTGACTGGCAACACAGCAAAACAAAAGCCAAGTCATCATGAGTACTATGATGCTTTTGAACATTTTGCACATATTCTAGGAGTAAGTAATCCCAAATTAGACTCTGGCTGCATCCGAAACCACTAAATTGGTAAGAGGTCTTACGCCGAACCGAATGTGCGTCAGCGACCGCTATGATAAGATGCATCCGAATTGGGCTTCCAGTTAGGAAGGAGTTCGGGAAAGTGGCCTGTATGCTAACTATCATAGCCACTTTAGCATAGGGACCTCTGATGCTCACTAACTGGCGATTAGGAGCTAAGACGCCATCAATACAAGTCGCCCGGCCCACCTCATGTAAAATAACGAAAATGGCCAAAAGGGAAAAGACGCGCGCATGTGAGTACAACAACCTCTTCCGAAAGTTTAGTTTGATATGAGTCATTCATGTGCGTTTACGTTGCTTAATGACGTCGGGTAGAAAGGCTGTTCGAAATGGGCGCATTCGCGAATGGCTCCCTAGACTACTAGCCATAGTGTTCTCACTGTTGGCCCCATGAAAGGTTAAGGATTAGTTGCTAGTGTTAGTGCTTAGAGGCTAACATTTAGTGTTTTCGGATGCAGGGCTAGGCGCTTTCTCTCAACCTTTGCTGACATGACACTAGGCGGACTCCGGCTACGCAGACGACTTGACTGACGTATCTGCCATTTTGGGATAATGCAGCACAGAGAGTAAAAAACAACAACAACCAGAAACTAAAGAGGAATTATTTGTCCATCAACACAGTGGATACACACATAACCCACACCAGTTTACACAGCTTCGATTCCCATTGCTATTATTTGCAGTTCGTAGTAGCAGTGTTGGTTAGCAATGTTAGCTTGTTCGTTTGCAGTAACTCACCTGTTATGAAGTTCTTTCTGCAGACTGTTGCTTGTTTAAACATCCTTTCAATCGCTTATTCTGATACCTTCCAATCCAAAGACGTCTTTTATTTGCATTTTTTTTTTCTGCTGTTTTTATCAAAGCGATTTGTGCAATCAAAAAGGTAGAACGCATGATCCCATCTTTTTCTGGAGACAATGTACAATAGGCAGGGAGCGACATAGAAGTCATTCTTGTATACTTTATGACACTTTATCAAATGAAAACTAAGCACATTTTCTCAATATGCTAAAATGCTACCGTTGTTGTTATACAGTATTAATTTGTCCAAAAATGTAACTTGTATCATGTAGGACTACAAAGTAAAACGGCTCGTTTCTCTATAAACCCGCCTCATCTCCTCTCCACTCCGGTGCAGAGCCAGGAGCAGATCAGACTGATCTCAAACAGTATTCTGACAGTGAATTTGAAAAGTATGAAGTACCACAATGAAATTCTGTTATATTAAGGGCCCAGACGTTTGTTTTATTTAATTTTGTAAAACACTGCATCAATAAAGCCTATTTCAGTTGCTAAATCTCCAGGCTTTAGACAGAGCCGAAAACAAATTAATCTTTTAACAGAATCTAACTTCCACAATCCTGTACTTACTAGGTGCCATTTGTAAAGAAACAATTTACAGCAATATTTTGAGGTGATAAGTGATGAAAATGGGAGTTTGTTTTTGAGTCATATTTTCACCATAATAATGATTCATTTATAAATTTTACAGTTTATAACTAAATGTTTTGTTGATAAACTAAATAAATATTGCTGTTAAGTTTTGACTGTTTAACTGTACAAACTGATCTTGCTGTTGAAGCCTGGATTTGACACAATTGAGGGGTGTGCAAACCAATAGTGGAAATGTAAAATAGTTTGTTTTAAGAAGGCAGCAACAATGAGTGCAAAACATACAATGTTATAAGGAGTAGATTTTCACTTGAAAATGGAGCATATGGATTTTCTTTTTTCTTTTCCAAATCCAAAAACGTGGCTGATGAATGGTGGGCTGGCCTGCAGACCCCGTTTACTTAAACAGGGTGAAGCAGGCCTTTATACTGGAGAACAAATCTAACGATGCCGTCTAAATTCAAAAAGCTCACTTCCCATAGAGACTAATAGGTGTAATTCAGAGCTGCACTGTGTATTCTGACTGCTGCATGTGTTTGGTGGTGCTTTTCTTGACCATTATTTTTTGCTTGACTCCCAGGAGAGCATGAAGCATTTTGTTTCTTATTCCTATCGATGTCCCTGATTTAATATTTACAGTTCGGCCTCGTGTGTTCTTTTCTAACTCACATCCCATCGCGCAGCACTTATAGTTCAAGTCCTTTTTGGTTGATTGTCTCTGTGAGTTACTATTATTTTCTGCCTATTGATTTAGAATGCAGCAAACTGTGCTAAATGCGACAGGAGCTCTGTTGTTGTGTTAAAAGAACTGTAATTCAGGCTTCCTTTTTTTCTGACCTCCCACAGAGGCTGTCCTCAGCCATCCGTGGCATGTTCTCACCAGCTACATTTCAATTTTATGTTGCCTCTGACTGAAAGCCCAATCAATACGGCTTAAATGGCCAAAACAAAGGGGTTTGTCCTATTTAGCAGTTTCTAACAACGTTAAAATATTTGATATGCACTTTTATTTTCTGTTTGCATTTTTTAGATCTGAAAGAACGTGATTTATTTTATTTTTTGTTGGTTGGGGGGCTGGTGGAAAGGCCACTCAGATTACTCCCTGCTGTGTCCCAGCATATCCATTACCCTCATCATCATAAAGTACCCCAGCAGCTCTGCTTCCTTCATGGTCATGATGCACATACAGAGTCCCGGTCGGGGGGAACGTCGCTGCATGTAAACACAGTTCCTGTAATTGCATGTTTATTAGTCTCCTGTTCACTATTTAACAACCCACCGCAAAGAGCAGCTTCCATCTCTGCAAATTGCCTCTAAAAGCGCAGGGCTATTATGAACAAGACCCTTCAGAGCCATTAGAGGGAGCGGCCAGGAGAGCCAAACGGGCCCCCTGTGTCTCCTTCCTGGAGAGGTAGGGCTTCATCAGGGCAGAATAAGCAGGAGAGGAATGGAAGGATAATTAAGCATAAAAAAACAGAAAGCATTTTACATATTGTATTGTCAAACCAGAAACATGAACCTCAAAACGTGCTTCAATTTTCTTGTGAATTGCATTTATACCTGCATTTTAGGCAGCTTGTTGCTAGCAAAACTATTACCTAGGAAATCTGCTCACAGTGGATTTTTTTTTTTCAATTTACGTCAATAAGATATGAATAATGTCATGTGTCAGTTTGTTCTACCTACCCCTAACCCCTTATTTGTCGATTCTTCTTTGCATAATACCTCAAGCTGATTCAGACTGGATGAAGTGGTTATTCTTTTTTTATAATTATCTCTTTATTTGGAAAGGCAAACAAACATCATTCACATTACTTACAGCCTCAGTTGTTTAAAGAAATGGATAAGGATGAATTCAGAAAGTTCAAGTGTTTTTGTCCATGTTGCCCTTCTGGGATTTTCCTTTTACGGACTTGTTTCAGTTGGAAACAATCATAACAGAACAGAACAGGGGAGCGCACCATCTCTTAACAATAAATGATCAAATAGGAAATGACAAATTTGGGGGGGGGGAAAAGGGGGGGGAGAAAAAGAAAAAAAAAAAAAAAAAAAAAAAAAAAAAAAGAAAAACGGGGTTCACACAAAAAGTAAATGTAATCAAATGAAATCAGATCTGATTGGTTTTACATACTCAGTCCATTTGGACCAGATCCCATAAAACCTTTCTTTCTCAACTTTAAGGGAAAAAGATATCTTCTCCATAACAAAAATATTGTATACAATTTCTAACCATTCATCAATGGTGGGTGGTTCCACTTTCAACCATTTCCTCGTGACAGATTTCTTACTGGCTGCCAGAAGTATAGCTAGCAGTTTTTTGTCTTTGTTGTTCCATGTTTCAAGCCATATATTGCCCAAATACAAAGTTTCACATGTAAATGGAATGTCTACATTAAAGACATTTTTAATATGTAAATGGATCTCTTTCCAGTATGACCTTATTGTTTGGCAGTCCCAAAAGATATGGAAATGGTTGGCTCCATTAAATCCACTGAGTCTCCAACAGGCATCTCCACTACCTACATGACGTTTCTGAATGGGTGTTATAAAAAATCTTGTAACATTTTTCCAACAAAACTCTCGCCATGTGTTTGATCCTGTTGAGAACCATTGCAGCTGACATATTTTCTCCCAGCTCTCCCGTGAGATCATCACCCCCATTTCCTTTTCCCATCTTTTCTTTATATATTCAGTGTCCTCTTGTTTAGATGATTGTATGGCATTATATAATTTGGAAATAATTTTGTTACAAGATCTGGGCTTAATTAATGATAAAAATACCATCACAAATTCTGATTCACCCCTTCCCAACACCTCTTTTAGATTTTTGTTAAAGTAATCTCTCACTTGCAGGTACCTAAAGAAATCATCTCTTCCCAGTCCATATTCTTTTTGTAGGGTTTCAAAACTTTGAAATGTACCTATATGAATAAATGAAAAATAAGTAGATAACCCTTTTGAGATCCATATCTTGAATCTGCCATCGATTTTATTTGGTGCAAAATCTGAGTCGTAGGCAGGCCATCTTATAATTTTGGATGCATCTCTTAATCTGCAGATTTTGACAATCTCCTGCCAGACTTCAGCGAACTGCCTATTATAGGGTCTTCTGGGATCTCCAGCTCTCTTAGTAATTTGATGTCACCTAGTAGAGCTGTTATGGGGGTTCCCTTAATTGTTGTGCCTTCTATGTCCTTCCATCCTGCTGTGTATGTTGGTGAACATAGGCAGACTAAAGGTCTCAGCTGTGCAGCATGATAGTATTCCTGTAAGCAGGGTAGGCCCATTCCACCCTTTTCTTTTCTTAATTGTAGCGTCTTAAATTTGATTCTGGCCCTTTTCCCCTGCCACAGATACCTTGCTATTAATCTGTCCCACTCTAAGAACTGTTTAGATGGTATTTCAACTGGTAGGCACTGGAAAAGGTACAGCATCCTTGGAAGAATATTCATTCTAATAGACTCTATTCGGGAGCTTAAACTTAAAAAGGGAATAACATTCCATCTATTAATGTCTGACTTTACCTTTAAGTTTAATGGGCCGTAATTAATGTCATAAAGTCTTGAAAAGTCCCTAGGTAGTGAGACACCCAAATATTTAATGGACTCTGCACTCCATTTCCAATTATACTTGGTCTTAATTGAGGATGGAGGGTCATAATTAAACGTTAATACCTGAGTTTTGTTAATATTAATTTTATAACCAGAAATAAAACCGAATTCCTCTAGTAATCTCATCAGTTTAGGGAGTGTCTGTGTAGGTTGTGTTATACTAATCAGTAAATCGTCAGCAAACAGAGCCAGTTTCTGCTCCCCAGTTGTCATTGTTACCCCCTTTATATCAGACCTCTGCCTTATCAATTGACTCAAGGGTTCTATGAATAAGGCAAAGAGAAGCGGCGACGCACAACACCCCTGTCTCGTTCCTCTCTCCAGGATAAATGGATTGGTTAAATCTCCATTAATTTTTATTCTAGCAGTTGGTTTACTGTATAGTGCTGTAAACGTGTCAATTATGGTTGCATGGAAGCCAAATTTGGAAAGTACTTTATAAAGAAATGTCCACCTCACGGAGTCGAATGCTTTCTCCGCGTCCAAACTTAATATCAATGTCTCCAGTTTTTGTTGTCTGATTTGTCTCATAATGTGAAGCGTTTTCCTGATGATATCTTGGGTCTGCCTTTGTCTGACAAAGCCAGTCTGGTCCTTATGTATTAATAATGGCAATATCAGTTCTATTCTTTTAGATAATATGCTGGTGAATAATTTGTAGTCGTTGTTTAGAAGACTTACAGGGCGGTAATTCCCACACTCCAATTTATCTTTCCCGTCCTTGGGTATGATAAAAATGATTGCCTCCCTCCATGAGGAGGGGATGTTCTTGTTTTCTAGAGCCCAATTAAACGTTCTCAATAATGTTGGGATTATTTGGTCTTGCATAATTTTGTACAATTCAATGGAGAATCCGTCCGTCCCTGGAGACTTTCCCCCTTTTGCTCTTTTGATGGCTGATTGGATTTCTTATTTGGTTATTTCAGATATTAATATTTTGTTCTGTTCCTCAGTGATCTTTGGAAGATTTATCTGGGCCAGAATGGTATCGATTTGGTTCTCACTGCTTGTCTGTGGTTGGGAATATAATGTTTCATAATATTTTTGGAAGCATTGCTTGATTTTTCCCAGGCTAGTTTCTATGTCCTTTGTTGCTGAGTTTCGTATTTTATGAATAGTTCTATCCGCTTGTTGTTTTCTTAACCTATATGATAAAAGTTTTAATGATTTTCCACCTACCTCATAATACTGTTGTTTTGTAAAGAGGAGCTTTCTTTGAATTTCTTGCGTATTTATTTCATCTATCTCTTTTTTTAATTTTGTAATCTTACATTTGTTGTCGTCTTTGGGAGACTTTGCATGTTCTGTCTGTAGCCTCTTCAAGTTGTCTTCTAATTCTTTTAGTTTTTGTCCTTTAATTTTTTTCTCATATGAGGAAATGGCTATTATTTTACCCCTAATCACCGCTTTTAATGCATCCCAGAGAATAAGAGGAGTCACTTCTTCATTATCATTATTTTCCAAATAAGATTTAATTTCTTTTTTTAATTTATCTTTAATAACTGGGTTATTCAGAATGTTTGAATTCAGTCTCCAGAGAGTGGACTTCCTTTCATCTTTCAGATAGATGGTCAAATAAATCGGGCCATGATCTGAAATAGTACTTGGACCTATTTCACACTTATCAACCCTAAAAAAATCTCCTTTAAGCATAAAAAAATAATCTATACGTGAGTAGACCTTGTGAGCGGGCGAGTAATGAGAATAGTCTCGGCTCGTCGGGTTTGTCTCTCTCCACACGTCCACAATCCCGACTTCACTCATACAAGTATTTAATCTTCTGCTAATGTTTTTAGCGTCGGGTTTTCCGTTTGACGAGTCTATTTTCGGATTTAATCGGACGTTGAAATCTCCGCCACATATCAAAATACCTCGGCTTTTTGTTGTTATTAAGTCAACTATATGTTTGTAGAAGGACCAGTCGCTGCCCGGAGGAACATATACGTTAAGGAGACTTATCACAATTCCCTGTATTTTACCTATAATCATGACAAATCTGCCCTCCTTGTCCTTATATTCTGATATGTGCTCGTAATTTACCGCACTGGATATCAGAGTCGCCACTCCTCTCCGCCTCCCCGACCCATGGGAAGAAAAGTAAACATGTTTAAATCCTGATTTATTAAGTTTAGCATGTTCAGAGTCATTGAGATGTGATTCCTGTAAAAACGCTACTTGGGTTTTGTCCTTTTTAAGTTTTGATAAAATCTTTCCCCTCTTAACTGGATTGAGTATTCCATTTATATTATATGACACTACTTTTAAAAACCTGTTTTGCATCTATGTGATTCTATCCTCCGCCCGCTCAAAAAACTTGGTGCGTTTCCCCCTCCCCGCAAGAACCAGCGGGGAATAAACAGTTAGCATATGAAAAAACATCAAACACAACACAATTTGTCCGTATGACTTCCTATGTAGGGGTCTAATAACTGGACCCTGTTGAGCTTCTGGGAGCGGCTCGAGGGGAGAAGTCTCCCTCCTCGGTCCGGAGGGAGAGGCCCTTACCTGTGCTGGTCGCATGGCGAAAAGAGAAAGAAAGGAGTAGTCCTAAAAAAATAAAATAAAATAAAACGCCAATCCCGAATGAATCCGTCTGTTCAACACTAAATATCCACCTTACAGTCCGTACAGTTCAAAAGATTTCACAGCTAGGTCCGCCGTCCTCGAGCTGTGGGTTAAATCCTTTAGGTCCCGGAGGGGGCCGGCGATGATCTCCTGAATGCCCGGAGCTTCTCCTTGTAGCTTGAATCCCGCCCGGTTTTAAACTTCACCGCGCGTCTGTCAACTCTCCTCCAGGACAGCCGCTGCACCTGATCCATGAGCGTTTGTGGAGGTGTGATTGCTGTCACGGTGTAGCCTCTTCTCAGCATGTCCTCAGATGCCTCCTCTACAGTATCGTAGGTTTTGGTCCCGTCTTCGTGTCTCACGCGCAGCCTGGCGGGGAAGAGGGTCTGGAACTGAACTTTCTTTTCCTTCAGCACTTTGCGGATCTCTGAAAACTCTCTTCTTTTTTTTAGTACTAGGGGAGGATAGTCGTGATCCAGGTTTATATGGTTCTCTTGCCAGGTAAAACCCTTCTTCTGCCATGCCTTGCGGAGTAATGACTCTTTCATTTCAAAGCTTAACAGCTTAATTATGATGGAGCGCGGCGGAGAACCCACCGGTGGCTGCGGTCCAGCCGACCGGTGCGCCCTTTCGATCTGCAGGTCGGGCATTTCATCAGTTAACTCGAGACCGTTGCGGAGTAAGTTTTCCACAAATAAGGCCATCGTTGTTGACTCCTTCTCAGCTCCCTCCGGCACCCCATAGATCCTTATGTTTTCGCGTCTGGAGCGGCTTTCAAGGTCCTGCAGCTTGTCCTCCAGCTGGGTATGCAGCTTTAGCATCTCAGTGAGGACTTCTTCTGTGTTTTGGATCCTCTCTTCTGCTTTCTCGATTCTTCCTTCTGCCTCATCCAGTCTGGTATTCACCTTAACAATTTCCGCTTTTATTGTCTCCAGTTGTTCTTTATTTTCTTGGCGAAACCCTCTTATTTCTTGCAAAATCAGATCCAGATCGGCCATTTCTCCATGATGTCGGAGTTTGCTAGCTTGCGCTTGTTAGCTGCTAATGTTGCTGCTTGACGTCTTTCTCATCCACCAGTCTTCAGGCGGTATTTACTGCTCAAAGTGGCTTTGCAACTTCTGTCCCCTTCCTCTACGTTTTTTGTGGCTTGGCTTGGCTTGTATGGGGAAATTTTCCTAATTGCTCCTAATTGCTCGGATTCAACCGGGAGCTCTCTCGCTAAGCGGCCATCATGACGGTGTTCCGACCGGAAGTTGATGAAGTGGTTATTCTAACATCATTTTCAAATCTTGCTGAAGATTCTTAGTCAGATTTTTCCATTAAAGCTGTGATTGGATGTTTAGAGCCGCCGACCTGCTAAGAAGCTCAACCTGAGCCTCAGCCTGCAGTCTTGTGCAACCCGTTGCAGGTTTTATTTCAAGATTTCTCTCTACTTAGCTCTTTATATCCTGCAGTTCTCTTGTCCATCGCCACAGCATGGTGCAGCCACCATCATGTTTTGTGGTGGGGACTTTATGGGTCTTGTAACACATGTACTGTTTTGTACGAAGGCCAAACGTTTTGGTCCCATTTGACCAGAGTAACATTTTCCCCATGTTCTTCTACAGCATATCTTTATGACTTCTTCCCACTTGAGCTTTAACTGAAGTTCAACAAGACATACCCAGTCAAATCTTGTTAAATCTCTGAATTTGGGCTTATTTCAAATCCTGTCAGCTTGCAATAATTGTGCAACTGAAACCCCTGTGGAGCCAGAAGCAGACAAAGGACTCAGTAAAGGGATTATGTATTACTGTATATCCTTTCTGCTTCGGGATCCACCCAGAGGAGCTGGAGGGTGTTTCTTGGGGGAACGATATCCTCCAGCAGAGTTCAGCTCTTAATATTCCAAAAGGTTCATTGGCATGTTTGACCTTCTTCATATGTCATCACACTTTATGTAATAGCCCATCACAAAGTAATTGCATGTTTCTGAAGTGAAAGGAGAATCATATATGATGTCAAAATTTGCACCTATGCAATAATTCTTTACCAGCATCCAGAGACTTAAGCCTAGTTTATGCTTCTCTGTTTTGACGGAGACGGATTGACGCAATGCCATTATCCGTCAACGCCTGATTGGTTGTCTTCATCTACGGACAGCGTATCCATCTGATTGGTCAGTTTCAGTAACACCCAGAGATCGCTTCACCGGAATGGGGCTCTACAGTCGCTGTGATCAGTAGTTAATGCAGTGTTTCGCCAATATATGCTTTATATTGAAAGGATCATTTATCTCATCTGTTCTTTTGGCGATTTTGAACACAAGGAGGTGTAGGCAAACAACAAAAAAAAGGCTGCTGTGTTTGTTTCCATGCATTTCTAGAGGATTGTATGAGCTGCACTTCTAGTAAAAAGCTTTACAGCTTAATCAAAACTTACTTTCTCTCATCCATTGCTCCTTGAGTAAAGAAATGCTTTCACAAGCCTAGAAAAAAAAACAGAAACAGCACTGATTGATAGTAGAAAGAGAAAGCACGAAAACTTAGCACCCCCTGCTGTCCTGGTCGAGCAACACTGGATAAAAACCCAATAGAGAATGGAGTGGAAGAGCGGTGTACTATAAACAGAAAACGTCTCCGTCAATACGTCTGCGTCTTAGTGCAAATTTGCAGTCGGAGAAGCATAAACTAGGCTTCAGGCTGCGTTCACACCTGATAGTTTGGTAGACAGTTAAATTCAGTTCACATTCACACTTGCCTTGTATTATCAGAAAGTCCAGGGGTCTCATTTATAAACGTTGCGTACGCACAAAACGGGGCCTGAAACTGGCGTACGCCACTTTAAAAGCAAAACTTGTGATTTATAAAAAACATACTTGACGGGAAAATGTGCGCACCTGTACGCCAACTCTGACCCGTGCGCACGGACATTGTGGAGACGAGGGAATCGACGACGCAGTTGGTGAGGGGGTGAACTGCAGCCAGACTGCAGATTACTCCTCTCACACATATCATTTCACCTCACACCAAACATTAATTATGGATTCATGTAATTATAAACATCCAAACAAGCAATGATATCTATAGTGTAGCTTAGCAGTGAGCTATAGCTCTCCTAAAAACATTTTTCAATATTAAAATAGATACATAAAATGTATCTCAAAACCTTAAACTCAGATAAAAGGGCCGGGACTGTGTGCCAATTAATAAATTGAATTATCTGCCGTCCCTGAGCGCAATAATGCCTGCAGTCTTGGATGGGATCATTAAAATGAGCAGGCGATACATCACGTTTCCATATACTGTGGGGGAGCAGGCCGAAATTAAGATGCAATTTGCAGCAATGTCCGGGTTTCCAAACATAATCGGCGCAATTGACTGCACCCATGTTACTATAAGGGCCCGTCCAAGGAAATTCCCCTCCCTCCTGGCCTACCCCTCCCCAGCATGAGAACCCCGACCCACAGCCGCCTCCTCCTCGACAGGAAGCTTTCACCCAGGGAGCAAGGATCGGCCAGGATGTATAATTTTTATTGTATCATTTAAGGTAGCAATGTGTCAGCTCGGGTGTACACCTACCCCCTCCAGTAGCAGACCCACTCTGGCGGTGGGAGGCAAGTGTTTTTTCCCCCCGTCAACTTCTCAGTTCTTTCTTTTATTTGTGAAACCGCTGCTGTGTCCACCAAATAAAATGTCTCTTCTACCCTCCACTTCACCCACTAGCACTTCAATCAACATCTCCGTAAAGTTTCTCTTCTTGTTTTTCTTTTGTTGTTGCCATATTTCCCCTCTTCTTCATATGCATCAATATTCATGTCCTGCTTTGCATTGACCTTTTATAGCCAGATTTGGGCGTGTTCAGGGCGGGATATGAGCCAAATTCACGTGCGCAAACTTCCAAGAAGACCGTGATTTATAAAGGGGAAATTGCTTACACCTGTGCGTAGGCATGGTTTTATAAATCAGAAATCGTTTTGGCGTACGCAAACTTTTTGTTTTGGTCGTACGTACACTTTTAGTAGGGATTCTACGCAATGTTTTATAAATGAGACCCCAGAGCTTTGAGCAAGAATTTCACCTCTCCGCCTGTGGTGGCGCTGTTGTAGATCTTTGCTTCCTCCTGCCACAGGGGAACTAAAGTACAGCTGAATTTAGAACTAGACTAAGAAAGGGGTGCATTCACGCCAGCCTTGTTTAGTCCGCTTGAAACGAACTCTAGTTTGTTTGCCCGGAAAGTCTGGTTCGTTTGGGAAAGTGTGAATGGGCAATCAAAATCTAATTCGGACCAAGTAGGACGTGTGAGAGTGTCTCTGGCATCCTATCCAGGGTGTGTCCCGCTTGGGGCCGACTTTGGCTCATGCAGAGTGCCCATTAGGGTAAACCCCCCGTCACAAATAATTCAATCTCTGCTCCTTCAGAGCAATATTTGAGAGCATGTGACTAAAGCAACTCATGCAACACCTCCCTAGAGGCCTCCTGAGGCTGAGCCATTCTCTAACCTTCAATATTAGGTGGGCTTTGACTGTTTTTCTGTGTCATCTCCAAACAGACAGAACACTCCTCCCACCCATGGCTGCTTGCCAGGTTGGTCAGAGAAGTTCAAAATGTCAGAGCCTGTTGTGTGCCAGATAATGCAGCTTGACTCTGAAGCCCACCTCACTGGATCCTGTGGTTTCTTGGCAATGCAGATAAAACTTGACTATATGTTGGAATATGCTGCAAGACAAAAAGTAGGATGTATAGGATCAGTCTTAAAGGGTTTGTTTTTTGCTGTTGAGGAGAGAGACACGCGGGCATTGCCTGTGGGTTTTTCTTACAAGGCGAGATGAAAGTGTGATTGAGCAGCAAGCAGCAGCAGCAGAAACCAGGCTTCTGAATGCAAATCGGACACATTTAGAGCCGGGCTTGAGGCTGAAAGCGGAAAAAAATATGACAGTCTGCAGACAGGGTCTGGTGAAGCCGAAGGAGGTCATGATGAGTCCCCCCCCCCCCCCCCCTTTTTTTTTTTTATAAGGATGCGTTCTGGATGTGACAACAGCAAAAAAAGTAGGAGGAGCTGGTCTGCATTCTAATCTCTGAACCAGACAGGCTCAGAACACAATCGGCCCGCTGTGGAAACTAAACAGTACCCTCTGTTGGATGACACTGAGAATGCGTGTGTGTGTGTGACCTGTCAAAGAGCACATAGACATGGGGGGGGGGGGATCATACTCCATCTGTGACCTCTGACTCCAGTACCCCCAGCTGAACTCAGTCCTGTCAGGTTGTCTCAGACAAAAGGACTTCTGCTTTCTGCTTCATATGGCAGAACGTCGATGAACACCATCAGACTTCTGTTTTAAAACTTCCTCTCTGGAGGCAGATGTTGAATTACAGAAGCATAATCTACATGTAGCCAGACGGCCAACGACCAAAAAGGTCCGGAGGGGGTCAGCCGTGAAATGAAGCTCTCAGTTCTCATTTCATGGCCAATTATACCAAAGACGCAAATTTAAAAAAAGTCCAGCAGCTGTGATTTGAAGGCTTATACCTGCTGTTAGAATTAACTTGTGTAGGTGCTTGTAATTACAGGATTACATTTCTTATATCACGCAAAACATATTCAGACTGAGACCCCTTAATCTTCTTCACATTTTCAAATTTCACAAACATGAGGGTCAATGTGTTTTATTGGGACTTTATGGTGGACCAAAAAATAGTAGCGCATAATTTCTAAGAGCAATCAAATGTGGCGTGACTTTTATTTCAGCTCTCTGAATCAATCATCAGCTGAATTTTGCAATGGTTCTAGCTGTTGGTCTCTACAAGCTTATAGTACATTACCAACCATCCGTTTTTATCACTGATTTTGATCTGGATTTATGTTGGGACTTTGACTGGGCCAGTGTAATGTATGAATGTGCTTTTATGTAAACCATTTCCTTGTAGTTCTGCCTGTGTGGGGTTTTTTTTTGGCTTATGGTAAACTGCAATAAGACTTTGTATTGTTTTTATTCAACTTAATTTTTTTTAATAAAATAGTAATTGATGAAAGACAAAGTGAAAATATCTTCTGCACAACAGTAACATGATTTATTGGCAGCATGTATTGGTAAAGCTGAGTAAAATTTCTAAAACGAATCTCAGCTTTTCTTCCTTTTGGACTTAGAAAAATGAGAAAAATCTTGTATGATATTGAAGACACCGCTACTCTGTGGAGGACAAAGAAGATCCTTTGCCAGAAAATGAAAATTGTTTTGAGCAAAACAATAAAACAAATGGCTGAATTTTCATCACAGCACTGTTAGGGATCTGGGATGCTTTAGACCTGTGTTCTCTTTCAAAATGACCTGTGAACCTTATCGGTGTGGGATCATGAAATTGTGTAAGTAAAAGTGATCTCTCCCAGAACACTAAAAATTGGTCAAAGATGGCTTTTATATAACGTCTGCTAAAAAGAAAAGAAATTCTGCTGCTGCCATGAAAGATTCATCTGTATTCATTGACTTATGCTAAAACAGCGATGAGGATATAAGAAACCTTCTGCTCCTAAAACTAAGGTCAGAATTAAATTTGATCTGTAATTCAACTCCCCCAAAAGTACATTCATCTCCCACAGAGACATGTATTCAAAGTGGACCGTTTAAAGAGCGTTTAAAGAGTAATATACTGCGCTCCTTATTTCCTCAGAGAGGTTGGGCAAATTTCAGCAGTCCAAAGGCGGCGATGACCGATGATAAAATAAATTTACAGAGAGAACGGGTCTGCAGATGGTGGACATAACCCCCACGACAGGAAAATAGCTCGGATTCATTATTCATAAATCCCTTTGCTTTGACCTCTAGCAGAAAGGGAGGAAAAGAACAACCTTAAATATTATAAAGCAAAAAGGCAAAGACATTTGTTAAATTGGACTTAACATTACTGAAATTTCAGTTTGCATCAGCAAATGCTTGAGGATTAATCTGACTAAAACTCAGTAATTAGTACCCTTATTAATGCTTATGCAATATATTCTTATGAAAACACTGCATCCATGCATGCTGCGTGGGCTGCAGAGCATGCTTTACTGCAAGAAGCACAGATTAGCTTTCATTAGCAGCAGCATCCAATCAGATCTCCAAAAATCTTAAATGTTGAAAATCAAAGCATCTTATAGCATCTCATGGGAGGTTTAATAGAGTTTTTATGTGATGGTCCAACTCAAAGCCGTGCACAACTGTGAACTGCAAGGGTAGCAACACATTTTTTCCCCCTTATTTATGCTGGTACCCATCTTGAAGGGACTATATCATGCTATTTTACAGCTTTCAACTTCTGGGGATAGACATATATATGATAAAATGTTACTGTTGGTGTTATACAGTATTAATTTGTCCTAAAATGGAACTTGTATCCTGTAGTCCTCCTGCCCCGCCATTCCCCCCCGCTCCGCTGCAGAGCCGGGAGCAGATCATACTGAGACAAGTAGTGCTGAGCTTCAACCTTAAACAGTATTCTTACAGGGAATTTGAAAAGCACGAAGCACCACAATGAAAATCTGTTATATTAAGGGCTCAAATGTTTGGTTTAATGTATTTTCTATGTAAAAAAAACAGAGTCAGTAAAGCTTATTTCAGTTGCTAAATCTCCAGGCTTTATAGAGAGACCCGAAAACAACTAGCTGAGTCCAGTAAACAAATCTTTCCAGCCCAGTATATAAAAAAGCCATGGGTGTTGTTTGCACCCATTTACTGAACATTCTGAGATGCTACAGATCAATTAATTAACCGTACAATCACATAAGCTGCTTGATAAATGGCTAACACAGATTAGCATTAGCATGTAGCCACTTTCTTCTCTGTCCATCAGGCGTCTTTGTTCTTTGATCCAGCTGCTGTTCTTTAGGAATGTAGAATAAAATCCTGTAATCCATGCAGGCAAACGGGCGTTTTCACAGAGAATGTAAAAAATCCAACAAAAAAAGTGTTTAAAGCTGCCAAAAACCGAAGCAGCTTTGAGCTTTGAGAAGGAGAAGCGTGTATTTGGAACTCTAGCAGAGGTTAGCCGCTCTGCCTGCAGGGCACTTTATTGTTTTCAACTAGTCATGTCACTAGTTGAACACTCAGTCGTTTTCCAGGAGAGGGACGGGCAGCTGCTCAGAGAGCAGAATTCAGTAGAATTACTCGGACATGCATGAATTAAACCAAAAACCACTGAAAAAATTTGCATTACCAGATGGTTGAAGACTCCAAAAACTTGATTCTGCATGATATAGGCCCTTTAAAGGTGTGGAGTGCATTTGTGTTCAGCATTCCTGAGTCAAAGCAACACGTTTCTCTATCACCTTTACACAAACTGAGGTGATTTGCTCTTATTATAAAATGTTGACCCTCATTAGACAGAGGAAATGTCCATTTTCAAGTCTTGTCTCTCATTTTTACACACATTAAACTCTGGCTGTATGTTAAGGAACCATCCTAAAGGCCCTTTTATGGCCTCCAGTGTGTTTTCTTTCAGGATTATCCTCTTTAGCTCCATCAGAGTTAACCCTTACTTGTAAAGCGCATTCCCACAGCATGAAGGCGTGACAGCCACGTTTCAGCATGGGGATGGTGTGTGTTCAGCAAGGGCGTCAGTTTGTTTTAAAAAATTGTTTAAAATATTTATAATGGATGCGGTTTGCAGATTGCTGGGGACAGTTATTAAATATTTATTTTGCCTCTAAGTGTTCATCTATTTCATATTTGATTACAATATGCACTGCAGTGTATAAACATGGTGAAAATCTCATCTTTATTAAATCAATACAAGTTTAAAGCCATAGGTTTAACTGTTTTTTTAAACGTCACCAACAGGCTGTTGGATGGGAAGAATTATTAAAATCCTCACCGTAGTACGAAGAACAATGATGGATATAATATGTACTCACACCAGAAGAATGCGCAACAATAATACATCCTCCTTTTGCAACCCCAACACTGTTCTGTGTGAGGAAACTTGAAATTTAACTTACAGCTGATAGTCCTACAATAGGGCAGGCACCTGTGGGCTATCCGCATAAAGTTATTTCAGGTGGAAATTTTTTTTTTTTATTTCATGGCTCCGGGAGGAATTTTATTAATGCAAGCAGACTGGGAGTGAGACAATATTGTTGCTTTTATCTTTTGTTTAAGAGTCCCAAAGAGGAAAATGTTAATATGTTGTCTTGGTGGACTGAGCAGGAGGGATTTTTTTCCCAAAGTTGCGTTGATGATGCAATGCTGTTGCTATCCATCCATTTGGGCGCTTCCAGCGATTCGGAGCCACTTGGAGCTTTTCAGGAGGAGTTTATATCGAGTCGCAATCTGCGTGCTCTTTATAGCGGTGCACCGATCCGACTTTTTCAGTCCCGATACCAATGCCTGGATTTTGTGTATCTGTCGATACCCAATACCGATCCAATACTATTGTTGAATGAATTATCTGTATAACTTCCACGTTATACCTTTCTTAAAGAGACTAAAGGCACCAGACTTTACTAATTAAACATTTTGTCTTACTTATGTAAGACAAAATAACAGGTATAAAATATAAAATTAACACAAAAAGAAAAGTTCACATGAAAAATTAACCTTTTTTTCTTGAAGTTATTGCAGATTTTCTGAGTATTGGCTTATAATATCGGTTATGTTTTACGATACATGCACATTTGATGGTATCGGGGCCGATACCAGTATCGGTATCGGTGCATCCCTAGTTCTTTATAGAAGATCTTTGTGAGCTGTACTGCCACTGCACACCTTTCCTTATCTCTGCCATCCATCAATTCAATTCAGTTTATTTATATAGCGCCGTTTCACAACAGATGTCATCTCAAGGCACTTTACAAGAAGAGTTATTACAATACAATGTTTAATGTAGAAATTAGAGAACCACAGAAGATTGCGACATGTAATTCTCAGCAATCCCTCACACTGAGCAAGCATGAAGCGACAGTGGAAAGAAAAAACTCCCTTTTAACAGGAAGAAACCTCCGGCAGAACCAGGCTCAGCACAAGCGGTCATCTGCCGAGACCGTCTGTGGTTTGGAGAATACAGAACAGAGATACAGAACAGAGACACAGAAAGAGCAACAGAACTGATGCAGAAGTTTGTTGCAGGACGTGGAGAACTTTCCGTCACTGCAATGCCATCTTAGTCAGGGTCGTCAAGCAGGGCGGGTCAGGAGCACATACTGTAGGAAGAGACTAAGAGAAAAGCCTGTGAATATTCTCATTCATCCAGGTCATGGTTATCTCAAGGAAATTTCAATCAAACGCAACTGGACTTGGTAATTTGTCTTGGAAGACGTTTCACCTCTTATCCAAGAGGCTTCAGCATGAACTGATGAAGCCTCTTGGATAAGAGGTGAAACGTCTTCCAAGACAAATTACCAAGTCCAGTTGCGTTTGATTGAAATTTCCTTGAGATAACTACGAGAAAACAGGTTACGCTTGAACTGACAGCTCATCATGCAGTTGGGGAGAAGTAGGAGAGAAAGTAGGAACTGACTCTAATAATGTCCTCCAACAGCCTAGCCTAAAGCAGCATAGCTACTAACATTAACCTGTCTCCTAGCTACTAGGAGACCTAGCTACTAACACTCTCTACCTGGCTTACATTAATCTATCTCTACGTAGCTACTCTACCTCTTCATATCCCTTCCTAGCTTTTGACACTCTACCTGGCTACTAACATTAACCTGTCTCTTCCTAGCTACCTGTCTAACCTGTCTCTAACTAACTATTAACATATCTCTAACTGTAAGCTTTGTCAAAGAGGAAAGTTTTAAGCCTAGTTTTAAAGATATACAAATTGTCTGCTTCATATACCAACCCTGGGAGCTGGTTCCATAGGAGGGGAGCCGGATAGCTTAAAGATCTGCCACCCATTCTACTTTTAGAAATCCTAGGAACTACCAGTAGACCTACAGTCTGAGAGCGAAGGGCCCTGTTAGGAACAATCAGGTCTCTTATATATGATGGAGCTTAATTATTAAGAGCTTTATATGTCAGAAGGAGGATCTTGAATTCTGTTCTAGATTTTACTTGGAGCCAGTGAAGAGAAGCTAAAACAGGGGAAATGTGATCTCTTCTTCATAAAGTGCTCTGCGATTGCAGACGGCAAAGATGTGCTTGTCTTCCATTGTTGAACTACGTGTAGTGATATCACTAAAATGAAACCCTCTGATTGGTTAACGCGCCGCTTCATGACCGTCAAAACCGTCAAAAGTTCAGCTATCTGAACTTCTGCGTTGCTGGCTTTTGGTGCTTTGAAGCTTGAAACGCAGGAAAAGCTTGAAAAGTTGACGGAGCCAAAGCTCACAAAGCGCCACAGAGACCGCAACGCTCCTCCAACGGCCTCCACCATAGACTTAACATGTAATCTTGACGTTGCTGACGCTGACAAAGTCTGTGGTCTGAATGGACCATTAGGGATGATCTGTTATTGCCTCAGGAAGCCTTAATGGGCTCTGTGTCGATTTCTGTTAATTGTCCGGCTGCTAGGAACTGACCCGCACAAAGCTGGGTAAAATAGTACAGTTATCTTAAAATTGCATACATCTTGCATCAACTTAAAGTACGTCTGTTTAGCATTTCTCCTTTAATATTGTAACATTTCAGTGTTGAGAGCAAACAGAAACAAGCCAAGTAAATTTAACAGTGCAATAAGTGTGTTGAGATTTTTATTAGTTTGCATTTTCATCATAAAACTCTTCAAAATAGTTTTGATTGCATGGAAAAAGTGACAAAATAAAACACCCAGTCTGAATTTGAACTTGTGGCCTAAGCCCACAACCATCATCTTTGCCAGTGAGCCAACAAGTCAAAGTAATGGACAAAGAGCCAGAACACATTATCGGAATTTCACATCAACTGGAGCTGTAAACATCTAAATATGACAGCACACACTTATAAGAGTTCTAGACTTGTTTTCATCCTGTTGGTGGAAGGACTAATAATTCAAAAATGACCGCTCCCCCTCTGCTATCATTATGCTGTGACGTTTATATGTCTATGTTTAGAAGTTGCTAGAGATACCTTCTTGGCAATCAGAGACAAGAAAAGGCACGACAAAGAGACGAGGAAGGCGGGAACTTCCGATATTTACTTAGGAAAAATATACTCGCCAGCAGGATGGGGGCGATATGTAATCCTCGCCCCCTCAGGGCGCACTTCTTCTGCGCCCCAAGTCGTCCTAGCTCTTGTATTGAAGAGCAGCTACTGCGCATGTACAACTTATAACGAGAATCTAAGGTGGAAATGCGTCATTAATTGGACAACGCCGATTAGTTAGCAACCACAACTCAACTCTCACGGGAAACAAGTCCGACTTACTGCCGGCAATACGAACCAAACTCTGACACCTGTTATACAGGGACCTAACAGCCCGTATCAAAGGGCCTGGTACCCAAAACTCCTTGAGTACCCCCCACAGGATTCCCCGAAGGACCCGGTCGAACGCCTTCTCCAAGTCCACAAAACACAGTCCAGTGTTCCACGGCCAGGACGAAAACCACATTGTTCCTCCTGAATCCGAGGTTCGACTATCCATCGGACCCTCCTCTCCAGAACCCCTGAATAGACCTTACCAGGGAGGCCCAGAAGTGTGATCCCCCTACAGTTGGAACACACTCTGTGGTCCCGCTGTAGGGGGAACTGCCCTTGATTTCCATGCAATACAGGCGATTCTCATCCACCCCCGGGGGCTTGCCATCAAGGAGCTTTTTAACATCCTCGATGACCTCAGCACCAGAGATTGGAGAGCCCATCCCAAAGTCTCCAGACCTTGCTTCCAAACAGAAAGGCATGTTGGTGGGATTGAGGAGGTCTTCGAAGTATTCCACCCACCGACCCAAAACGTCCTGTGTTGAGGCCAGACCACAACTACGGTCAGCCGCTTCAACAATGGAGGCACGGAATATGGCCCAATTCGGACTCAATGCCCTCCGCGTCTCCCGGAACGTGTTCAAAGTTCTGCGGGAAGTGGGAGTTGAAACTCCTTCTGACAGGGCACTCTGCCAGACGTTCCCAGCAGACCCTCACAACTCGTTTGGGCCTGCCAGGTCTGTCTAGTGTCCTCCCCCACCAACGGAGCCGACTCACCACCAGGTAATTGTCGGTGGATAGCTCTGCCCCTCTCTTCACCCGAGTGTCCAAAACATGCGGCCACAGATCAGAGGAAACGACAACCAAGTCTATAATCAAGCCACGGCCTAGGGTGTCCTGGTGCCAAGTGCACACAAATGAACACCCTTATGCTTGAACATGGTGTTCGTTATGGACAATCCATGACTAGGACAGAAGTCCAACAACAAAACACAGCTTGTGTTCAGATCGGGGGCCGCCTCTCAATAGGAACAACTCCAGAGTTGAAGAGAGTCCAACCCCTCTTGAGGAGACTGGGACCAGTTTGCCATGGGTGACCCTACCCTACCAGGGGCATAAAGCCCTCCGACAACTTAACTCCTAGGATCATGGGACACTGAAACCCCTCCACCGCAATAAAGTGGGAGCCCGGGGGAGGGGATCCATGGCTGTGAGTGGTGGGGTGGTGCCCTAGCGCCCGCTATTGGCCAGCTGCCACTGCTCATTTCTGTTCTGCGGTAATTTAGAAGCAAAAGGCCAACTACGCTGTTGTGCAATTACATGTTGTAGACTGAGCCGGACTTTCACTCTGTGCTCTATGGGGGTTGGTTACAAGTTGCTACTTTAGACATCAACATGGTTCGAGTGTATCCAAATAGCACTAACTGAATGACCAGTTGGACTAAGTTAGCATGGCTAAATGAAGGAGTTTTGGGGCTGATAATGACTTACTACAGGTGAAAAATCTCCTGCCCCCATTGACTCCCATTATATGGATAGACACCGATGGTGACTAAATAAAAATTCCTCTTGAACGGCTCCAAACTTGTCTGGGTGAGTAGATGAACGTAATATTTGTTAAAATTAAGGCCCATGTTAGGAAAAAGTTTTCCTTTAACTCATTTGGTTGCACTTTATGTTTCAGGACAGATAGGGGGTTGGCTGTGTGCTTCTATTGTTTAGTCATGTGACTAAATCGGGGAATCGTGATGCAGTTCAAGATTACTGGGTGTTTTAACTGAAGGAGAGAAGCAATCTAGGCATGGCTGCTTTAACACTTTAGCCCCTTTCAAACAGGACATGACAAATGGTAATTGTTCAACTTTGTTTTACTTTCGAGTGCGACAGCAAACTTCTGGACTGGGTGCTGATAACTTTTAAGTGTAGGTAAATATATAATCGGCCTAAATTTTCATAGTGCATCCCTACTTCTACCTCATAATTATGCTTTACTGTATTCCAATACCCGATATTCAATTTTGCAATTTGAAGTTATTTGTGCTGTAAATAATTAAGACCACCCACACATAAAAATGTTAACATTTATTGCTGTTTCTGAATATTGCACTGAAAGCACAAGCGTTCAGGGCATACACAGAAATTATACAATTACATATGGTTTCACAAAGGCAGTGAACACATACTGTATTACAATCTACAAAAAAATCTACTTTACAGAAATTTAAAATTCTAAATATCAAAAAAGTACAGCTGCAGAAACAGGTGTAGAACTGGAACCAGGAACTGGATATCGGTCAGTCGGTCGGTGAAACAAACGCGGTGACGTCACGATACAAAGAAAGCGCTCTGTCTTTGTACTTACAGCTGGTTTTTAAATCGGGAACTACAACTGGCAGACAAAAAAAAAAAAAAAAAAAAAAAAAAAAAAACGTACTCCAGAGGAAGTCACTGAACTGAAATCATCATAAATTATGGTTATATGCATCTGAGAAAACATCAGTTTACAGAGGATGCTTCTAAAAGGTAGAATGTCTTTATAGTTCAGTGGGGCTGGTAGTGTATCACTGGCTTCAACTGAGAAGACAGCAAGTGATAAAAGTAAAATCTCACAGGAGCTGAGAAAACAATAAAAAGAATTAACTGGCTGATGAAAGACGTTTCAGCACTTTTTCTTTAAAAAAAAAAAAAAAAAATCAAGTGGATTTATTTCTTAGGAAAAGTCTCCCCATCTCTGGGATGGCATCAAATGACTTCCTGTAAAATCAAATGGCCTGCAGATTGGAGTAGATGGTCCTAAGCATGAGCTGCACCACCTCAGTGTTCTTAACGTAAAAAATAATTCATTAAAAAACAAAAAATTCAGCCAAAATATTGAAGGCTGCTGGGGGGGTTAAAATAGAAACTTGTAATATATTTCACAAAAGGAAAAAAAAAAAAAAAAGTCTCTGTAGCCCACATCGGTGTCAGGTAGCCGTTTTGGAGGAGTGTCCAGAGGCGGGACGAGGTGTTCATCTTGTGTGTGTGTGAGGGGGCTTTCGTCCTGGCTGCCAGCGAACGTACGGCTGGATTCAAGGACGAGCTGGTTTATGCTCACGCACGGCTGCAGGGGAGGAGACGCCGCCTCTCAGTCTAATCCTGCTCCATAGGCTCCTCGGTGGTGTCGGTGTTTGAGGTGGCACCATCTGTAGGAGGTTCGGTTGTACTGCTGGAGGGAGCGACAGCGGCGTCCCCCCTGGCTGCCTCTGCCCCCTCCTCTGTGCTACAGCTGCTACCAATGCTGCTGCTGCTACTGCTGACTGGGTCGCTGCTGCTACTCTCCTCTCCGTCCCTGCTGCTCTCCGGGCTCTCCTGGATGCTGGATGGGGCCTGCTGATCTGTCTGGTCCATGTCGCTGCCCTCCTCTTCTGAACCACATGGTACCTCCCTCTCAGCCTGCTCGCCCTCCTCTCGGTTGGGTGCTTCGCGTGTCTCAGTTGATGTGCTGCTGGTTGGCTCTAAAGAGGACAAAAAAAAAGTGGTAAAAAAAGGGTTCCTTTTATTATTTTTTAACCGTCCAACAAATCAAATCACTGTTTTCAACAAACTACAGTCAACAGCTACTAGAGATGAACAAAGGAATTGTCTGGTGATTGGAATCAGGTCAATTGGCTCCAACTGGTGACCATCCAAATTTTTTTCCTCAATCAGTGAACACACAGCCAGGTCATGCTGACAACCTTTACATGGGGAAGTTAATAGTAGAGATTCGTGATTGCGTAACAAAGTGTTTTCTGTGTTTCACGGTTTTAAGTAATCTGTACAAATGAAGGACAGCCATCAGGTTTTTCCACCACCCTTGTAGCTGGTTTCAATCATATTTTTAACATGGTGGCATTGGTCCGACAAGCTCCATGTCTGTAGAGAAGTTGAGCGCAATTATGGCAAAGCTCTTTTCTTATGATGATGATGGCACAACTGCGATAGAGCAAAACAAAGGTGTTGGTCAAACAACTTTTTTATGTGGACCAAAAAGTTGGTCCATCTTTGGACCACATTTGTTTCCTATTTGGACCACCTTGACTAGGCTTGGTTTTCGACACTGACTAAGTGTTCAAGCGAGGAACGGCGCTCGTCTGAAACGGCTTTGGCATCAACTTTGGACAATTTAGGTTTTTGTTCAAGGACATGAGCAGCCAGAGACACTCATGTCCTTTGTTTCAACGGTGTATGATGGACACCTTTCTGTCCATAAGAATATGTCATCTTTGTTGTTCTGATTGGTCCTAGCCCTGTCCAATTGGGTGCAGAGACAGATTGAAAGAAACCACCCCAAAGATTGAGTGGTGTCTATGGATCTTAGCTCGTAAGGCCAGCACATCAAAGTTTTACAAAGAAACGATTAATATCTGAACAAACCACAAACTCTGGATCTGCGGATCTAGTCTGATCATCTTCCGACTAGGGCCATGTTGGGAAAAAAAGAAGTTTCCGAATTGATTCTTATAAAAGTTCGAAGAATCAAATTGATTCACAAGCTCAAGAATCGGTTTAACAGTTTTAATGGGACTGACCCATATCTTTATCGAACTGGAACAGATTAAACTGGAATAATCGATTTTAACTCCTGAGAATCAGAATCAGTTCTTGAAATTTGAATCAATACCCAATCCTACTTCCAACCTCAACTCGTTGACCATGATCTCACCAATATCTATCCATCTTAAAACGCTGGCCAGCTGAGTGTATAATTGTCATTCAGAACAAACCTTGCTCCTCAGTGGAAGCAGCAGTGCTGGATGGTTCCCTCTCCTTTACATCCTCCTCCTCTTGTACCATAGCTTCAGCTTCTTTAAAACTGTGGCCGCTCTCTGAAGACCTCGGCGTCTTCACTTCCTGCTCTTCGTCGTCCTCCTCCTCCTCCTCCTCGTCGTCGTCCTCTTCCTCCTCGTCCTTGCAGAACTTCAGTCTCTTTACCTCCTGGTGCTCGGCCTCCATGTCCTCTTCCTCCTCCTCCTCCTCATCCGAGTGTTTGTTCTTCACGGCGCTCCCTGGGGAGCCTTCTGAAGGCGAAGCGTTGCTGACAAGGAATCAAGAAGGACGACAAAAATAGATTCTAAGAGTTGTTGGGGTTGGGGAGCTTTTCTAGGTTGTCATTATACACTCTGTCCTACCTGGTGTCTTTGTTTTCCTGCTCTGTGATGAGGTCTTTGATGTCTGTGCTGTCTGGTAGACCATTAGCTGCTAGCGAGTTGGCCAGAGACACCTTTGGTCTGTTCAGTGGTCGAGGGGTCCCTGGACCGTTTACTTTCCTATAACAAAGCACACCAGATGAAGGAGAAACATTGCACCAATTGTTTATTTTGCTTTTCTTTTTTAAATTAATATTAAACACTACACAGATCTGATAGGTTTTCAACCTCTCTGTGAAAGCAGATGTGTTTCCCGGAAGCATCACTCCATTCATTCGGTTAACAGCCGCGCATCCGTTTTTCCTGGAAAAAGGGTTAGATAAGAAAAAACAGAAAGAAAAAAAAAAGTGATCACCCAATTGGTGTATTTGGAAACGGAACGGCTCTTTAGCATGCAGCTAACACTTACTCTAAAGTAGGATGGACACAGCTCACCACCATTACGTTCTGAAACAGAAACAAAAGAAGCCAACTTTGAAATAACATCCATTTAATGAAAGCTCAGAGAGAAAAACGATGAAGCAGTAAGGACCGACCTTCTCCACCCCTCGGAGGAATTTATCTGTTCCAGTGTAGTTTCTCTTGGGTTCTGTGAGCAGCTCGCACAATCGCTGGATTGTGAAAGGGATTCTATAAATGGAATGAACTTTTTTTTAGTTTCCAGCAGAAGTAACACTTAACTTCACACTGCATTCAAAATATACTGATTATCAAAAGAAAGATTCATTAAATGAGCTGGCACTACTTCAAGTGGTACAGCTCATTTTAATGGTTTAGCACTTCAGACTATTTCCAAGTTCCGTCTATTAAGTTGGTTGTAACAAGACTTCTCACTCTGTGTGATGCTCAAAATAAGCAAAGTTCAAATGATTCACAGGGAATTTTTTGTCTAAATAGAGTTCAGTTTGTATGATGTATCAAATACTTATGTCAAAATAAAATGGGAATTTATTATTTAAAAATCATCCACTGTGATTTTCTGCATGTGTTTTAGATTCTGTGCCTCACAGTTGAAGAGTACCTTTGATACAAATAACAGACCTCTACACGCTTTGTAAGTGGGAAAACTTCAAAAATCAGCAGTACATCAAATACTTGTTCTCCCCACTGTGACTACAGCAACATTGTTTAAGTATGTATTCCAATTTGTTTTGTTACATTCTGCGATTCCATCCGCCTTTCCAACACCGTGCATTGAAGAATTACTGCCTGAATCTTTGTGTAGACTTCTTCTGCAGGCAGACAAGTGTAAGCACTGCTGCCATCTAGTGACTGGAGGCTTGAAGAAATGCCTCGTCTACTACTATTTGAGAAACACTGTGCAACACTGTAGTGAGAGGGTTCAGCGGTTTAAAAGTGTTTATTTTACACTTTAAAGTTTAGTTTTGTGGTCATTTTTGTCAATGTTACTTTTTTTCCCCAATTAACCATCATTTGTTGTAACGAGCAGAGAAGAAAAGAAAACCAGTCCTCCAATTCATTGCATTTTTGTGTGTGGTAGAAGTATCCGTATTGGTACGCGGTATTGGCAGGTACTCAAATCCAAATATCGGTATCGTATCAGTTTGAAAAAAGTGGTATCGTTGCATCCCTAACTTAGTCTGGATGCCAGCCCACAACATGGTCTGGAAGTTCGGTCTGGCATTCCTCCGTTGAGGAGCGATTATGCCCAATGAAGATCTGTTCGGACCAATCAAATTAAGCTTACGATGATTGACAGGTGAACAACAGTAACGTAATCAACCGTCACCAAAGAACGCATGGGTTAAATTTGTTTACAGTACTGATGGCTGCCGCTGGAGAAGTGAGATGTGGAGATTCTGCCATTGGCTACGTTTACATGGACACAAGTAGTCAGAGTCAAAGCCCGATCGGAATAAAATGCTTCATCTAAACATGCCATTCAGATTACTCTGACCCGATCAAACTCATTCGGATCAAAATTTCATTCATTCATTCATGTACACACCTATTCGGATTGATGGGGCGAAATAAAGCCGCACATAAGGCGCTTCTCCTCCTAAAAGGCGCTCCGCCCGGTGCAAATTTGCCCCGGGGATGACGAGGAAAAGAGAGGAGAGCCGCTCCCCTGTCCTCCGCTGTAACAAGTTACTGCGGTGTTAACGGTAGGCTATTAATGTTGCTGCAGCAACCGCGGCAGCGTTACTTGGAACGTTTTACAGTGGTGTTAAACCGACCCGCAAAAGCATACAGGAAAACATGCGTAGAAGCTCCATAACGGAGAAAAATGTTAGTCAACAGAAAAAAAAAGTGAGGAAGAGGACGCGCGGACAACGTGGTGTTCGTTTACATTTTTCCACAGAAATTAGACAGCTCAGCGCATGCTCATTCACACGCCATCGTCAGATCTTTTTTCTTCAGTGTCCATGTTAACGGGGATTTAGGCATTCTGATCAACCAAGCTTTTAATCGGATTGAGGAAATTTGGTGCATGTAAACGTAGCCACTGAGTCTGCTCTGGAAGATATCGACAGCGCATTTATTTAAAAAAAAAAAAAAGGAATTTTAAAAGAGGAACAGATAACGTCCGTTGCTCTGCGGAGCAATGTCGCAGACTTCCGTTGCTCTGATTGGTTATAGGTCTATCCAGTTGAGTGCAGAGGCATTTTCTTTCCTGGTTCGTTTGAAACACGCCCCATAATCACAGCCCAATGTAGAAGTATCAGACTCATTCTGATTAGAATTGAGTATCGTACTACTGCACACATTATTTTAAATATACTCTGGTACTTAATTAACTCTGTATTATTATTGAATCGATATCGAAGCTAATAAATCAATATTGAATTGAAATGAAGCCTCAATAATAACAATCCTTTTAAATTCCTAACAATACCCAGCCCTAGGAACGGTTAAGGGACATTAATAGCTTATCTAGGCAAGCATCCAAAAAACAAACAAAGACTAATCTAATTGTCTAATTCAAAAACATTCATCCGTGAAGTCAATAAATGGCTATGCTGATTTTCGCTGTAATTTTTATCAGATCATCACATTAACAACAATGGCTTCGACTTCCACTGGGCTTCAGGTGGAGGATCTTTAAAACAATACAATCGCAGCAGCTTCTTGCTCTCCCCTCTCCAGGCACTAAAAAGGGCTCTACATCGTGAGGCAGAGAGAATTCTCACACGGTGCTTCCTTGAGGGGGGAAAAAAAATGGCTCAAGAGTGTGACATTTTTCAAAGTATGCCATGAGGGGGCAACAGAGACCCTGACAAGTCGTTTTCTATGGGCCTCGACAGGGAAGGTGCTGAAAGCATAAGACTATGGATCTGATTGACAGAGGGCCAGGCTCCATGATAAAAGGAACATAAAACAGTCAAATATCTGTTCATCACCAGAACTGATCATTATAAAGATGACCATAACTGGAGCTGGAAAATCTGAACAGCAAGCGTTGCTGTGATAGCAACGTGTGCACCACTGTAATTGCAAATGACTCCTGGGACGCAGTATTTGACTAGCCATCATATTCACCTGCCTGCGGCACGAATTCAGACGGCACGAATTCCGCTGTCATTCACAGTAGTTATTTTCCTACACCAAACATCAGTTTGTGCACATATATGCTGCAGCAACTGATGGCAAATTAACAGGCTTTTGCTGAACGGCAATCATCTAAAAGATATCTAAAACATGCAGGGCAGCGTGCCTCGGGGACCAAAGCTGGGAAACGCCGCGTTGACTCTGAATGTAAATGGCTTGTTTACTCCTGTTAAAAGAAGTCGGTGCCTTTAATCGATGAATGTCGGAGCGGTTCTGGTCTTCAAGCGGCATACGACTGCGGCTCAGATTATCAGCGCAAACACATCCTAGTGTGTATTGCTGTGATGTAGTAGACTCATTTATGACGATTCCTAAGAACTACAGTAATGGCTGAACAAGGATATTTTACAAGTAAATAGGCAGACAGGTTTTAGAGATTTCAATTCTCGTCATCTTTAATTTGCTACCTTTGGCTAAATTTGTATAATCTCAACCGCATACCTTTTATATCGCCCACTACCTCAAAATTCCTCTCATGATTATTTCCAAGTGTCATTGTGAAAAACATACCAGCGTTCCTACAGGTTTCTACGGAGCCCGGCAAAGGTCAGGGGCAAAAAAAAAAAAAAGGCAGTTGGAAATCCGTGCGCACGGATTGTTAAACCATGCCCACACGTGCGCCCACACATGGCTAAAGTCAATATTTTACTTCTACAGACATGTACAGTGATGCTATTCATTATTTTATATATTATTGGACTTTATTTTATTTATATTTATCCGTTAAAAAGAAAATATGTTTTCATAGTTATATATTATAAAATTCTATAAAAAAATCTAGCTGTATCATTTTCTTGTCCTGTTTTATCACTGAGGCGAACTTCCTAATAACAGTGTATAAGATTTTATACTACATTCATATACTTTTCAGTGAGGGGCAGTGTATTGGATTCATGTGACTAGATTTATTCCCATGAGACCTCCTAAAAGAATACGTCACCAGTTACCATGACAATGATACATAATGGAATCCAGAGCCTATTGAGTGGAGAGAGTTACGACACACTTTGAATTCGCCGACACGCGGTCACGGGGTTCATGGAGACCTCAATGGTTCCAAACATCCCAGCGCCGTCATTGATTTCTAGCGGTAAAAGGCTAGTTTAACAATCCGTGCGCACGGATTTCCAACTGCCTTTTTTTTTTTTTTTACCACTGTCTCTTGCCGGACCCTGTAGGTTTCTTCACATTGAATTCAAGTCTTTTTAAAACATTTTTAAGACCATTTCATGGCCCATTTCCACAGAAGAGGATTAGGGCCACTGAAAAAAATTAATTCTGGAGAAGCGCGATTAACTGGGGATCCAGCGACACATCAGCAGATTTGCGTTGCGAAAAAGCTTTTCTGCCTGATTTGTGCAACCAAGTAGCGCTGCTGATGCGTTTCAGGCACGACCGAAAATACGCTGTGCATTTTATGTCTGCCGCAGAAATGGGAGAAATCTCAACTATAGCTTCAAGTCGCGCCGTAACAACCAATCAGCTGACGGGTGTCAGAATCAGCATGACGTGTGAACTGCGTGGGTAATCACCCCGAGCAACATGACACCAGCTGTTTTCTATACAGAGACAGGAATAAAACAAAAAAACATTATAAAGAGGTTAAGCTATTTAGACAGGAATGCTCATAAGAGGTTTGTGGGTGGCTCTTAAAAGAGCCATTATGGCCGCAAAACAGCTTCCTCACCCGGACACCCAGACCTGGTAATGTTTCCACCAAAGCACGTCCCGCGCCGCTCACATTATATGCTTTACTAAAAGCAGACAGATGGACAGCTGCTCAGCTTGGTAGTTGGTGTGGCGGGGGGCAAGGCTTGGACTTTGGCGGCACTAACTGGGCGAGACGCCGGGGTGTTTATTGATCCTTCCGCCGCTGCTTGACTGGGTCTACCCCCTCAGCAGCGGTACCGACATTTAAGGTGGTCAGCTCATAGAGTCCGCTGGGAGCTCCCGGAGGGTCGAGGGAAGGAGGGAGGGCAGTGGAGCGGTCCCGGTCAAGACACATTTCCGCTTCACGCGCGTGAAAATAGCATATTTTAAAGTGCGGCCAGTTCACTTTGAACACGCTTCAAGGTGCGAATGTGCAAGCAACCAGCTGGGGCCGTGTTACACTTTTTGGTCGCGTCTATCGCGTTCGCTGTGTAAGCACCGTTAAGGAACACCAGCTTGGGAGAAAACAGCTTCAGTGATGGAGTGGAGATGTGCAGGGGGAGAACTGACTTGCAGTTCTAAAACAGGACGGTTACGGCTATCTGTCAGCATGTTCGTAGGTTTTGACGGATTGTATTTCACAATATAACATCACATTCGGCTAGCATAACACAGCGTTTCCCTTACCTAGTTGTAACAACTGAACTTCCAACGCCTACGCCTACTAAATGCAAACCTGCCAACCTGTAGGCTACGCATTTAGCATTGCAAGAACGCAATTTAACGTCTACGTACGCTGGTATTAGGCTTGTACGACTCACCCCTCTAAGCTATAAAAAAAGCTGCAGATATTTCCCCCTCCTTCATACTTCCTCCTGTGGTCCGCCTTCCTCAGTTCCTCCATTTTTCTCTCGCTGCACCTGGCGCGAAAAGGTAAACTACCTTTGTGTGTCGCAGACCTGGCAGCTTTTGGTAAATGTGAACCGTAACGCCCAACGTTACTTTTACTGTGGAAACATTCGAGCTGTAGTCTAAGTGAAAAAAAAAGAAAAACAAAGATTTGCAAAGATTTTTTTTTCTCCCCTTTGCAAATGTATCAGGGTCCATGTCCCTCAGAAGTTTTTTGTATAAATATCAACAGTGTGCAATTATGATGTGGACATCAGCCACCAGGCAGCTTCCGGTAAAGTATAAATCAGCCCCAAAGACGTAAGCAAATGTAATTATTACATTATTAAAATAATAATAAAAATACTGCCATATACAAAATAAATTATCCTTTTAATAGATTAAATGAACATCAAAATATTTTTCATTAATTTTAAATAAGTCTGAAATAATAAAATGCAGCTAAGATGTGGCTATCAGCCTGTATAAGCACTAGGGCTGGGTATAGATTCAAATTTCAAGAATCGATTCGATTCTCAAGCATTAGAATTGATATGATTTGATTCAGTCTGATCTAGTTTGATATTAAAACGGTTTTTTTAACAGCAATCTTAATTATATGCCTGAAATTTGATAACTTAACACTGGGTAGGTAACAGTTCACCATGGGAAACTGTATTAATCCTTTCAGACACAAACCTTAAAATGGCCGTTTGGACTTTTCCTTCCTAATTCAGCTGTTAAAAGGACAAACTATTTAATCGATTTCTACAAGAATTCTTTCGCTTACTTCAACACAGCACTAATAAGCACATGTATAATCAAAGCAAGTGGAACTTTTTTGTTTTACTGTTTAATATTAAAATTTCCAGTGCAGATATTTTAGATCCAAGTCAAAATGTAAAAAAATGTCTATCACTTAACAAGTAAAACTATGAACAAGTGTGTAAGTGTGTTTTTGCAGATTCCCAACAGGTGGAGAGCAAACAAAAAAATAAAAATAAAATAAAGCTTGTGGCCAGTACAGTACAAAATGCCTTGTTTTCTTCTTAAGGATGATAAGCAATTCCATCTATGATTAAGTAGTTGGCCATAACAGTACCAATATTTAAGACACAAGCAAAGCCCCCCCCGTAGCTATGTTTACATGTGCAAAATATCTTTAATCCGATCATAGTTCGGATTAGAATTTCAGATCCATCCGATTATGACAAGTGTTTACATCTGCTACATTTCTGAACGGAATAATTTTGACATGCGGAGATAATAAAATAAAATAAAAAATGGAAATGGCCGAAGAAGAAGAAATAGACTTCCATTGTAAAGAAACATGGCTGCGCCCATTTGAAATGGAGGACTATGTTCTTCAGAGCATGCTTATATTAAATTTTTTACAGTCACGGTTTTACATCCACAATCGAATTACAAACCGAATCCTTTTATTTAATTAAGACAACGTATTAGACGTTTACGCATGACTTAACAGACATGCGCAGGAATGTCCTACATTCGGGATAAGAGTTGACGTGCACCATGTTCAGATTAACTGTCGGAATAAACCACCTCTTTCAATCGAAATTAAATTTTGATCCCGATGAGCGTGATTGGGTCAGAGTAATCTAAATGGTCCGTTTACATCAAGCATTTTTATTCCGATTACTTGTGTCCATGTAAATGTAGATGCAGTAGCACCACGGCTGGGAAACACTGACACAACTACTGATTTATTGAACTGGAGATCATTCAAACAGAAGAACAGTGAAATAAAATGCAACAAGCCCTTGTATGAAGATTAAGTGATAAAATCAGTTTGAATTCTGAGAAAAAAAGAAAAGAAAAAGTCAGAAATGTTTTTCTTTTTTTCCCTTAGTGGCCATATTCCTCTTCAACATATTCCATAGCCCTACCAGCAGAGAAAAACAAAATGCTTGAACTTGTGTTTATTTCTCAGGGAAATGTGTAAAAGACAGCAAGCCAAGCAGAGGTGTGGAAAATCAAAGAACATTTCAGCAGGCCACAACAAAATTTGCCAAACTATGTTAGGTTCACTTTTAACACTGGTCATGTTTTTTGTTTTATTTTAATAATTAAGTCTCTTCAGAGGACATTCGCTATAAATTTGCACAAAATAAATGAAGTTAATTGAAACAAGATACAGATCATGACATTGTACAAGAGACTCTACTGGTGCGTTCACACCTCCCCAAACGTCTGCGTCAGGAGCGGCAAGATTACATGTAAAGTCTATGGTTGAGGCCGTCAATGGAGCGTCGTTGTCTCTTTGATGCTTTGTGTTGGCCACGTCAAATTTTCAAGCTTTTCCTGCGTTTCAAGATCATTAACACTCTTGACGCAGCATGGCAACCAATTAGAAACGCACCACAAGTCTTTATATTTTCCAGCTGGCTTGCCCATACATCCCTCAGATGTACCTGCTCTCTCTCTCTCACACACACACACACACTTACTTTTAGGTAGGGCTGGGTAAAAATATCGATTCAATACCCACCCATTGTAGCCCTTCACGATCTTCAAGATTCTTTCCTTCATATCCTCAAATGGAACCGACTCCACGTTTGGGTTCGCAGAAGATCTTTGCTCGGGTGCGGAGGCTCTGAAGTCGTCCATCACTTTTTCCAATTTAAACAGGAAGTAGTTCTTGAATTGTGACCATGGAACCCTAGAGAAACAGAAAAGAAATTAATTTAAATATAAATAGACTAAAATATAGTCCACAATCCAACTAAAGCATCAAACAAAAACAAGTTGTACACAAATTCATCTCAGCCAACTTATAGATGGCTCTCCAGTAACAAAAGAGACATTACATTATATACAATAGGGATATAAATCAAACCTCACGACTCAATTCGATTTAGTAGCAGGTCTCGATTCTAATTGATTTTTTTTTGGGTGGGGTTTGCAAATTTCAGGATCAGCCATTAACCATATATGTGATTGGTAGATCCAATTCATTGGCTACAGCGTAGAACATCCCGTTCACATTAGTGGCTGTGTGGCTCTCGTGCGTCATTCGCGTTTGTAATACGCACAACTCCATCTGCCATGTGTCTGTGCCGTAGTGAGCCATGAATGTAACAAACAGGGCTGAACGTTAAGTTTTTCAGCTTATAGCACTGGTGCTAAAAAGGTGCAGCATCAACACAAAATGCCTTCTATAATCTCTTAAAACCTCATCTTCATTAAGAGACTGTGGAGCATGTTATATTATTTTGCCTCAACTGCTACAACATTTTAAAGATTTTAAATTGCAACTGGACATCAAAGACCTTTTAAACAAGATTTCTAGTTCTGGAAAAAAAAAAAATGCTGAGATATTTCAAGAAGACAAACTTAATAGAAAGAATATAGCTTTTGTTTGTCCTTTCCTACACATCCCAACATGTTTAAAATACAGTACACATGTCTTGAATTGTCAAGACAAGATGATAATGTTTGTATATTTTTGTGTACTGTACAGCACCGAGTAGAAAAAGAAAAGCAGTTATGACCGTCTACTTTGGTCAATCTGCATTACAGCCACATTTAAGTTTGAACTCGGGGCTGCTCATGATCCTCCCAACTACAGGGGGGGCGCTCTCAGAGTTAGTGACTCAAATCCCAGCCTACGTTCACACTGCAGAACTGATTATTTTATAGTTGCCGAGATTCTTTTTTTTTTGCTGGGTTTACATTATTAATATTACTTTTCCTGATACCAGCATCAGACAACAGGCATGAGCAAGAAAATCCACAAGACATGGAGCAAGTTGTGTTTCTTGAAGAAAACCTGGATATAACACGTCAGCATGCTTAAAAGTATCAGCTAAAGCTGATCAAACACTGCACGGTATTTTCAGCCGTATTCAGCTCCAGCTCAAACTGTAGAACTATATCGCAGGTCACAGCTCAGTCATGTTGTATCTAACACTGTACGCTCAGAGCAGACCTGACCGAGGGCTGGGCGATAAGGCCTCAAATCTGTATTCCTATCAAATCTAAACCATGTTCAGTAACAATATCTATTGTCATATTTCTTTTTTATGATATCTCTGATTGCATTCTTATAAACAGTTGTACTGAGATGACATGAAAGGTGCACTAATGAGTGGTAGGGGTGTGAGGAAAATTCTATTCACGTCTGAATCTCGATTCCTATTTAACAAGATTCAGAATCGATCTGAAATGTTTGAGAATCGATTCTCAAAAAATATGTTTTCTGATCCTTTTTACATTTTCGCTTCGCGTAGTGTTTGTCATGCAAAGGCCACCGTCGCATTGACAGGTCTGATGCGCCATTGGCTAGCTAGCGCTCGCTAGCTGTAGCCGCTAGGCTAAAGCTTCAGCATGAAAGACGAAAGAGAAATCCAGCCCGCCCCGTCTTTGCTGAAAGTAAATGTTTGGGCCGTCTAAAAGGTCTCCTCCATGCTAATGACACCCTTGGCAAAAATTTTTTTTTTTTATATAAATCTGCAGTAAATAAGAGCGATCTTTCTTCATAAGCACACATTAACATCCAGCAGTGCTGCACACCTGTGGCACTTTCGAGGAAGTCCGAAATATATGCCTAGTTCAATAACGTTAGGACTTTTGAAATTTCTAACAAAAACTATGAAAATAATAACATAAGCCATAAATTTTTGTTTAATGATGGTTGATAAGCAAAATTTGGTGCATACTAAATATTCTCTATGTAGTTTCTACTATGTACCAAAGAACAAACAAAATAGTTTTTGTGTTGATGCCCTGTTACATTCATGGCTCACTTCATCACAGACACTTGGCAGGTCAAGTTGTGTGTATTTCAAACACAAATGATGAATGAAAGAGTATTGATTAAGAAAAAAAATTTGATTTGAATCGAGAATCGCTTCTGAATCGAATCGTCACCCCAAGAATCGGAATCGGATCGAATCATGAGATGTTGTAAGATTCCCATCCCTAATGAGTAGGGCTGGGACGACGTGCCGACGTACTCGATTATGTCGACACGTAAAATACGTTGACGCAAAAATGCGTGTTGATGGATCATCACTTTCAAAACAAACATGGCGGGAGCAAGTAGTGTCAGCAGGAGTGAGTCAGTTCACTTAAATACCTCCATCCGAACTCGCAGTTCAGAGGTACGGAACTATTTTAAAATAAGAGTGTTTTTATCGTCTGCCGGCTTTGCAAAATGGAAACGGCTTATAAAAGCACGACGTCATCCAGGAGCAGTTCCAGCAAATGATTAAACACCGTTAGTTTTCTACTTTTTTTTACTAACTATGCATTTTACCCTATAAATCACCCAAACACCCCCACGTAGAGGTCATATACTCATACACAGCTGCGTCTGGTGTATGTTACTGCTATCTGTTTTGTTGGTTTTTATTTGTGACCCATGTTGGCAGAACGAGTCGGAATGCGCACAGACTGATTATGAGCAAAAGCCGAAAATGTGAGTGTTATTCGGCCGCGGTAAACATATTTTTTTGACAAAGGTAATGCACTGCATGCTAAACGTAGCCGTCGTGGACATTAATACAACATTGTTTAAGTGCTTGCAAAAGCAAACGGACAACGCACTCTTAATTGTCATGTTTAATAATGCATCATCCTGTTTGAATACTATTTTTTTACTTAATGCTTCTCCAGTTTGTCGGATTCAAAGTTGCCATCTAAAAACTAGAAAAATGTGCAGCGTTTTATTGTAATAAACAGTGCCTCTCTCGCTCTCTCTCTCTCGCTAATCTTATGTCAGAAACAAGCGAAAATGCGGCAAAATAAATGTTTTTTGTTAATGTAGAGCACTTTTTTTTTTGCATAAAGTGAATGTTAAATTGTGTTTGTTTATATTTTTGGGAGGTATTTTCTCTCCTTTATTCATATGGTTTCTTTGCACAACATTAACTTCTTGTTAAATGCAACCTCTAACATAAGATTGTACTAATACTACAACTTTATTTGGGATTTTGTTTTACACTTAAAATGTGTTCAAATTAAGAAATGTGTTTATTTCATGGAAATACATAAATTAATGACAAATTTCTATACAAATCAAATGATGGGTAAATAACCGATAATCAAATCAAAATCGAATTGGAAAATTAATCATTAGATTAATCGATCCATCAAAAAAAAAAAAATCGCTACATTCATCGATCACAAAAATAATCGTTTTGCCCAGCTCTACTAATGAGCAATCTGTCTATGCATATACATGCATGGTTGGACGGGGAAAAAAAAAAGAGGGTTGAAGGGGTTTGACTTACATGGTCTGTCCAGTCTTGGCAACATGGCATAGAAACTGTTCCAAAAGGGGAGATGGCTCCTTCTTTGCTTTCTTATCAAAATCTGTAATGACCGACAGAGAGGGGGGAGAGAGATCATGGTGTCAACATATAAACGTTACCAGGATGCCAGCGTAAGAGATAAGGGTTCTGATATACCCAGGCATAATCTAAAACTGTGATAATTATCACCTAAAACGAGATGTTTTAATTCCCTGCGGTTATCATCTACTTCAACAAAATACAGTATCAGATAGAAGATGATCGGAGGCACCTGTCGCATTCAGGCGCCCAAAACATTTTATTCGCCCGGTTCATTTGCATAAGCAATCTAGTTCGTTGAGCTTTCTAGCTAAAGCTAGCACAAGTTATACGAGTTGAAATGCTAAGTTAGCCCGAGCAAGATAACCGGTAAACGGTTATACACAAAGCCCCGAAGGAGATGGCCTGTACGTCGGTCTAAGCTAATGATCTAAAATAGTACAAAAACGTATTCGCGTTAAAATACACAAATAAAGAACTTCAATATGTTGGCTTATTGTAGAGTCGAACAACGTCAACACAAGGCTAACAGTTTCCGTAAAAGCACTTGTTATGTTAGCATTTGCTACAGCTAGCGACGCTAGCCACTGAGTTTCAGTTCATTTATTCAGCTAGAAAGAAAAGAAAACCCCATTTCTAAAACGCTTGTTTTACGAGGCGTTCTTAACCTAAACGATGGCAAGTGAAAAAGGATTGACCTCTGAGCGCCTCTTCAACCGAGTCAATTTCCATCACGTCGTTGCCCTCTTGTCAGGCTTGGGATGTAAAAGGCAGAATGGTGGCTAGCTGCTGCTAAGCTACAAGCTCACAAGCAGAGAGGAGGGAGCATTTTAATATGGCGCCGTGAGGTCATCCGGCTGTTGAGCAGCAGGCACACAACCAGCTGTGAGCGGACTTTACTTCGTCTCCGCTGCATTTAAAACACAATTAAAATGAAGTTATACAAATATTGAAAATAATAACGTTACTAAAAAACAAGAAAAAAACTGTAATATAGTCTGAAACGTATCTGCAAATATCCACAGAGGTAACCACCGTAGTTATATTTACTTCAGTAGCTTTTAGGAGACAATGTACTTTTAGGAGTAGCTTCTTTTTAATAGGCTATTATGTGGTCAGCAGAGACTAAAACAGAACTCTTCAGTATAAGTGCAGGAAATGAGACAAAGAACGAAATTATATCGTCAACTTTTTATTGGCATGTATACTCACCTTTTATATTACTCACTGTATCTATCCAGATGTCTTTTCAAACATTAACAGTTGAAAATCAATAACCAAACAAGGAGAATAGAGTGCATGTTCTGTCCACACATCTGTATTTATTCATCTCGTTTGTACAGTCAAAGTGTGACTCAAATGCTGATATTTGATCAATTTCTTCAACTATGCAGCACATATATCTTTCTGTTGAGTGACATCTACAGCTATTTTCTCCATCTTGTAAATGTCCAGTGGGATTTCCATCCATTGGTTTCGGCTTGGACTCTCTTTTGAAAGCAGTTTTTTTGTAATTGACATTTTCTTGCCAATATACAAAAATATATATTTTTTAAACGTTTTTGACCACCCCTCATGTACAAGTCCAAAATATGAAATGTTACTTTCTAAAAGGTAATTTCAAAAATATCTTGCATTCAATTATGTTTTTCCTCCATTATTACACTAAAGTCCCATTAAACATAATGGCTGGTGTTTTTTGTTTCTGCAATTTCTCCAGTAAACTGAATTTCTTCCGTTATGCAATTGTTGGGGTTGGTATAATAAAATATCTCACATCTTAAACTCCCTCCACATTGGTGAGCTACAAACCCATACCATCCTCACTCATCCACACATATTTATTACACCCTCCATTTCCCACGTCTCTTTAAACTATTGTGTTGTGTCCAAGTTTACAACAGAGAACTATATATATTTTAACATATTTATTGTCTCCCCTTACCATATTTTTCCCCAAAATGATTTTGGCTTGAATCCATGCTGAGGATGAGTTTATAAAAAAGAAAGAAAAAAAAGAACGATACAGCATAGTATGGGTAAAAACCGGCCGGAAATGCTTCAAAACAGTTTTATTTTTATCTTGTAGACTGTAGAGTCACTGTAAGTTTCAAGGTAGAGATATGGGATGAAATGACATCATTACAACACATTGCGGAGGAGGAACACATATTACCCACTAGCTGAGACACTCCTCCAAACACACACACATCCACACACTTGTATATCACTCATTTTTTTCTGAGTAAACATGTTACACAATAATATTTATATGGCACATTATCAACCATGCTAAGTCACCATAAAAAATCCTTGCACATTTGGTTTGACTTAGTCGAGCAAAGTTGCTCCAATTGTGGACATTCACTTAAAAGGAATCATGATTAAAAAAACAACCAAAAAACAGACAACAATCCCAGTCCTTATATCACAAAGTGCATCTTAATCTGTATAAAACGTTAAAAAAAATGTATTTGCTGTGCTGCACTCAATACTGATAGTGGCATCTGGCAACTGCAGAGCAGACCCAAACTAACTGGTTTCTTTTCATTTCCACAGACTCATGTTTCAGATTGCTGCTGAATATGTAATATTTCTGGAGGTTTGGGAGAGCCGTTTTCTAGACTTACACCTTTAATATAAAAAAAGGAGAAAGAAAACAATACAAAACAATATCCAGGGCACATAACTGACAAAGATATATCTAAACATTTTCTTTGTCATTGCTGATGCGGTGCTACCTTTGTTATTTTTGTATTTTTTTTACCCAGGACAAAATAATTCATACATTCTTGTTTTTGCTCCGTACATTCTTTAAATTGCAGAACTTGTAGGATAAAAAAAGGCTAAAATATTCTGTTGCATCATTGCTCAGCACTGTGCATTTGCATAAATATTTAAAGTCCTTGAACAATTTCATATTTTGACACATTACAACCACAGTGCGGTCCGATTGGGATTTTTATGTGAGAGACAAAGTAGTGCACATTGAGGTGAAACAAGTGATTAATCAAAAGCACTAAGCTAAAAATTTATGATTGGTTTTCTTCTAGTTTATTTATTGGCCATGCAGTGTAGTGTTTCTCCACAAGCCAGTTTTTAATCTTAGAATCAGAAGGAGAAAGTCAGATAAAGTCCAGTTTGCCTATATGTTAAAAATCACTAGATTTTATAGCGCCAGAAAGATGATGAAGTGACTCTTCTTTAAAATAACAGAAATTGTTGCTAAGCTACTTGCAACATTTATAAAGAAAAATACTTTTTCCTTTATTCCTTTTGTGGCTCTGAACATCTAAAATTTTATGTAGAGGTTTGAGAAAGGTAAAAAAAATGAGTGTTTAAAATATAGGCCGAGACCTTTGCACCAGAACATTTGGATGTTTTCCCTTTATTGTGGAACAGCAACACTAAGCATATAGCCAGAGTTACATTGGAACAGCTTAAATTAGTGCTGTCAAAATTAAAGCGTTAAAGTGGACCTGACATAATATTTGCATTTTTTTGAGGTTTTTGATCATATTTTTTTGTTCCCCCAGCCTGCCTAACCCTAAGGGGTTAAAATTGCTGATTAGCCTTTTCTTTATCCCTGGGTATGTCTGGCTACATATTGAAATTAGCACTCAGAAACGGTCTGTTTGGCAGTTCGGCATATGATGACAAAGTATCGGCATATTACGTGTTGAGTTCCAACCAATCACCCCCGTCCCCGAACTACACCCTGCAAGTTCAACCCTCCGTGGCGTGTACCTAAACAGCAAGAGCTACGGTAAAAGGCAAATAACAAACCAACAGCATGGAGTCCAGACAGCATCCAAACTGCACTGTACCTGGGTTAACAAAAGACAGCAGAAATCTTTTTGTCCTTCCCACTTCTTAGCCACAGAAAAGCTTGAGGATAGATTTTATTTATGCAGGGAATGTGCCCGACCGACTGCCGAAGTGTGTGGTAGTTTGTGGCAAACATTTCTTGGACGACTGTTTTTGCAACTTGGGACAATACAGCAGTGGATTCGCAGATAATCGTAAACTTCTACCAGGATTAATACCAACTCTCCGTGAACCAGCAAATATCCCTGTACAAGTAAGCATATTTCCTCAATAATGTCCTTCAGCTGTTAGTAGACATTGTGGCATTGTTTGAGTTGTTCCCTTTTCATTTAGCTTCAAAGCTAACATTCAGAATTAGCTTCACAGCTAATACCAGAGTTTGTTTATGTAGCATTGGTGCTAGTATGCTTTTATTTGGGGAAAAAAATATTACTTATTATAGTTGAACATTCAAAATATTGTTAGAGACTCATTGACAACAGAAGCGCATAGCCTAGGCCCCGCCCACCGAAACTGGGTCATTCTGTGCTAATGCTCACAGAAGGGCTACCTCGCCACACCTGCAATTCTACAACATAGAATACGGCAAGCGATCCTTTGATATAGTATTAAGGTACTTAGAGCGTGACAAAAAAGGGCCCAAACGTCGCGGGGAATTTCATGCCAGTTCTATTTTAAAGCAGGTCGATTAATTAGTAGAATCAATATTTTTGTTTAAAACGCATTTACGTGTGCAGAATGACCAGCCCCGTTTATCTTACAATTCAAGCTGCGCTGGTAACAGCGTGATGGAGCCGGACTGAGCGTCTCCCCTCAGTGGCAGGCCATATTGTTCAAAGAAACGATCAGCATTACGTTCAGGTGATAAGGGCTCAGCATGAGGAGAGAATGCGTGAGAGTTGTTGTTTTCGTTGCATTTACCAAGAATGCCCTGTGCTGTAGTCCTTGCCCAGCTGTAGGAGTGTCCCCGCTACCTGCATGCCGCTAACATGTAAACACACCAGAGTTCACTTCAATGAAGCCGAGGACTAAATATTTAGGTGGACGAGAGTTCGCTAGAGAGATCAACTGTGTGTTCACAGCTCCCCATACAAACTGGATTTTCTGAGCGAATGAGTTCGATTAAAGCAGACTAAACAGGCATTGTTTGGTTGCATCCTTAAGCTTGGGGTTGTAATGTGGCAACACGTAAAAGTTCAAGGGGTGTAAATACTTTTGCAAGGCACAGTCTGTTCATGTCAGATCATCAGTCCATCGTCTTGTGAATAAACTCATTCCCGGAGATCCACAGTGTCCAGCACTTCCAACGGTGAGCCTTCAGTTTGACCTGAAATACCACTCATGATCCACAGGTGGTCCAGTTCTCCTCTTCGGTCATTTTCGCGGTCTCACGTGGTGTACCACTTTCTCCTCAAACACCTTCTTCATTGTCTTTTCTATCTGCTTGAGAAAGACCTGGGGAATCCGACCACACAGAGTGTTGACCGTGTCCAGGAACTTGTTCTGGATGGGATAGAAGAGTGACTGGAACATGTTGTCCTCGAAGGGGAACTGTGGAGACAGAGACCTACCCCATCAGTATCCAACCCCAAGCCGTTTCAGTTAATTTATATATTATATACATAAATATACACATACATGCACACACACACACACAAACACACAATGGGAAGATCAAGTATTTGATACACTGCTGATTTTTGAAGTTTTCCCACTTACAAAGCATGTAGAGGTCTGTCATTTGTATCAAAGTCATGCTTCAACTGTGAGGTACAGAATCTAAAAAAAATGCAGACAATCACAGTGGATGATTTTTAAATAATATCCATTTTATTGGATGACATTTGATGCATCATACAAACTCAATATTTGGTACAGAAACCTTTGTTTTCAATTACAGAGATCAAATGATTTCTGTAGTTCTTCGCCAAGTTTCCACACACTGCAGCAGGGATTTTGGCCCACTCCTCCATGCAGATCTTCTCCAGAGCATTCAGGTTTCAGGGCTGTTACTGGGCAACACGGACTTTCAGCTCTCTCCAAAGATTTTCTATTGGATTCAGGTCTGGAGACTGGGTAGGCCACTCCAGGAACTTGAGATGCTTCCTACGGAGCCACTCCTTAAGCCTAGTTTATGCTTCTGCGTTTTGACGGAAACGGGTTGACACAACGCCATTATCCGTTAACGCTAGGGCTCTTCGTCATCTACGCAAGGACGTCAACGGAGAGCATATCCATCTGATTGGTGAGTTTCAGTAACAGCCACAGATCGCATTACCAGAACGGGGCTCTATAGTCGCTGTAATCAGTAGTTAATGCAGCGTTTGGTCACTAAATGCTTTATACTGAAACAATAACTTATCTAATCTGTTCCTTTGGCGATTTTGAACACAAGGAGGTGTAGGAAAACAACAAAAAACGGCTGCTGTGTTTTGTTTCCATGTGTTTCTAGAGTATTCTATAATCCGCACTTCTAGTAAAAAGCTTTACAGCTTAATCAAAACTTACTTTTTTGTTTTTCATTGCTTTTTGAGGAAGAAATACGTTCATAACCTAGAAAAAAAAGGAAAAGGCGCTGTGTGACAGTAGGCAGAGATGCTATGAAAACTCAGCACCCCCTGCTGTCCTGGTCAAGCAACGCTGAAAAAAAAAAATAGAGAATAGAGTGGAAGAGTGGAGTACTACAAATAGAAAACGTCTCCATCAATACGTCTGAGTGCAAATTTGCGGTTGGAGATGCATAAACTAGGCTTTAGTTGCCCTGCCTGTGTGTTTGGGGTCATTGTCATGCTTGAACACCCAGCCATGAACCATCTTCAATGCTCTTACTGAGGGAAGGAGATTGTTGGCCAAGATCTCACGATACACGGCCCCATCTATCTTCCCCTCAATACAGTGCAGTCGTTCCATCCCCTTTGAAGAAAAGCATCCCCAAAGAATGATGTTTCCACCTCCATGCTTTACAGTTGAAATGGTGTTCTTGGGGTTGTACTCATCCTTCTTCTTTCTCAAAACACGGTGAGTGGAGTTTAGACCAAAAAGCTCCACTTCTGTGTCATGAGACCACATGACCTTCTCCCATTCCTCCTCTGGATCATCCAGATGGTCATTGGTAAACGTCAGACAGGCCTTGACATGCGCTGGCCTGAGCAGGGGGACCTTGCGTGCACTGCAGGGTATTAATCCATGACGGGAGAGTGTGTTACTGATGGTTTTCTTTGAGACTGTGGTCCCAGCTCTATTCAGGTCATTGACCAGGTCCTGCGGTGTAGTTCTGGGCTCATCCCTCACTGTCCTCATGATCACTGATGCCCCACGAGGAGGGGTCTTGGATGACGCTCTAGACCTACGGAGATTGACCGTCGTCTTGAACTTCTTCCATTTTCCAACAGTTGTTGCCTTCTCACCCAGCTGCTGGCCTATTGTCCTGTAGCCTTTCCCAGCCTTGTGCAGCTCTACAATTTTATCCCTCAAGTCCTTGCACAGCTCTCTGTTCTTGGTCATTGTGGAGAGTTTGGAGTTTGTTTGTGCGTGGACAAGTGTCTTTTAGACAGGTAATGAGTTCAAACAACTGCAGTTAATACAGGTAATGAGTGGAGAACTGAAGGGCTTCTTAAAGAAGAACTAACAGGTCTGTGGTAGCCTAAATTCTTACAGGTTGATAGCCGATCAAATACTTATGTCAAGCAAGAAAATGGAAGTGAATTATTTAAAAATCTGTTGAAGAGTACCTTTGATATAAATTAGACCTCTGCATGGTTTGTAAGTAAGAAAACTTCAAAAATCAGCAGTGTATCAAAGATGTGTTCTCCCCAGTATCTATGTATACATATATATATATATATATATATATATATATATATATATATATCTCAAAAGAATTCAACACAGTCTGTAACCCGGCATTTACAAATTCTGTCAGCATGGTTGGGGTGGGGTTTGTGTATTAATCATAATTTACGTGTCAGCTTGTCTTTAGGAGGCTTATCTCAGTTGAGCAGAGGGAGCAGACTGTGCTGCCAGTGAAACTGCAGTCTAAAATAAAAAACGAAAAAAGAAGAAGAAAAAAACGACCCAGATTGCTTAATGTGAGCTCCAGAGAATTAACATCGCCCCAGTCGACAGCCTGAGCAGCATTTTAAATGAGTCCTCTTTGTAAGCTAAAGGAGCAGTTTAACCTTTTTGAACCGACTGTTATGAAGCATGAAATGTTTTTCTATCTGGGTAAAGCTTGAACTTTAATATAAGGAAGACTGTTTATGAAAAATGATTAAAAAAAATATTTATGTCCAATTGTATAGTTCTGTGTCTTACAAAAGTAATTATACTGCTTCAACATTTGGTATTCCAAAGTTGGTAGAGTATGTTTAGATAAAATCCAACTGTCTGCAGCATGTTGTTTTGTTTTGTCTTTTTGAAATATGCATGGCCATCCATGGAAAAGATGTCTTCTTGAAGGCAAAATCTTTATGTACTTTTCAGCATTAATGGTGCCATCACACAGGTACCATGGTATAAGTTTCCACTGTGTGATGGTCCATCCCAGATGCCTCCGAGCCCAGAGAAGTAACTTCTGGACACAGGGCTTCCTTTTGGCACAGAATCAGAATCAGCTTTAATGGCCAAGTATGACACATACAAGTATGATGCATACAAGGAATTTACAGATACAGTACAACCTGTCCAAGATCATTACAAACAACAACAAACAGATCCAGGCCACTGTTGGGCATGCAGCCACCGAGCGGCGCTCCCGTTTATGAAACATAGAGAAGTACACATCTGGTAGGGGAGGGTTCCACGGTGAGGGGAAAAAAACCGCTCACCTGTGTTGTGGGTCCGCACAGCACTCACAACGCAGGTAATAGAAAAAAACCACACCAACAAGCATTTAAGCACATATTCAGACATTAACAATGACACATCAGGAAGGATGGCCGGGTATGAGCTCCAGTCCACAGGTTAACGCGCTGCCATCGAGGCGCGCTGTTATCCAGCTTCCTGTTGCAGGAGAGAGATTGAGGAGACAGCGAGACGGTGTGTGTGAATGTGAGTGTGTGTAACCATGTCAGTGTGTGCGTCAGTAGATGCAGGTGTACGGGGGAGAGGAGACTCTGTTGACATTCTTCTCAGGGACATTTGATTAGGACCAGGTTGAAGGTCTTCATGGGAGCCAAAATATAAATTATTTGGATTGCAGGGAGAGATCAAATATTCCTCTCTGTCCCTTCAGTCTGTCAGTGGTTTCTTTTTTAGTCTAATTCAGCCAAATTGTAGTTCAAATTAAAGTTCCAAATCCAAATTAATTCCCAGATTAATAGTTCCAAATCCAATTAATTTCCAGTTGCCCCAATGCGCACCGACAGTTTCTCCAAGTCCGATGACAAATTGCGGATGAGTCCCAGAGCGCCGGCCAGATCGCCTCTTACAGCGTCTGTTCTGCGTCCCAGCTCCCCCAGCATTTAGTTCTGAGTCCCATCAGTACGAATCAACGCATCCAGCTGTTCCTTCAGCCGTCCAATCGCTTCCAGAACAGTGACCAATCTCGACTGTGTTTCAGATCTTTGTTGCTCCATTTTTCGGTAGTTCCAGTAACTGCCCATTCCAATCAGCAGAAACCCGATCACCATGATTGCGAATAGATATATATCTTCAGCATCCTCTTGGGAGAGTATTGACAGACACAAGGGCTGAAACTTTGTCCAAGCGTCCAGCACGTAGCCCGCCGGATACGTCTCCGCAGGACACCCCGGTTGACCCTTGCCGGTGCAGTGTTACTGGCATTTGTGGATGTAACTACATATTGTGGTACTTTACAAAGGTTTGCCAAAGTAGTCCTGAGCCCATGTGGTGATATCGCTTACAGATCACTGATGATTCTTGATGCAGTGTTGCCTGAGGGATCGGAGATCACGGTTGTTCAGCTTACGCAATGAAATTCCTTCAGATTCCTTGAATCTTTTAATCACGTTATGCACATTTGAAGGTAAAATATTCAAATTTTGTCCCATCTTTCCTCGTGGAACATTTTTTTTAAACTTTTCAATAATTTTCTCACATATTTTAGGAAAACGGGCGATCCTCGGTGCGCTTGTACCAAATCATTATTACAATCACCTGTTTACTTCACCTGTTTCAGATCACATCGTTATTTAACCAATTTACCTGATATTAGCCCTAAATTGCTTCTTGTTCCAACCTTTTTAGGAGCGTGTTGCAGGTCTGAATGACAGGAAAGAATGTACATTTAAAAAGTAGATGAATTTGACCAGACAAAACATGAAGTATTTTGTGTTCATACTGTATGCAATGAAATACAAGTCAAAATTAATTTAGAATTCACACTTTCTTTTTTTATTTGTGTTTTCCATACTGTCCCAACTTTTTCTGATTTGGGTTTCTACTAACTAACGTATTTTATTAGGACTCTACATGACAGACTGTCAGAAACTGGTATGTAAATGTAAAGAGACAGGAAAATTATATTGTTTTTAAAAATTCCAATTGAATTTTTTAAAATTCAATTGGAATTTTAAAATTCAACCCCCCCCCCCCCCCCCCCCCCCCCCCCCCCCCCCCCAGTTATAAAAAAAAGAAATGTAGTGCAGCCTTTGGAACTCAATAATTGATTAAATATTTAAGCTTTCAACATCCCACAGAGCAGCGGATCACTAAAACTGACATGACAGAAAATAAGAAACCCCATAGAAGCAGTCATGGTAAGTTTGGAGGAGCTGCAGAGATCTGCAGCTCAGGTGGGCAGGACAGCCGCTAGTGATCCCCTCCACAAATATGGCCTTTCAGCAACCGGCCACTGAAAAAAATCTGTAAGAAATCCCATTTACAGTAGGCCAAAGCCATAAAGGAGACAGAGCAAACATGTCGAAGAAGGTGCCCTGGTCAGATAAGACCGGGTGTCATAATCTGTTTCTGACAGCCAATTTGTTGAAACGATAATGACGACTTATTTAGTAGTATTTAATTTTCATTGATTTTAGTCAATATTCAATCTAAAATATCTGAACAGAGAATACACATCAAGCCATCCGGCATCATGGCAACCTCTTGTGAACAGTTCCCCTGGTGTGGCCTGAAAAGCCCTATGGAGGCTGAATCCGCACTTTGTTGCCACACTAGAATTACAAGAGCGCCACTGCAGTCAAAATTTTGAAATGATCAGAATTTAGCAATACTCTGAACAAGGGCTTTTCTGATCACTTCAGCAGGAGGAAATACCCACACCATGCGCTCTTTTTGCATCTGTGTTTAAACTGCAGCGATCTACGTCTCCGTAATGCTTCAACAAGTTGTCAGCTCCCGGTTAGCGAGATGTGGTGGGTACGGTGTCCACGTCTGAGGTGATGCTCAGATGCTCTCATAAAAATCTTTCTTTTGATAGAGTCGGTTACCGGAACTTTATAAATTAAGGTTGAAAATGTGGGCTTGTCTGCTCCAAGTGAACAGGGGTATGAATTGTAATATGTCAAAACGACTGATGGCCTTCAGATTTTGCAGTCAAATATATATATTTTTTTTTTAAGTGGTCAAATATGGAAAGTATTTGATTAACAAGACCCCTGGATGAGATGTCAACAGAATGATTTGGTCTACGTGGAAAACAGGATCTATAAGAGCAAACAGTAAAGCATGGTAGTGGAAGAATAATGCTATAGGGAAGGGTTTTAAAAAAATAATTTTTTAGAAGGGAAAGGCGGCTGTTCAGAGTCAAAGACAGATGAATGCTGGGGAGTCGGATTAGTATACAATTAGAGCTACAATAGATAGGAGTCACTCAAAATGCTATTGTAAAACATTCTGAGAACTGTGTATCCTTTTCCTTCCACAACACAATTACCCTCTTTTTTTGTCTTCCACATAAAATACCCAAAAACATTTTTAAAACCACAGTTATAGCATGGTAAAATACAATAAAGATGAAGTGATATGAATGTTTCAGAAAGGTGCTGGATCTTTCATATCACTTCTATACAAACCTGTTAAAAGCTACAAAACCCTTTGCTTACAAATATTCCTCATAAGTCACAGTTTTTCATGTATATACGACAGCAAATGGATAGTTATGAGCGGCCTTTTGTTGCCATGCTGCTTTGTCGTTTATACAGTGAGAGAGAATGGTCCCCAGAAACCAATACAAAGTTATTCAGAGTGGCCGCTTTTAACATGTGAAGGGGATTTTTTATTTCAGAAGGTAGTAGGGTAGAAGTGGTAACTGAATCATCACAGTGACGCAAATGATACGCTGCATCCTTTCTAAAGACCTTTTTGGCTCCCTAACCAATCAAACCGCGGGACTGACTGCTAACATTTTGAAAAAACTAAACAAAAAAACAACACAAAAAACCCCATAAATGATGAATTATTATTTGATTTGCAAGAATACTCCAAAGGCATATCGACATCAAGTCATGGTAAAACTGATGTTGTGTTACCTGATCTAAAGTAACCTTCGTTTATTTCAGGTTGCCGTTTTGATCAGAGAAGTGCAAAGATGTCACAATTGGTTTAAAAATTCAGAGTGGTTCTGATTTTATTACTTCTACTGCTCACAGTGATCAACCCCCCCCCCCCCCCCAATACTTACATCATGTATTGCATCATAGACCACTTTAAACGCAGGCTGCTTGTCATCATGATAAACTCCCCGGTTGCCATGGAGAATGGACACCCCTTCCTCTTCAGCCCCTTTACAGTTGCTCCCATACATGCAGTGGTCAGGTCTGTAGTTCCACTGGCAGGGAAAGATAAAGAGACTCTCTGCAAGGGGAGACAACAAAAACAAAAGAACATGGCTACAGCAGAAGGTAACTGTAATATAGCTCATTTTCAGCTTTAAGACATCCAGTGAGCATTCAAAAGTGCTCACATCACCATTAAAGAGTCTGCTTTATGCAAGTAAAACAAAATAAATGGTAAACTATTTCCATGTGACATAAATTCTGGACAGTTCAGAGAAAAAACGAATTATTTTTATTAATCTGATGAGCCTAAAATTAGATTATTCTGTCCAAGTTGGAAATTATTTTAGCTAAAGCTAGAGTCTGAAAATAGGCCACACAGAACCGAAACTATCCTTACTGTTTCACTGTAGATGGCAAAATGAGTAATTACATGCGTTTGTTAACTTTGTCTCATATGAATGGACACTCACAGGTCAGCACAGGTAAGAAAAACCTATAGGTAAGCTGCCATGCAACAAAAAGGGTAATTTAGGCTTCAGATAATATCAGGAAACATTGGCTTATGAGGTGAAAGAAGTTCCTTTTAGATCTGCTTTCCCTCACCAATGATAGGGACAAAAAAATACTCTGATTTCCCACTCCAGAGTTTGGGTAAATGTGACGTTACTGGGAGTGTCCAACTTGTATAAAGCTGAGTTGTAAGACTGAATTTTTCGGCCTATTTCCATCGAGCTGGTTCCAGTGCTAGTTCAGTGACAGAGCCTGATTTAGCACCAGTTCTTTGAAAGGACAGGCTATAGAATATGACTACGCACTGACTCTGGCACCAGTACTGAACAAACACTGACAGAAATGTTTCATTATGTACTAGTTGTATTCTATATTTGACAACCATGTGCTGTATTCCCAATGTGTTTCCATTAAAGAGCAAAGGACAAGACATTTAGGGTGTTTCTCAATGTTCAAACACCTTGCTTATGAGGACACTGTCCTTTCTTGGTCAAAGAAAACGGTTAAACGGTTAAATTAAAACAGACTTATCTCACGTGACCTGGGGCTGCCCAAAGCCCGCCTTTTGCTTACACGCGCTGTTTATTGAGCGTTTAACAAGCGTTTAACAAGCAATGTTTTATGAGCGTTTTACAAGCTGTGTATAATGAGCGTTTTACTTTTTTGATTGTGTATTTATTGCTTAAATCAAATGTGTAAGCCTAGTTTATGCTTCTCCACCTGCAAATCTGCACTCAAACGCAGACATATTGACGGATATATTTTTTTCGTTTATGGTTCATCGATTTTTTCCCTCTCCAATCGTCATTGTTTTCACAGCGTTGCTCGACCAGGACAGCAGGGGGTGCTAACTTTTCATGGTGTCTCTGCCTACTATCACAGCGTTGTTCCAGTTTTTTCTAGGCTTGTGAACGCATTTCTTCCTCAAGGATCAATGGACGACGGAAAGTATGTTTTGATTAAGCTGTAAAGCTTTTTACTAGAAGTGCAGCTCATAGAATACTCTAAAAACGCAGCAACTACTAAGCAACTAACCGACCATAGATATGGGGGTTTTTTTATCTAAAAAAACAATTTAGATATAAGCCTGATAGCTACAATTAGTTGACTTACATTTAACCTGGAAATTTGCTCCTGAACTAGCTGCTGCTGGCTCCTGATCAGCCATCTTTTTGAAAATACAGTGTTGCATTCTGGGAAATTTTTGAGTAAGGGAAGGCAACAAAGCACCTCCCATGTATCCTTGGTCAGTTGGCTAAACGGAAGAAAAACAGAGGACAGACGCCTCCATAGCACATGAACATTGGCAGCAGGACCTAGGTATTAAGGCGACATCCCTTGACATTAAGGAACACCTTGTTCTTCCCAAGAAAGCAAACAAACAAGAAAACTGTCAAGTCCTTTCTACAACTTTCTAAAAATGGTCTGATGAAAGCTTTAATCCTTCTTCCACAATATTAAGAGGTAACATCACCATACCCACAGACAGGCAGGGATGCTGGCAGTGTGATGCTCTACGATTACCAGTTACAGTTCAGTGTTACCCAAAAATCTCTAAGGGGTCTGGCAGAGAGATGAAAATGTCCTCAAAAAAACAAAAATCTTCAGGTGTGGAAAATGTATCCTTCGACAAAGTATTAATTGAAGGGTGTCCATACCTGTGCAACCAGGTAAATGCAGCATTTTTTTCCTTTTCTCTCACAACATATTTTTTTGCTGTCGGTCGCATTGTACCCATTATATTTGACATTTAATAACCCTTTACAGGACACTCATTGAAATAGCTTAAAAAAAAAAAAAAAAAAAACATGTCTAAAAGTTTTAAATAAATAAGCTTGGTAAATAACCAAGCTTTTTTTCCGTTACCTTTATATATATGTAGAGAGAATCACAGAAGTGATCAAATACAGATACTTGCCCAGTAAAAGGCTCAATGGAAAAACAAGAACTTTATATTTTAACAACAGTGTACATGCCTTTTCGTTTTAGAATCAACGTAATATGCACTTTACACAAAGGTTATTCATACCAGACATCTAATTGTAAAGATATTACCTGAAAAAAAAGTTTTTCCAAAAATAGAACTGCTGTGTAAACGGGAAAAAAAGGAGCGTAGGAAGAAGCATGTTTCTAATGCTTTCTAAAAAGATCTGCTGCTTGTGTCTGATTTAAAACCTTAGCGTGTAATCGCACAAACGGAGACTTGCCCGCTAAAAATAACCGATCAAAGACGGCAGTTTCTTTTGGCGCCTTATAAACTCCTCTACAAAGAGCTCTTAGACTCCAAAGCAGCTGCTCCTGATTTCAGAGCTGCAAATGATAAAAGGATTGGACTCCTGTTGATGAAGGCATCGAAACTGCACTTGTTTTGGCTCAGTGGTTTGGCAGCAGGCACGCTGCCGCTGGATCTGAGCAGTTAATGCCCACATCTGGCAGCCGCAGCTGGAATTCAGCCTGCAGCCGCAGCCGTGACAAGGACAGCTCTAAAACAGCACAGGATTAGTGAGCGTGTCTACAGAGTGGGATATGCCTTTCAACTTTTAACACACTAGATGGTATAAAAACACTGCACCTGGGTTGTAGTGGAAGATAATATTGAGGAGGTCCTGGTCTCCCCAGGTGATGTGGTTCTTGTATTTCTGGTAAAGCGGATGGAGAAGATCCTCCCACGACAGACCGCCGGCAATCAGGCTACTCTGCAAGGGCGAGACACATGAAAATAGCTCAACACTCAACCTCCAACAGAAGAAAGGAAATCATCAAAGCAGCGGGACATTTACATTCCACTTTCCAAGTGCAATCTGCTGCCAGTAAAGATGCTAAATTGAGCTCTGAGGCAAGAAGTGTGTGATGTTCGCTTGGAGATCTGGAAAGCCTCAGTCACAGCCACTCCAGAGCACTCAGCCTTCGACTTGAGCACACAGAAACAGCCTCATACTGAATGCAGAGAGCGATTGGGGGGGAAATCACAGCTAACTTCAGTGGGCTTACCACAGCGCGGGGCGACAAGGCCGGCATTCCGAGCTCACCTGAAACAGTGTCCTGCGGATCCTTGTCAGATTCATCAGCATTACGCCCGAGTTGACCCCCGTGGCGCCGTAGAAAGGGTGCCGGGCGAAGCGGCTGTACCAGCCGATCTTGGGCACCTCGTGCTCCGGGGCCATCGCTGCCAGTTGGGTCCCGTTGAAGGACCTCAGCAACAGCCAGATGTCGTCCATGGGCCGCAAGAACAGAACATCAGTGTCCACGTAAAGCAACGAGTCCACATCCTTCAGGATTACCTGGTAGCAGAGGTTCAGCTCAGCATCAGAAATGACGCCCATGCCACTCAGGGAGAGTTAACATGCCTCCCAGTGTTCAGAACCCTTCATCCTTTCCACATCTTCTAACTTTAACATGAGTGATCAGTTTTATTTTAGTAATTTGCAATTTAACTCGAATGTAACCAGTCAACCATTTAATTACAAATCCAAATATACCTGCAACACAGTAAAAGGAGAGAAAAAAATGCCGGAATTATTGCAGAAGTGGACAGGCAGTTTTTTTTCTTCCTGTCAATTTCACAAACACAATAAATATACCAAAACATGTACAGGTTGAAACACAAGCTTAATATAACTGCACTTTTTTTTTAAAATCACATACATTAATCAGAGTCAACACAGTGTTATTCTCCAAAAAATTCCAGCTGACTGTCATAAAATGCCAACAGCTCCATTTCTGGGTCCCAGTAAAATATCCTGGTTCACACAATCAGGTGTTGGCAAGCACTGCTAATCTACTCAATTTGCTTTTTGCTGCTCCTCTTTAAATCTCTGTCAAGTGTAAGGTTAGAAGGTCAGGCAGAGAGACGTTGTGATTCTTGTCCACTATAATGGATGGAAGAGATGGTTTGAACTTCCTCCTCCTTTCTCTCCTCTTAGGACGTGCTCCACATCCACGCAGCCTCCTTTTCAACTCCTCTGGGATTTGTGGTCGTAGTTCAGGTGTTATTTAAGTTCTTGAGATGCTAATCAGCTTCTTCTGTTTTTTAAAACAATACCTTATTCCTAGGGTATTGTTAATTAAGCCTAAAGCCTAGTTTTGACGGAGACGGATTGACACAGCGCCATTATCCGTCAACGCAGGGCTCTTTGGACAGCCTGAAAGCTTTGACATGATTAACTCATACTAGTCTATTACCATGGTAATCATTCAGATCCAATATTACCCCAGTTTCATAAAACGTAAAGGGAACAAAAAGAATATGAGTTTTTAGCGAAAACAGATCTGTAATATATAGAATGTGCCTCATGGAAAAATAAATAAATAATCATACTGTCCCTGCTCTGATAGATCAACAAAACATTATCTTCAAATAATGATGTTCATATCGGAATATCAGACGCTGGATTGGAACAGATACTATATCTGCTCTTCGGTTGGAATGGTTATGTGTATATTTATTATTGACATTTTTACAGAGAAAAACAAAATCATGTGACAATGAAGCATTCTAATGGAGCAGTAGAGGTTTGGGGCAGCAGGACGATGCTCAGCCCCTCAGCCAAACTGTCTAAAGTGTTATGATCCGTCGGTCTGCATCTCCCTCAGTCTTGTCTGTGTCAATCAATTTCCTTCCCTTCCCAGGCAGTCCCTGGGTGTTTCTCAATGTCAAGGCGCCTCGCTTACGAGGACACTGTCCTTCCTTGGTCAAAAAAACGGTTTGGAGCAGACTTGCCTTACGTGACCGCGGCTGCCGGCTTAAGTGCTCTGTTTACGTCCCGCCCATCGTAGTAGCATTGTAGCGTAGTAATATTACTTCAACCATGGAACTGGAAATGTATAACGAGTGTTTTACTGTTCTTTTTATATATGACAGTTAAATCAAATGTGCAAACGAATTAGTAGCTGGTAGCCACCGAACCTGCAACAACTAAGCAACTAACCAACCATATATAACTGCTTTGGAACTAATAAATAATAATAAAAAAAATATAACAAACATTTTAGATATAAGCCCGATGGTTAAAATTAGTTGATTTACATTTAAAATAGAAATTTACCCCCGAAATAGCTGCTGCCGGCTCCTACCGCGCTGTATTCTGGGAATTTTTTGACCGACAGAAGGCATGAAGGCACGTCTGATGTATCCTTGGTTAGTTAGCTAAACGGCTAACAAACGGAGGACAGATTCCTCGGTAGAACATGAACACTGGAACACGCCTTGGCGGTCCCTGATGACGTGTCTCCTAGTCGACCGGGGCGGGACCAAGGCATCAAGGCGAGGTTCCTGGGCATTGAGAAACCCCCCCCCTGTGTCCTCGTTTGTCTTATCGTCATCGGCTGTGTTCTGTTAGTCCTCCCTGTGTTCTCCTCCCCTCTCCCAGGTGTCCCCATTCGTTAATTGCCCTTCCCTCAGTATATATACCTTCCAACGTCTCGTCTTTATTCACGCTTTGGATTTTGGACGTATTCAATAAATGGGCCATAAGCCTGACATAAAGAAACAATGCTGCGATAAAACTTATTGAAAAAGTATTTTGGGGGTTTCTTTTTAACATTAAACATTTTGCATATAAAATATTCATACGGCTAAAGGAAATGCTTGGAAATAATAAGAAATCCCCACTGATAAAATTTTGAATCATGTTAAAAAATATTTTCCCTTTGTAGCTGACACAGCAATTTTGCAGGATGGAGCCTTGTTATGGCCACACCTCATAACCTGCAGATTCCACTATAAATTTCCTTTGCCCCCCCCCAAACCATTTTTCATGTCAGGGTCATATTTCCTGTTAATCGGCCAGCTGCAACAACTGATCAAGGCTGTCTAAAAACACACTACTCCCTGCAGACCGGACCAATACATTTCTGTTTACACTGGAGGGTTTGTTTTTATTCATTTGATTTCATGGTTTTGGTCTACTTTCTCTAGAAAGCTGAGTATCTTGTTTAAAAATCCAAATCACAACACCTTTTCAGAACTTAGTCAAAATAACCTGAGCGTCTGGTTCCAAATTCTGGGACCAGATAAAGTCAGCGTTTTAGTACTCTTCACTCAGTCTGGATAATATCTGAATTATTTCCAGTAAAATTCGACTAAATCTGACAGAGCATGTTATATAAATGTATAACATTTGTTTTTAAGACTAGTTCTACTGGACTTATTCATAAAGCTCCGACATAGATTGTTCCAAAACAGTCTTCTGGACCACAAGTTGACTTTACCGCTGAACTTGTTACTCATATTTTACATCTGAGCTTTTACAATGTAATTTCTAATACTGTCTGACCGAACTGAAGCGGCGCTTGGTTGACAATTAGATCTAAGTAAAACATTTATCAGGTTCAGGGTTGGATTATATTACCATAACGCCAGCTTTGCACAAGACTAAAGGCTTAATTTATCATTTGAAAAGAGAAAAGCACCCTGTTTGTTGAACTGTCAAACACACAGAAAAACAGTTTTCAAAGAAGTTTAAATGGATGGAGCTGCAATCGGGGCAGGTAGCGGTGGTGGGCCTTAGGGTAGAGCAGTGAGGTCGGCATTTGACAGGACCGAGAAGCCGCGGTGTCAAGGAGGAAGTAGGATGGAAGCCGGAATAGCGGCAGAGAAGCAGGAGGTCTGCTCGTTGATCAGAGAGCTGGAGTCGGCTAGATGGGGCTGGAAGGCTTCACAGTCGGAGTCTCCACAGACTGAATGACCGCTAGTTAGATCAGTAGTCCTACAGACCAGGAGCTGGATGCATAAACGGATCAATGTCTGAGAAATGTGAGGTGAGTCAAAAGCCTTTAAAATTGATGACTTTATGACTGCTTTTTGCTCGAGTTTTTGTTAAGCGAAGCCCGCCCCTGTCCTCGCCCTCTACCGTTCTTCTGAGATGTTAATGGAAACCATCCTGTTCTAGGCCGGACTGGCACGACACCTTTGGGTCTAAAGCGACCCAAATGGAAAAGGGCAAGAGTTTCTCAACCGCAGTCTACTGGCTGAAACCAGCTGCAACCTACGTTAGCCTCAGTTAGCTCTGGACTAGCTTCCGGCTAGCTTCCAAGTAGCTTGTAGCTAGATGGCTCAGTTTGTCAAGCCTCCGCCCCCCACCTCACAATACCACTCTCAGCTCCACCTCTTTGCCCATTTTTGTATTTTCTGAGAGTGACAAGGTGAATGAAAAGGCCAAGATGGCGGCGGGGGGAACCGCCCATCTGGCTTCATTGTCTGCTCTTCAGAAACCTATGGACGGCGTCACCCAAGGGTTTGTCCCATTTTTTTTTGTCTATGGTCAACAGTCAATGGACTTTTGCAAGTGCAGCGGTCCTCTAACAGGTGGGTTGCTGGTTTGACCCCCCCCCCCCCTGCCTGTTTCAGTCGTTTTGGTCTTGGGCAAGTCACTTTAGCACTTCCGTCAGTCTGTCTAAGGGCCTCAACTGCAATGTAGCTTACCCCGTTCGGTGAGTGAATAACTCAATTTATTATTTCTGCTTTTGGGTGCTTTGGACTGGATAAAGTGCTATACAAGTAAAGGCCATTTACCATTTACCTGTAATTTTCTGACTTGTCATACTTTGCAAATTTAAGCATGTAGGATGAAAACATGTAAACTGGGCTATAAGAAAAGATGATTAAGGTTTGAGCCTCTTAGCCTGCTAATTTTGTAATTGGTCTATAGTTGCCAAAAGATGGCCCAATTTACCTAAAGTGACCCTACCTTCTATTGGTGGGCCTTTTACACTTTTTTTTTGTTTAAACAAGGGACAGTAGTCTCAAAGGACATCTTGCTTAAATAAAGGACAAATACATAAATATTTTTTTAAATAAAATAAATATTTTAGTTACATTATGTGAGGATCTGCTGAAAAAACATCCTCTATAAAGTGGGAATTGAAATCAACTATTTTTTGCTGGCGGACCCACCCTTTTCACCAGCCAAACATGGTTTAATATAAAGATGTATCTTAGTGTATTTAAGTCAGGCTGCCAAATCATAAGAGATGACAAAGTCTTAAGCAGACAAGAATATCAGAGAAGCTTTTAATCGGGTGTTTAGGAAGAACTACAGATCTGCTGTGCGGGCATTTTGTCCCTTCTATTGTCAGAAAAAGCCAGCAGGTATTTTAATGGACACTGCTCTGAACAACAAAAATCAATAAAAGCGCAGAAGATTCGCTAAATGAAATCCTTGGTTACCGTCTCTGGAGACGGGGCTCTTTCTTTGAGTGCGTGGTGCAGAAAACTGTGTGAAGTCATGCATGTGATTAATTATAGCCGCAAACTACACCTAGAATTAACCGTAAGAGTGACGTAAGACAAAAAAAAAATGGTCTCAAGGAGAAAAAAGCTGCTTGGTTGCTAATAAACCTGAAGCATGTTGAGGATATAAGTTCAGATAAAGTGTGCTGCGTTCTTACAGGCAGGAAGAGTCTCTGAGCGGCACAGGGCTTGAAGAGCTTCTTCCACTCTTCAGCGTCGCCCACAGAGAAGGAGATTGGGTAGATGGTGTACTGGAACCTGGCTGAGATGGATTGAGGCCACTGGTTCAGCTGGAAGGGAAGATACATCTCATGTGAGCACGCATGATGTAGAGCATCTGGAAATTAACTGGTAACCGAAACTGAGTGAAAATAGCCCTAAACGGCTACGATTGAGAATCAGCTAAACGGAGGCTAATACTGTGTTTCAATCAGTGAACGCACCTTATGTAAAAACTAGCAGTTAACACTGATTGAACTCTTCAGTTTTGAAGTTACTCAGAGACGATGACTACATTAGGCAAGGCAAGGCAATTTTATTTGTATAGCACACTTTCAACACAAGGTAATTCAAGGTGCTTTACATGATTGAAATGGGAACACAGCATAAATCAATCTGATGATTAAAATACAAGAAAGCAATTACAATAAGACAATAGTCAAGACAATACAAAAATTTGAGGACAAGCAGGTAAAAAGACACTTTTTATTCACCAACTGATCTTGCTGAAAAAGCTCACAGTTCTTCCTTCCACTAACTGATCTTGCTGAAATTATTAGTGATTAGCTGTTTTCTGAATTACTGAATTTAAAAAGATAATTCTAGATGGCACAAAAACTGGAAGAATTGTCAAGAAACAATTGCTGTTTCTATTTGAACAAAAGGGAGGCCAAGTACACAGCTGCCAAGTCCCAGAATATGAAATATAGATTTGGAAAATCTTGGACCTATTTTGGAAATATTAGAGTACGGCTGGGCCTTTTATTGTGGGCAGTATAAGGTACACCTGTGCACTAATCATGATGTCAGATCAGCATCTTGATGTGGCACACCTGTGAGGTGGGACGGATTATCTCAGCAAAGCAGAAGTGCTCACTATCACACATTCAGACTGATTTGTGAAGAATGTTTGACAGAAATGGTAATTATTGTGTATCTGGAATTAATTTTAGATCTTTTAGTCCATCTCATGAAAAATGGAAGCAGAAACAAAGGTGTTGCGTTTACATTTTTGTTGAGTGTAGAAAAAACAGAAATAATCAGTTATTGTTAGATTCTGTATAGATCAGTAGGTCAGTATTCTCAAAGACTGAGGCCCTGTCCACACGTAGCCGGCTATCTCACAAAATGGAGATATTTTTCTACAGTTTGGTCTGTCATCCACAAGTAACCGGAGATTTTTGGCACAAAAAACGAATCTTTTTAAAAACTCCGGTCAAAGTGGAGATCAGCGTTTTCTCCGTTTTCAGTATCAGTGTGTGGACGGCCGAAAACAGAGTTTTAAGAACCATAACGTCACTATCTGCGACAAAAAATGCTCCAACACCACATGTGCGACTTGTGATTACTCTCAAAAGCATCATTTATGCCCCTCACAGCTGTGTTGGTTTCATCCATTGTTAAAGAGCGTTTTGTTTGTTTGCTTTTACAAGCTGTATGACTGCTGCGTGCTGAAGATAAGTTACTCTGTGCGGATAGGATTTCGGAGAACTACTGCTCCCTTCTTATTGATTGATTGTGTCGGTTGAACCTATATTTTTTCTGTTTTTCTCTAATCATGCTTCTGTAACCATGTATTTGGTATCATTATCACTAGATCATGTAAAGCACCTTGAATTGCCTTATGTTGAAAGTGTGATATATAAATAAAATTGCCTTGCCTTGTCTCCCAAACAGAAATCAGAATCATCAAAAATTCAGATCAGCTGGTCAGAGCTTTACAAAATCAGAGATCTGATATTAGCGAGAAAATGTCTAAACAATGTTTCATTGGAGACTATTTAAAAACAACTGAAAACTCTTAAATTCCATTGATCATGGGACCTTAAACGGACCTTAAACGGGGCGTAAATGCTCGTGTTGAGTGGATAACATTAGGCGTCTAACTCCCCATATAACCTTATCGGCTTAGTGTGGACGTAGCCTGAATCTGTCTGAATTTTGCCCTGAACAGGTTTGAGAGCCACAAGGACTTGGCAATTGCCTGCCTCAGGTCTCTTAGCACTGTGGCTGCTTCTTACGCTCCTCCTTGTTCAAAGCCAGCATGTGTGCAACATTATTCAAGCCCAGACTGCCATGATTTCCCTTTTTTCCCCCCCAAACAGCGAACACTCAACACACAGCAATGATTCAGTTCACACAGAGGCAGACCCGTCAGCTCAACATTTAAATGGAAGCTATTTATTGTCAGATTTAAGGTTTACTGATGGAAATAATTTATGTTGACGGTAATACACAACAATACTGGATGGCAGCACAATGTCTTAGTTATATATTATGCTCTTGTTCGGAGATAAAATAGCAATTTCTGCCTGCAGCAGTGAGCCAGAGTGGTAGGAAAAAGCACACATTCCCCATTTAGCAAAAACACCAGAGATATAAGAACCTAAGACCTTTACAACGAATCATTGTGTGCATACTAGAATTTACACGCTGCAGGTCTCTTACCCTTTCTTCAAACTGAGGGGCCAAGGGGTCCTCGGCAAATATGTGAAATTTGATCTTCTTCAGGCTGAACAGCAGGGCCGACTTGAGCATTGTGAGGGTCTCATCCAGACGTTTCCCACAAGCCACCACAGCCAAGTGCATGACCTCCTCCGGCTGCCTGCGCCTGGTCACAGGTTGGATCACGTTACCCAGAAATCGACTGAAAAGCACGAGAGAAAAGGCATAAAAAGATAGAGAAACAAATGAATAACCAAGCAGAGCAGAGAGGGATAATGCAATAACAACAATCATACAAATATAAAGAAATTACTGTGTTAACATCACTACTTGCTTGTTAACTGGTTTATATGCAGCGGGGTTTTTATTAAACACGCTGTACTTGTCAACAGAATGAATGGAATCCACACTGTAATTTAAACCTACTATACTAAAAGGACGGGAATAGTGAAACTTTTGTTATTTTCCTAATAAAATATTACAGGTTTCTTCACATTAAATTCAAGTCTTTTTAAAAACCTTTTAAGACCATTTACAAAAAAAAAAAAACATATTTAATGGCCTACTTCTAAGGAAGAGGATTAGGGTTATTGAAGAAAAAATAAATAATTTCTGACTTTAATCTCAGAATTCTGAGGTGAAGAGGGAAAACTGACAAGCCTATCAATTTGCTTGTGTGTTAGTTTTCACTGTTTGTATTTCACAGTATATAACATCACATTCAGCTGGCAAAACACAACTACTGTCCAACAATCCATTTTAGTTTGACATCAATGAGCAATCCATATAAAATTATGTTATGCATTTTTGAATTAAAATTGGGCATTAATATCCAGACAGTAGTGTTTTCTACTCAGGGTGCTCATACTCTGAAGCTAAAGTGACGACAACTTAAAATGAAACCGAGAAGAAATATTGGCCTTTGAGGACATAACTGGAACTGAAAATAATAACATTGACACTGAAATAAATGTGGAAAAAAAATTGATAGTGAAAAACATTCTCTTAAAACTAAAAATGTCTACAATAAAACAAATCCCAAGTTTTCACACCGACTGTTCTTTTGTTTTTTATTCCAACAGTTTTTTCAGTGCTGCCGTTTTTCATGCCTTGTCCACACGTAGCTGGGTGGCATTATCGATTGTCCAAGTGCTTTTTGTTTGCTTGTCGTAGTGAAATAAAATAGAAAGTTACTCTGAGTGGATAGGATTTGGATAACTACTGCCCTCTACAGGTTTGGTATGCCTACGAATGTCCTTAACAGCGCACCTATGCGATATTCGTTAGCAACCAGAAAACCAAACAATTTGGAACATTATTTTTGAAACATTTATATTTTATTTTGTTTAAAATATCTTCATATTTATTTATATTCTGAGAATTTTTGTGTTTCATTAATTTGGAAAAGATTTGCATTTTTTTTAATGCGTTTTGCACAAAGTTTCTTTCAATGGCATTCTAAATCTTTTGGAACTTAGTCTGCTGGAATGTACCTGGAAAGTGATTAGACAGTTTGACATATATAAAGAAAAAAAAAAATACATCGCAATGTAGATTTGAGGCCACATCGGCCAACCCTACATTGTCATGATTATCTGATCAAATGTCAGTTTTAGGCAACCAGTACGTTGAGGTGGCAGAATGTTCATAGGGGCAAACAGAGCGTCTGAGTAATACAGCATGATATTATGTAGTATTCTTGAGTAATTGCTGATATTGGCGTTCTAATTGCGTTGATTCTGTTGCAGTTGCTAACATGTATGGTCTGAAAGAGCTGAAACACTCCTGCCTCCTAATTTGTCAGATATATGCTACAGTAGGAAGGTGAGGCTGGCAGCACGTCTTCCAGCGTCACTGAGCTACAAGGATGGTAAGCAATACTGACATTGTTGGGGGGTAATAAAGCAAATGTACATACAAGCACACAAACCTTTTTTTTTAGCTCCCCAAGTTTCCACCTTGTTCCTTTTATGCTCAAAAACAGAAGTTCCACAATTGATGAAAGTTATTCTATTTTAGCAGAAGTAGTGGTAGTGACGAGGAAGGCTGAAATCCCTAATTCCATTTTAGACAAAGACAAACAGCAAACACGAACACATAATGGCTTGTTGTAATAACATGTTCAGCAGAAAATTGTCGGAACCACGGAGGGGTGGGGGGTAGAATCTGGAAACCAGAAAGGTAAAGAACAAAGAACCCTTTGTTTCAAAGCATAACTTTTTTTTGCAAATCGACAGAAATGCAAATGGTTTTGCAGTTCAATACCTAGAAGAAAAAAGAGAAAAGAAAAAAGGATTTCCTCAGGGTGTTGATAAGATGAGCAAAGAGACAGATTGTGACAGGTGGGTTACAGGGCTGCCTCAAAGCGTGACGCTTTGTTTTCTCAGTGGCTCCAGGGACGACAACGTACAAAAGATTAGGAGGAACGGGAAGGTGCCGGAATAAAATATGTCTGCCATGATTCTTGGATGATGCTCTGTCAAGGCTGATGAACACTCCCCTATTCTGCAGCTCAAGTTCAGCTCATTTGTCAAACAATACAATTCCACTGCTCATGACTAAAAAGAAGAAGAAAAAAAAACACAAACGTGGCGTGCACACATGACCATTTTGAAGGACTGTTCCCCACATCTGGAAGCAGTCAGAAAGCAAAGAAAAGTGACTGAATTCATTACAGTCAGCAGAAAGAGCAGGAGACGAGCTCTCTGTCTACAAAGCAAGGTCTACTAAATATGCAAAAAAAGGAGGGGAAAAAAAAACAGCATACGATTAACAATAACGTGGAAGAAAAATGAAGACACGCAGAGAGAACATCCAGAGAAACAGCTGTGCCGACACACACCTCGAGGGCTTTTTCGCTATTAGAATGGAACTGGGTCATTTAGTGGACTCTGAAGCAGTAGTATCAAAGCCATTCACTCAACATGTGTGGTTTAAACAAATCAGAGCTCTTTACAAGTGATACACCAGTCAATCGCCCAGGGATAGGAATAGGCATATTTGCCACCGATTGGCTCTGATCAATGACTGTCTATATGTATCTATTGCATTGTTGCCATATGCATTTTCAGTATGATGGATTGCTGCAAAGTTTAATACTGGAAGCTTTGTTTACAGAGCTAACCTTTTACCAGCTGGAATAATAATATAAACCTGGACAAAAATTTTTTACCTTTAGAATCGAATTAAGATAAATATAACTCAAGTAACTAAACTCAGTAAGTGAAACATATCAGTTAACTCAACACAGTCTGAGGTTTTCACCATTGATCATAAAATAATACTAGAAAAACTGGAGAACTGGGACTGGCTCTCTGGCAAAGTACTTGGCTGTTTTGAGTCCTACCTGAAGAACAGGAGATTTTTTCTGTCAATAGTCAGTTTCTCACCAGAAAAATCACATGTGGGGTCCCCCAGGGCTCCATCCTGGTGTCTCTACTATTCAATATCTACATGCTCTGGCTAACCCACATTATAAAGACCAATAAGATTAGTTATCATAACTATGCACATGGCACCAGGCTTTATATCACAATGTCATAAAGAGACTATGAACCCATCCACACCCTAATTAAATGCATTAAACAAATCCATGGATGAATGGGCCATAACTTTTTCCAGCTGAACAGAAACAAAACCGAAGTAATTATTTTTGGAACTAAAGAGGAACAATCAAGAGTCAGCACGCAGCTTCAGTTAATACAACTAGAAACTACTGATCGGACCGGAATCGAGGTGTGATTACGGACTCAGAGGTTAACCTTCAAGGTCATATAAAAGCTATAACAAGGTCAGCCTTCTGTCAACTGAAGAAAATTTCTAGGATTAAAGGACTGATATCCTAATGGGACCTCAAAAAACTAATCCATGTGTTTATCTTTAGTTGCCTTGATTACTATACCAACGTACTCATTGATCTACCCAGGGTCAACCAGACAGCTGCAGCAGATCCAGACGCTTCGGCTTGCATACTCACGACAACCAGGAAAGTAGAACACATCACCCCAGTTCTAAAGTACTTACACTGGCTCCCTGTAGCTCAGAGAAGACTTCAAAATACATTTACTATTTACTAGTTTATAAATCATTAAATGGCTTAGTTCCAAAATATGTAAAAGATCTGTTGCCACTATACCAACCACCCATGTTTTTTTTCGCCCATGTAATATTTTTATAATTTTAAAAGTCCTTAGAAAGACTGCAGTAGAACCAAACTCAAAATGATTGCTTGTACGCACAAACTCTTTGAATTAAGCTGATTCTCAGTGGCGGCTGGTCAATAGAGGGCGCTATGGGGCTGCACCACCACTCACCATATTACCTTGAATAAAACCTGGAAAAAAATCCTAACATAAAAACATTTTGAAATATGTGTTTTCTTTCAGATGTGTAAAATAAACATTCTATAGTTCATGGTGAGTTGAATTGTTACGCTCATCTTCATTGTCTGATTGAGGACATATTTCCGCCTTGGGGCGCAAAAATCTTTGCCCATAGACTTTCGTTAAAAGTTGTCCATGCGCAGTAGCTCCTCTTCAATAAAAGAGGTAGGACAATTTGGGGCGCAGGAAAACTGCGCTCAGAGGGGGCGAAGGTTACATATCGCCCCCATCCCACCATGGGGCTGACATCACACCAACGTCACAGATACCTGTCATACAGTGGGGCTGAATGACAGGTCTAACCGGGGGATTTGGAGACAAACGAAAAGAGACGAAAAAGAGTAATTCATTTATATCACTCAAAACAATACAGTTTGAGAGAAGGAACATATTAGGAGAAGCTTAAGGTAAAAGTGCTCGGACCTGATCAGCCAAATATCAAAATCAATCAGCAGTAAAACGAGAAAATGAATGCGCCGTATTTATGTTGATTTATGCATGTTGATTCACTGTATAGCTTCAGTACATTTCATAGTGAGTTACTGTTGTGTTAAAATGCATATTATTAAGTTAAAGTGATATTTTTGGACTTACATTAGTGCTAACTCATTAACCGAAGTAGCTGTGTAGACAGTTACTTCACAATAAGACCATTCATTCATAATGTTTATAGTGATGAATCACTATAAGTACACGGTCATCCCACCCTAAACCAGTACCTCACTAGACACCTCAGTGTTTCCTCCACTACTGTAGCAGTCTGTGTTGCAGCAAAAGTGTTGAAGTCTCTGACTGAAAACACTGTCGTAGGATAGTCCCAAAAGGATTCTCAGGGTTGTCTAACATTAATAAGAAATAGTCAGCTTTACATATGGAAAATGTTAACCAGTTAGTTTGCCTTAGCAACTGGCTAAAAGATAAATAGGTTAAAAGGGGCACGTGTAAATGCGATTGTGGAGTTCAAACCAAAAATTGTATTAATCTCCTTTATTTCAGTTTTTAAAAAAAGCAACAGCATCTGGATTTGTCTTGTATCTACACTAAAGATTGTAGGTTTTAGTCATATTTAGGAATGTTAATTTGTGATGATTAATTCACAGCTACCCTGTAATTAATTGTATAAATTATTTTAATCATTTGACAGCCTTAATACCCAACTATCATAGTCAAAGCCCCCCTTGAGAAAAATATAGTTTTATTAATATAGTTTCCAGTTCCATTTCGTTTCAAACACTATAAATTTCAAAGCATGGTTGTAGAAAAAACACCCAGCTTAGCTTGCTTCGTCTTCAAGTGCTTGACACTCTTTAATGACTCATTCGCCTGTAATTTCCAAAGACATGGATAGAGCAAACTGCTCCGGTTGAGACTCTCACGAGCTCGTCAGGCTACTCAGGCAAGCAGGGAGATCTCCAAACACCCGGAGCGGAGAGGGTGCTCAGTCATTCAAGATGACATTTTTATGGCTCTGCATAATGCCGCTGCGAGAGAGTGACTTCTTTACTGTCGCGAACGCTGTTTAACTATTTTTGAAGTGACGGGGCAGGAGATTTGTTTCAACACAAAACATCAACAGCAATCTAATCCCGCACGTATGCAGAAAGGAAGTCAGTGTCCCAACCCAAAGGCTGGGGTGATTCAAGGGCTGCCAGCAGGAAGCTTGTTTTTCTATTCTAACATCAAAGTAGAGATTTAATACTACTTATTACCATCCGGGCTAGTCATCTCATGTTAACTGTGAAGCACGGTGGTAGATGTCTAATGGTTTGGGCTGGTGCTGTAACCCCAGAGCCAGGGCAAACTCTTCCCAAAGTATCACATCGTAGAGTTTAACGTGAGGCCATCTGCTCGGCAGACCTCTTTAAATCCGCGCAGCAGAAAACATCAAATCAAATCAAACTTTATTTATAAAGCGCTTTTCAAACAAAGAAAGTTACTCAAAGTGCTTTACAGATTTAAAATAACCCCACAACCCCCCCCCCCCCTTCAAAAAATAAAATCATCAGTGCAAATACAACCCCCTCCCAACCCAACCCATCAGCCATACTCACTCACACACACACTTAGAAGCTACAAAAAGCGGGCTGAGTACAGATGAGCCAGGAAATGCCATCATGGAGCCATCTGCATCAGCAGCAGCAGATCAACAGCAGCAGCCAAGGCTCCCACCCAGGGCGCCCAGAGGAGGGAGGGCTGGTACCCCCACCTCCACCCAAGCGCTACCTGGGGGGCACCCAGGCAGCCACAGCCGACCACCGCCCCCGATGCAGGGGGCTCCCCAGAGAGGAAACACTGGCAAGAAAGATTAAAATACATTAAAATATAAAGTTAATAAAATATAAAGTATATAAAGTATAAAACAATAAGTGTAAAACAAATAATAAAAATGCAAAGCAGATTAATAAATAAACAGTTAAAAGCTGAACTAAAAATTAAATCAGGTAAAACATGCTGAGCGATTAAAAATATATTAATAAATAATAATTAGTTAAAGGCTAAGCTAAAAAGGTGAGTCTTGAGTCTGCTCTTAAAAACATTAATGTTCTCTGCGGCCCTGAGGTCCTCTGGCAGCCTGTTCCAGAGGTGAGGGCCATAATAATGGAAAGACGCCTCCCAAGAGTCTCTGTCCTGACTTTGGGGATGACAAGGAGACAGTGCCAGAGGAGCGCAGAGACCGCGAGGGTTCATACGGTAAAAGCATTTCTGACAGATACGAAGGCCCAAGACCATTAAGACACTTAAAGACCATTAAAAGAACCTTAAAATCGATCCTAAAACATACGGGGAGCCAATGCAGTGATTCTAAGACCGGTGTAATGTGCTCCCGCCTCCTAGTCTTCATCAGGACACGAGCTGCTGAATTCTGTAGAAGCTGTAAACATGAGGTAGTCTTTTTGGGAAGACCAGAAAGCAGGGCATTACAATAATCAATTCTACTGGTGATAAAAGCATGCATTAGCGTCTCCGTATTGGCCCGAGAGAGAATGGGGCGGACTCTGGCGATGTTCTTTAGGTGATAAAAACCTATTTTGGTGATGTTTTTAATGTGAGGGATAAAAGTCAGCTCAGAGTCAAAAATCACACCCAGGTTCTTCACTTGTAAAGAAGAATTAAAAGACAATGATTGTAGTTTTGGTAAAAGTTTTTCTCTCTGAGCCTCAGGACCGATAACTAAAACCTCAGTTTTGTCCTGGTTGAGCTGGAGAAAGTTTTCTGCCATCCAGGATTTAATGCCTAAAATGCAGTTAAAAAGTGCATCCATTGGCCGTGTGTCATCAGGAGACATGGAGATGTACAACTGTGTATCATCAGCATAACTGTGAAAGTTAACTCCATGTCTCCTGATAACACTGCCAAGAGGGAGCATATACAGGTTAAAAAGCACTGGGCCTAAAACTGAACCCTGGGGAACACCACAAGTGATCTTATGGACCTTAGAGGAACAGGTATCTAAACTTACCGTAAAAGTCCTGTCTGTGAGGTAGGATGTGAACCAGTTGTGAACAGCACCAGAGAGGCCGATCTGTTTTAAACGAGTTAAAAGAATAGTGTGGTCTACTGTATCAAAGGCAGCGCTTAGATCCAGAAGAACCAACACTGTCACCTTTTTAGCATCATAGTTTAATCTAAAATCATTTAAAATCTTTAAAAGCGCCGTCTCTGTGCTGTGGTTCATCCTAAAACCAGACTGAAATTTCTCTAGGACATTATGAGCGTTAACATGCGAGAACAAGGAGAACGGTAGGGTTTCACTGGTCAGGTCAAATACAGACCTCAAGCTGACTGAGACGCCGCAGCAAATGTTCACGGACTTTACGGATATGTAAAGTGTTTTAAAGAAGCACGGGAACAAACTTCTTTCACAATAACGTCAGTGGCTGAAGCAATCATACGGAAATTGAATATTTTAGGTTACTTCTGCAAAAGATGTTTCCATCAACGACTACACAACTGCAACAGAGAACGTCTTGACTTCTTATGGTTGGCTAAATATTTGGAGAGGAAAAAAAAAAAATCCCATCGTCATCTCATTTTTCAGCTTGATTGGTCCTGACTGGTAACCAGCCAATCACCTCACTGCATTTAAGATGACTGGTTATGTGCAGGCCTGACAGAGTTTGTCCAAATAATCCTGGTGCGGTACAAGTCGAACGTATAGGCCAATTTTACAATGGACACAGACATACCAAACCATACCGCTCTGTGTTGTACTTCTCAGTGGTATAAAAGACTGTACACTGAGGGGTAAATTTACAACATAATAAAATAACACAGTACAGTTATTAAATACGTACCCCAAAAACTTTTATACCCTAAAAACGTGTTTTCGAAACGTTTTGGTGGAACAAAGTTTTCTGAGCTGTCATTGCATGGTAAAACCGTACTATACATCTTTTCTCTCCCAGGACGTCTCCCACAACTACTCACTGGGTTTCGCTTCATGGTATTACATCACACGTTACCAAACTGATATAAACAAGCCTGTGGTTTTTGAGACTGGACCATGGCAGATATATTGAAGAAACCAAAGAAGACGCTATCAGAAGTAGGAAGGAAAAAGTAAAAAAGCAAGAAATGAGAAGAAGAGAGGAGTCAGCATTGACCCGGCTTTTCCTCTCAAGAGAGCTCCTTGAATGTAATGGAATCTCCTATGTAATAGATCCAGCCATGCAAAATATGATTTTTTTTTTTCATTTTTCAAGTTGTTTTAATCTTTTGATCCTGATTTGCAATTTTTCTTTGAATTGTTTTCTTTGAAAATGGTTTCAGGTTTTTCTTTTTTTTTTCTTTAAGGTTATATGTTTTTGAATGCACTTTTTTTTTTAGATAACAATGAGTTTTTTTGGTGTTTTTGATTCAGGTTGAGCTGATAGATGCCATAGGTTTGTGCCTTGTCAGTTGTGCAATCCAGAAAAAAACCAATGCAGATTAAACATCTGACCAGTGCATTTCTGATAAAACTAAATAAAGAGGTTCTCTTTTTAAATAGGAAGGTACAAGAAATGTCTGGTACTTCGAGGAAAACTATGAAAAAAGTTTGAAGCTTGAGGGCGAGGAGGGTTGCAACTGGATACCCTTTTTTCTCGATTTGGGGCCACAGGAAGTGATGTGTCTAGAGGAAATTAAAAGATTAAAACTTGAACGCTTGTCTATCGGGTGAGCCTCGCAGGAAATCTGTCCATCCAGGGCTCCGATTCAGAGACGAACAGAACAGGAAGGAAGAGATTCACTGCAGAACGGGGACCGAAAAGGCAAGCATGAGCAATTTATGTCCCAGAGCAGCAATCTGGCTCTGCATTTGCGTGAATAATCCCATCCAGGGTGTTTACACTGATTGTCTGCAGTCTGTTTTATGAGAACAGGACCTTTGTCCACATCTTCTTCACTGATCACTTCAGCTCAGAGCTGAAGCAGAGTTACTTCCTCTAATCTGAGCAGTCCAGTCTGGAACATCTTTTTTTCTCCACCCAGTTAGTCTTTTACATCCCCTCCTGTTTCTTCTTCAAACAACCACCGGTGACCCCTTTTCACCCCCATCTCCCTTATCAGCGCCAAGCACACGCGCGGCAGCTCGCCTTCTGCAAGGACGCAAAGGTCTTTCCTCGGTGCAACGCTTCGATGGCTCTTTATCTGCCGAAAGGCGTCTGGAGGCTCCAGTCTGGCTTTGGTGCTGAATACATATTACAAGAGAGGGCGTCTCTCCACAGTCACAGAACGGCAGTCAGGCTGAAGGTGAAAACACAAGGGATGCATGAGGCTGAGAGCAACAAAACTGGGTCCATCCTGTAGGCAAGAAGCGAAAGTGACGTGCCCATCTTAGGTGGAAATGAAAGTGATCAGAGATTGCCTGTAACTCTGCAAAAAGGGGAGGGCGGAAAATAAAAAGATCAGATAATTATAGGCAAGCTTCTGCTCAACAGGATGGGCTTCCTTTATATGCAGTTTCTAATAATATCTCACTGGTGATTTTGTGCAACCCCTTTTTGTGTCTTACGAGGTCACTTTTGCAGCTTTAAATCAATGAGAGGAGTTTGATGATGGCCTTCAGACCACAAAATGGGGTTCAATGATGGAGATGCAGAAAGAAGACGGGTGAGGATTTATTGCCTAGCAGTTGTACCAAATCTTTAAACCATGCTCAGCAACAAAGAACATTAAAGTTAATGCACCTCAGCAGACATGCACACAAGGGAGCGTATGGAAAGAATTTTTGAAAAGGAGGATTTCAGCGTGAAGCATCACTGATCCCCACACTAATCTCCAACGAGACAAAAAAAAAAGTAAACGGTATGATGCAGAAACAAGCAGAGAAGGTTGGCTCCAAAGCATACTGAAACACTAACTCCCCGTTTTACCTCTTTGCATTCATTCTGGCCCCTCTTCCAGTCGCCTTGCCCTCTTTTCGCCCCTCACGCTCGCCGACTCCAGCGGCTGGCTTCCCGGCCAACTTCGCCACGGCATCGCTCCCCAGATAGTCGGAGAGCGTGGGGGAGGACCTGCCGTCCTCCTCCAGCTCCCGAGCCCATCCAACTTCCTTCAGCGGCCGGTCGTCCGCGCCGCCGTTCCCCCCCAAGAAGTAGAGAAGTAGAAAAACTCCGAAACACACGGCGATCACAACTACTTTGCAGTGGATCCGCATGGTGAGAGCGACTTGTTGCGGGTGCGGCTGGAAGAGGCGACGGCCGCGGCCGAGCTCATGTCTGCGGCGGAGGGAGAGCGGCCCGGCTTGGCATTTCGTCGCCGCTCCCCGCTCGCACTTTTCAGCGGATGATGATGGAGAGCGGTTTCTCACCGTCCATGGAGGAATTAGACGGCGAAGGAGGGGTTTCTACCAGCTATACCGTAATGATGCGTGTGTAGTGCACTGCAAAAGCATGATACCAAACCAAGGGCGTCAGTTGGTTTTTAAAAGCGCTGGGGACAATAACCATAAACTTGAGTGTGGTTGGAATATTGCTGGGGACAATTATTAACTATTCGTAACCTAAATATTCTTTCTCACGTTTCATTATAATAAGCTCTGGAGTGTATAAAAAAGACCTGATAATCGCTTCTTTGTTTAATTAATAGCAGTTGAAAGCCAGAGGATTTTGTTTTTCAAATGGGAGATATTTAAAAATTAACATACAGCACAATGCAAATATGTATTCACCCGGTGGCAGTCCTTCCTACAGGCGACATAGGCGCTTGCCTAGGGCACCATCTAGTGAGGGGCGCCAAATATGCGATGAGAAAAAAAAGTATTAAACTTATTCAGAGAAACAAGGGAGTGCTGAATGTGTGTCGTCAGTCATCTTCGTCATTGGTAGAGCAGGTAGTTCTTGAGAGAGGCTGGCAGGGGAAGTCTGGGGATTTCACTCAGCCGATCTCTTCCTAACGCCACCCTGACCGAACACCTACATAGGTCCATCAGCGAAAGAGGTTCAGGCAGGGGCGGCTGGTCCATGATGTGCGATCATGCATCGCCCTTGAGTCACACGAAAAAAAGAGAGGAGAAAAAGAGTCTAATATTGCCGGTCAAAGTCTGTATATTACTGTATAATCAACAGCCTGAATATCACTTTCCAACCTAACACCCCGTGTTATATCACTCAAAACAATATACGCATTATTCAGTTTAAGTTATGTTTTCGGGCTTAAATTACTGCTAATAGTTAGCAGTAACTATTAGCACATAGCGGAAGTAGCTGTGTCGATGCGCAACTTCACAATAAGAGCATGTAGTCCTACTGTTTAGATTGAGAGTTTGTTTGCTGAGTCTTTACATTTTGGTAAAAGGGGAATTGTGACATTTGATTACTAAGTCTATATTACATTTGATTTATCTAATATTTAACACAACTGCTGATATCCAAATATTAAGTTTATTCATATATTTTGGTTATTTCTACCTTACCTTGCATTTGGTCTTGTTTTTCATATGAGATCACACAGATCATCTCCCTCCTCGCATTTATATCATCCAAACCTGTATCAGCAGCTGTGTGGAAATAATAAAGAACAGAAGAAATATATCATCCTTTTCTCCACCATATCTTCTTATACTCTGAATGGCTTTAAGTGGAGCTCTGGCAGGTTCTCCCAGTATGAACAGAGTGATCCCATCCTGAACCAGAACCACTATAGACAGCTCAGTGTTTCCTCCTCTTCAGTAGCAGTCTGTTCTAGAGAAACTGTTGAAGCCTATGACTGAAATTATTCTGTTGTCGTAGGATAGTCCTATTAAGAGGATGATCAAGGTTGTCCAACATTAATAAGAAACAGTCAGCTTTTCATACAGAAAATGTTAGCCAGTTATTTTGTGTTAGCAACTGGCTAAAAGATAAAACAATCTATTAATCGCTCCTTTATTTAATGAAAAAGAGCTTTGGCAATTGGATTTGTCCCTTTACACCGCAAATTGTAGTTTTTTTAGTCATATTGGGAATGTTAATTACCCCTCCTTTCCACCGGACGCATCAGCGGGATGTTACAGCAGCAGCACGTCATACGCGGCTGTTAGCCACCGCTGTAATCAATAGAATCCTTTCCATCGGAGGCGAAAGCAGCACGAGTTTTCCCCGTCACAGGAGCGTCATGTCGCGGCACTTTTCTAAATATACGCGGCAGTCCTATTTTCTACGCGCTACGCCTGTGAAACGTGTAAATTTAGACATTTTGGATAGGGGAAGACAGGAAGTCAGACGGCTCGGCATCCGGAAATTTTCAAAATAAAACAAAGGTGCTTCTTTCCGGTAGCTTTACTTTACTACCTGTGCGGCCCCGTGAGAAGTCAGTAGGTCGCGGGAGGGTCTACACTACCTCAGATCACCACTAACATTATTATTTTGCACTTCGAGGGATTTTATATGTTCCCTGACATAACATAAACTTATTGGCGAATGTAATATGGACAGAACATAAAACACAGACCTTTTGGAGCCATGTTGTAGACTTTCTCCTGCTTGTTGTTGCGTTTTCTGACGAAACCACACGTCATTTTCCTGATCTCGCATGATTTCGGGCTCTCTCGGGGACAGCTGCTTCCCTGCTGCTACGTGCTGCTGACGCCACCCGTGGAAAGGGCCAAGCAGCAGAATACGCGAGTAAAACGTGCTGCTCCTGTAACATGCTGCTCACAAGTCCAGTGGAAAGCCTGGGTAAATCAGGATTAACTCACGGCTACCCTGTAATTAATTAGGTTAAAAAAATGTATAGTTTGGCAGCTAGCTAACTATTTAACCATCATAGTCATAGCCCCCCCTGGAAAAAATTCCACCAGTCGCCACTGGGTTCAGGATCAAGTCCATTTATGTACCGGATTCTTATTTCACAGTGTCCCCACACGGCGCTCCCTACTGGGCAAATAACGGCTTACTTAAAATGAAACGGCAAAAGTCGGCTTTATTGTTTTGCACACGTTGTTATATTGTTATACTATCGTCGTTTAAATAAATGTGCAATTCTTTGGACAGGACATCTTTTGTCGTGGGCAAGGGGCACCATCAGTCAAGCTCGCCTAGGGCACCAAATGGTCTAGGACCGCCACGGTATTCACCCCGGAAGAATATGCGCAACAATAATATGTGTTCCCTTTGCAACCTTTGCTGTTGTTGCCCGTTCTGTGCGGAGAAATTTCCAACTTTAATTTACAGTTCGGAGTCCTTCAATAGAACGGGTACCCGCAGCTAATCCACTGTTTCAGTTGGTCAGTATGGGAAATATCTATTCTCTCTCTGGGAGCGCTGGATGCTGACGTAGCAGAATATTCTGCATTCAGCCCAAAATTGCAGGGATTTTCTGGCATGCCCTCTCCACAAACACAATGGAAAAAAATCTCTTTGGGAGTCTTAAACAACCATCCGCATGCGGCATGACATTTAGATTATGTATTTCTTCCATCCTGAAGCATACCTGCAACATTGCAGAACTTATTTTGAGCAGACTAGGAATCTTTAAAAATCTTGACAGCAGCACAGAATTAATGCAAATTGCCTGGAGTGAGTCGGGTTGATTTAAAATTGTAAAAAAAATGTTTTACAAAATCTGCCCATGCACCCACAAAGTTTATTGTTGTTGTTTCTTTCCAAAACAAAATTCATATTTATTTTCTGCTAAAATAACCTGTACTCAACTTGCATTATTCTTGTTCATCTATACACTTCCACTGGTAAATGTGAAAACTGCACATATAAAAAAACTGATTGACATTAATCCTGGGTTATCTATTAAAATAAAGACAAAAGATATTTTGGAGTGGGAATGAGAGTAATTCTGAAGTATAAGTTAAAACCCTCTCCTCATTCCTGCCTGGTTTCTCCCAAAAAATGAATCATCTTTCTCTCAGAAAGTTCTGATCTCTCCTTTTCTGTAGGATCTTCCCTGCTGGCCTTTAGTCCTAAATCCCCTCCCTGCACATGAATGAAAGAGGTCTGGAATTATTCCCAGCATGAACTGACTAGTAAGGGATGTAAAACAGGCAACATTAGTAGTGTTAACCAGCTCAACATGATATATTGACATGTATTAACTATTTATCATTTAGCTATATTATCTGCATTCAACAACATGACACAATTTACAGATTGTTTGAAAAAAAAAAAAAAAACTGACAAAATGTTTTGCCTTTTGCTCACTCTGGAATCGGTTATTGAACATGCTGGTCTCCTCTGCTGATAGGCAGCCACTGTGATTAACTGCTTCCCGCTAGCTTTTGTACGCTTGAGGTGCGTTTATTTACTTATTTATTGTTATGTGTTCTGTCTGGCAGTGTGATACTCAGAATTGGTGTCTCAGTACCAAGAACAACCCAACAGATTTACTTTCTCAAGCAAAGCATTACAACTTTGCTACAGTACTCCACTTGATATATATATATATATATATATATATATATAGATATATATATATATATATATGCGTGTGAACAATCTTTATAAGAGAACTCTGTGGGTTTCATTTCTTGAAGTTATGGACATAGAAACAAAAAAACAAGAGAGAAAACAAAATGAAGATAAGGAAGAGAGACAGGAGAGGTAGGAGTGGAGAACTGACGATACAAGAGAGGAAGGGGAACAAAGGGAACACAAGAAAACATCCCAGTCTTCAAAATCCGCAGGATGGCAGAGAGGTGGGGGGAAAAAAGAACAACAACCAATAAAGTGGAGTAACATTAATATAAAAATAATAATAATATGAACTTAAAAGCTACACATTCACAACACAAAAATTGATATATAAATATAGCAACACTGTCACTGAAAGCTCTTGGCACCGTTGATCTATTAATGATAACCTCAACCCACGAATATATCTGCAGGTACCGATGTCCCCCATACCTATGTGTGTGTGTGTTTGTGTGAGCATGCCAGTCCATATAAGGGTGTTAGGTTGGAAAGTGATATTCAGGCTGTTGATTGGACAGTAATATACGGACTTGGACCGGCAATATTAGACTCTTTTTCTCCTCTCTTTTTTTTCGTGTGACTCAAGGGCGATGCACTATCGCAGGTCCCAGAGCCTAGGAGCCCAAGGTGGAGTAATGCAGGACTGACCACACACCCCAAGAGAGGAACAGAGAGAAGCCCCAGGGGAAGATCCAGAAGCTACAATGCTGGGGCCCGGGAGGCCCATGGGCTCCGCCGGCAACCAGGATCCACGACAAGTGGGGTTTGGTTTGCTTTAATATTCACAATTGACAGGATTGTCTGTGTTTCCTGGGTGACTTCCTGCCAGAAATGACATTGACAGGATTGCTCGCTGCAAAAAACAGAGCAGATGCCCAAACGATCGCTTCACGGTGCGAGCCATTGGTTATTATTAAAACAAGAACAACCTCACGTCGATGACTCATCGCAATCTGCTGATTCCTTACATAGAAAAACTTTTAACTGATTGGAATGTTTGTATAATTGTATTGAAATTACTTTTGTTGTAAAGTACGGAAGCCCTAAAGGGTCATACATACATACATTTTATTTCCCCCGTTTTCTCGTGATAACGAGATAATTTTCCTCCGTTTTCTCGCGATAACGAATTTGAGACATAATGCATGCACTGCATACACTAGGTTTCTAGTGACTTGCAATCCTGCTACTCTGCATCTCTCAGTCATCATCCGGTATCCATGGAGACGCCCGGGGCCTCGTAGCTGGTCAACTATGTAATTAATGACTACATCAGGGTCACTTAAATTGCGCCTCCGATAAAGATGAAGCCTTGCTAACCGTCTTATTAGATGACGCACACTAATGTGTACATTATCTGTAACAGCAAGGCATAAAGCTGTTTAGGTCTGTTTCAGGCATTGATTGAAAAGATGTGTGATGCTGTGATCAATATTATCCTGCTCCTCTGACATTGCTACACTGAATGATGTTTCCTGCAGTGATTTAAAAGACAATACCATTTTGTTTTCTTGAGATCTGAAATTAATTATTTCATTACCGCGGGAAAACGGAGGAAAATTATTTCGTTATCACGAGAAAAACGGGGGAAATAAAATGTATGTATGTATGACCCTTTAGGGCTTCCGTAGTAGAGTGCCTTGAGATGACATTTGTTGTGAATTGGCGCTATATAAGTGTATAGAATTGAAGTGAATTGAACATATTTAGGTTTTAACCAGCTTTAGATCTATTTTTAAAGAGAAATCTTCCTATTATAATCAGATGCTCCTGATTTCTTTTTTCCTAGCTCTGGCAGTTAAATGCTCCCATACACCATTATCTATTCCATGCATTTTCTAAGAAGTGAAGGTCACCCATGCAGAGAACCCTTGTATTTATGGGGAAAACATGCATATTTTCTTCAGAAATGAACCAGCTGTGATTTTTAACCCAGAACCTTCTTGTGTCAAGGCAGCAGTGCAACATTATATATTTTTTTGTAACTACTGTGCATAAAACTGTATGGCTCTGGATTAATTTTGAATGCAATGGACTAGGCAGTGCACCAATTTTGAGTCACCACTTCTTCGTGTAACATTACTGCCTCAATGTCTGGCAGTAATCAGGCCTGGGTTGTTAATGAAGCTGAAGTCAGCTTTGAAAAAAAAAAAAAAAAGATTAACCAATTAAAAATTCAAAAGTGGTGGTATTGTTTACTTTATCTGGTGTTTGATTAAAAAAGACTAGAGAGAGATCTAAAGTTATGTTATTTCGTTTTGTTTGTACATATTATCTTGGTTTCAAAATAAATATTTAATTAGCAAGCTGAAATTTAGATCAAACATTTATTTGCTGTAATATTTAATTTGTACACTAAATATTGAAACTGGATCTAGAAATTCATCTTGCTAACAAAATATTTAATTATAAACCATGACATTTATAATGAATGAGTAAAATGGCGAACACGTGAATTTGAAAAATAAAATTCTTATTTTATGATAGGCTATAATCCAAATCATTGCGGTTAATTTTAAACTGTGTGAGATTTAGTTTACTTTTTTTTAAGAGACTTTTTTTTGCCTTCATTTGTAGTTTGAGAAGCAATGGAAAATACCCTGAAGCAAAATGTCCCACTGTGCTAAAGTAAATACATTGTAGCTTCCAGTTTTTGTCCTTTTTTTTTTTTACAAGATTTTATCTAATATTTAATTTTACAATACTACTTTTTTTATAACGTATCCTACGTTTAAACTAAACTGAGAGCTCATATGCTCATAGGATTCATTTGAGCTGCCCTTTAACTCTTCAAATTACGGTAAAATATGGACGCCAGATTAAACAGCGGTGAGAGCTTTTTGGAATAGCTCAGACTGTTAGGGGTGAGTTATTTTCTCTTAGATCCTAAAATATCTTAACGTTCTGTAAGACCTTTGTCTGGAGCAGAGAAAAAAAGTTACTTTCTGCTGCCACACTGAGACCCACGAGGACGCTCATCAGGCGTTAGCTTGCTCCACGTTACAGCAGCTAGCTACCTGTAAACAGAACTCCCTTTAAAAATCATTTGAATTACCATCACTCGTGTGTCCGCGAGACAATGTAAAGTTTTCTGAACAAAGGTCTACTAATTCACCATGGTGGTGATGTATATTTAATTTCGGGCAGCTTACCAACGAATTAACAACACACCTTTTGGCAGATATTCAGTGTTAAAAAGTAAAGCCATATGAATCACATCTGTTGGCAGTTGTGTGTTCTTTTCAATCAAGCTGATGCCGGAGGAATCTGCTGTTGGTTATACACTAGAATGTGTTCTAGAAACATTTAATTTTTTTAAATTTTTTTACTTTTACAATGCGTAAAATCTTTATGTCCGTTTATATCGACATTATCTACATCTTTACGGTAATTGGAAGAACATTTCAAAAGGAAGCCATTCCCCAATTAAAACCGCCTGTTTATGTCTCACCAGTTTAAGGTAAAGTGCCGTCGTGTTTCATGTAAGTTTTGTTTAGTATGTTAAACTGTCAGATACACGTGTCTGCTGCTGCATATGGCCACATAATCAACAACTGAGTCCTCCACCAGGTGGCGCACTGTAGTCAGCTGGCTGCTGCTATACCATTCTGGTCTTCTTAGTGGAGTACAACGAACTGATTATTCTTGTTGTCCCTTCGTGTTGCAGGCCTTTATTACGTAATTCTTCATCATGATCACTCCTGCATTCGACCTGATCCAGGATCCAGATTATCTGACCCTCTGCATCAGAGTGCCTTACACCAGAACATCAGAGTTCGACCTGTTCATCGATGGGACCGATTTCAAGTTCTATGCAAAGCCCTACTTTCTTAGGTGAGTTGAATAATATACTTTCACTTAATACAACTTTTATGCAGTAACAGCTGTGATAGATTTAAGTGTGTTTTTAATATATGGACTTTTATTGTTAGATTATGTCTTCCTGGAAGAATTGTAGAAGACGGGAGGGAAAAGGCTACGTTTGACATCGATAAAGGTCGGTCAGATCATTATTTAAATGATACATTTCAGAGCTGAAATACTTCTTGTTTAAAAATGTTCAGCTCCAAATAATCCGGAAATAAGGATCAATTCAATGTCACAGGCTGATCTTGTTAATAGAGATATCCCCCAAACATGACACTGCCTTTTCTGTGCTTCACTATATGAGGGTGCTGTTATTTAGATCCTGAGTTTATCACATCAGTTCATCACGTTTTGCTCTTTTACAATTAGAAATTGTGCAATTAAAAGGTCCTCATCCATTTAGTGATTTACAAATAAAAATCCCAAATGTTGGTACACGCTGATATGACGAGATATATAGCTCTCAGAGCTAATACTCTGCTGTTTTCGTCTGTGCTGTTTGAGACGAAAGGTCACAGAGTGTAAATCATGAGTGCAAGTCAAGTGCAACCTTACATTGAAGACAGTTTAAATTGCTAACCATTAAAGCTGATGTGGCTGATGTTAGTTACAGTCCAACTAGACTCTGGGGGTGGGGCTTTTGGCCACTTTTAGTGATTGACCCTTGGGGCATCTTTAACTCATGCTTCGATCAATCACCCATTCTAAATTGGCTTAAGTAATCATCTTATTCCGCTTCTTTAAAGGGCCACTGGAACCCCCTGTAATGCTGCAATGATTACTGCCTTGATGCAGTCTGTAGTATCTGCTTTTGGGGTAACAGATACAGATCAGTTGTGACTTTTTCTTTAACCTTACATAAAAGTGAATAATCAAAACCAGCATCTTTTTAAAATATCTATGTTTGAATTTTAGTTTCACATGATCAATTCTAATGACGTTTGTACTGTGGTATCTGCCTTCTTTATCAATGACACCATTTTTACCCAAGTGGCAGCATATGTGCTCCTAACAAATGGCCTATAGATTAGCCTGTAATGTTTGCTAATAAAGCTCAACTAATGAGTGATCGTTAGGATCCCTCTTCGAAAGGCTCGTTATTCTTACGTAATTAGTCACCTTCCCGGGCGGACTGGTTTAGGCTGTAGCACTTGGGTGCATTGAAATTTTATGAAGTCTTTAGGCGACTGTTAGCTTATCTCCGTGGTGTGGCTCGATTGTTGAAGTCATCAATCATTTAGAGGCTTTTTGGTTTTATCAGCAGTCTTCAAATCAGTCGGTGTGTTTGAATGTCAGTTAAACTGGGCACTCTGTAGGAGTCTTAGACTTTACATGACTTTAAAATACAGGTCCTCAAAAACGGAGAAAGATGATTTTTCCTTTAGGCGATTAAGGACTTAATTCATAAACTGACCTGCCAACCCAACACAGGACACACTTGCATATTGCCTATTTAGCTAATATGCAAGTGAATTTGCATATTAGCTAAATATTTAGCTCAAACTAGAGGCGTGATCGTGCCTTAAAATGTGGGCCTGGCCCGAGCTCAAGAGAATTTAGCCCGAGCCTGAAGAGCATATTTTAAATTGATAGTTTATTAAAGCCCAAACCAGATTACAGGCTGACTTTATTCAAAAGTAACACACCAGGGTTTGTGCTAGAAAAAATTGGCACCGGACAACATGTCCGGTAGGTTTTCAAGGGTTAGACAAACGTTTGAAATTCCGGTTAAAAAGTCTATTATCTCAATCTTCAAATGATAAATGAGGCCTTATAAGAATAATGTTAAGGCATTTAGATTTATAATCTTTTTTTTTCTTTTAAGTCTGCAGCTATATGAAATAAAATGCATAACTTTATCTCACTTTATCTCACATGCATGACTTCTAAAATAAAGGGTATTGCATAAGCCTGCCCTCTTTAAACATGAACATAAACTGAATGCCTACCTATTATCAGATTAAATAATTTGCAAACAAATGCACATCTGGGCTTGGTCGGACCATTTTGATAACGCAGCGTGCTGCCGAATCAAATAATGTCTGTCTGAAAGATGGAATAAAAACAATGAACTCTTAAAACAAACTGAAATATCCCTGAACATGGATTATGGCATTTTACTTGTTATAGGGTGACCATAGTCTGAAAACCCAGAAAGAGGACTTTGGCAGTGGCTTCTGTCGCATAAAAATCTGTCTCCCCTGGGTGCGTTTCTGTGTGCGCTCTTGACGGCTTGCTCTAGATTTCAGTAGATTTTATCTGCGTTGTGGGCATCAGGGAGCTGCTATATAAATGCAGCAGACTTCTGCAACTTGAGACTTGGGATGTCTGGTAATAGTGCATTTGCACTTCGGCATTTTCTGTTTGAGAGCGCAGTGGAGCATGCTTTCTGTTTTGAGCTGAGACAAGGAGTGGCCTGGGTCTTTCACATCATGACGTACAGTACAGACCAAAAGTTTGGACACACCTTCTCATTCAATGCGTGTTCTTTATTTTCATGACTACATAGTAGATTCTCAATTAAGGGCATCAAAGCTATCAATGAACACATGATGTTTGGGATTACTGTATGTACTTAAACAAAAAGGGTGAAATAACTGAATACATTTGTTACATTTTAGATTTCTCAAAGTAGCCACCCTTTGCTCTGATTACTGCTTTGCATTCTCTTGAGCTTCAAGGGGTAGTCACCCGAAATGGTTTTCTGTTTTTTTTAAATAGTCATGAAAATAAAGAAAACCCACGGAATGAGAAGGTGTGTCCAAACTTTTGATCTGTCCTGTCTGCGGTGTGTATGCAACATCTTGACAGGTAGATTGGACTAATGTTAGGCTACGTCCACACTAAGCCGATAAGGTTATACGGGGAGTTAGACCCCCAATGTTATCCACTCAACACGAGCATTTACGCCCCGTTCAAGGTCCCATGATTGTGCAAAAACAGACCTGTGCAAATACTGGGCATGCGCGAAAAGACGCACGAAGCACGCGTATAATCTATGTGACGCCAGCGCCTACATAATATATACAAGAAGCTCTACAGCACAGTACATATCTGCTTGTCCCGTTAACCGAAGAGAACAATAGCTGCTCAGAAGAAGAGAGAGTTTTTGGTGTGGACAGACGACGAGATCGATTTATTACTCTTAGCTGTTGTCTTTGTATGTAGTGTCGTATTGTTATTGACGCAGCATTCATTGACGCCACTTCCTTTCATTATCCGGGGGAGCTGTCCACATTAGCTCGTTTAGCCGTTGAATTAAGATTTACACGGCTCTGTTACCCGGCTAATAGTTATCCAGCCACAGACCTTAAGCGACACCGGGTTAATGTGGACGATAGGGGGGGTGTAGACTAAATAATTATACGTTTAAGACATTATCCGGCTTAGTGTGGACGTGGCCTTAGTGGCCCAGTGCAGCGCTTTATTACAGATGTTTGCGCTATTGAGATGATCAGATGACCGCTAAAGCCAGAGCCCATGGACATTGATAGAAATTAAGCCCAAACCAGAAATGTCTGGCAAAGGTCTTCAGCTCTAGTTCAGACTAAATATTTAGCATTCTAACTAAATATTTAGCGTACTAACTAAATGTTTGGCTTTCTGACTAAATGCTTTGCAGTGACCTAAATATTTCATTTGCAAACTAAATATTTTGCTTCCTAACTTAATATTTAGCTCAGACCTAAATATTTAGCTTGTAAACTAAAAATGTTGCTTGCTAACTAAATGTCAGTTAGCATGATTTGTTCCTTAAGTTATCATTTATATTGATTGTATAATAGACTACGCCTAAGCCTACTGGCTTTAAAAAAAAAAAACACCCACCACAACTAATCCAACAAAAATAAAATTGCAAATGCACAAGACATCTTGGAAAATGTACAATTTCTGTAATCAGTTATGAGTATTCTAGCCTACATGCCGTAAGCCTCGCAGACGGATGTGTTTTCTGCGTTCTTTTGTGCCTGCCGTGCTGTACACTCGCCAACATAGTTTCGAATTTGCCTTCTATTCGTCTTTACTGACCCTGTCCATCCAAGGATGGGCCTCCTCCCACTCACATCTGTATCTCTGTAAGCGTTTTTTGCTTTTGGGTTTGGAGACATTTTTAAAGACATGAGTTCTGTGGGAAGTGCCATTGTTTTGTGTGTGTCTACCTGTCTGATCAATCCTGAGCGAGCAACACTCGCGAGCCGCAAACACAAACAGCTGGCGGTCCCTTTAGATCAACAGTTGTGTGATTTCCTGTACTTAATTTTTATATACGTACTTATCACAAGACACCCTCTGCTGGGGTTGGCCCACCACGGGTTGATGGGATCCGGGTGTGCGTCGCAGTAGCACCACATGATCATCTGGCAGCCCATGTTGCGTCCCTACGTTTCAGCCACAGCCAGGGACCGCTCCGTTCTGCTACAGTGGCAAGTTCTTTGACCGCCCTCCGTTGGGCCTGCCCTCTGATCCCTCCTTCCTTCAAGAGCCTTGTGGTGGAACTGGCTACAAAACCTCTGCATCCAACCTCCACTGGCCACTCCATCACATTCCAGCCATACCCCTCGGCTTCAGCTGCTAAGTTGGCATAGCGCAGCCTCTTCTGCTCGAATGCCTCGTCGATGGCATCCTCCCATGGGACAGTCATCTCAATGATGATGAGACGACGGCAGGACTTGGACCAGAGGATCGACATTTAGATGGCTGTGTCCCTGCTAATATGGGACCGTTGGCAACCCTAGTTACAAAACAGTTGCTTTAAAATCAGTCCTGTGGTCAGGCCCTGCTGATACTTCCTCATGCTAAACTGAAGACAAAATGAGACGGAGCCGGTTTTTAATGACTTCAGGACTCTAGGACTAACTTATGACTTCACTCTTTAAATGTCTAAATGTTCTTTTCTTGAAAATATCATTGATAATGTTGATTATGTAGCACTTTGTGGTCTTTATATCTTGAAAGATGCTGTTTAAGTAAAGTTTTATGTCTTTTCTATCTTTTGTCTTACATGGGTCTTCTAGTTCTAGTCTACTCTGTATTCCAAGAATAAAAATCAAGCATGAAGAAGCCACATTCAGTTTTGTTTGCTCTTATCTAGAACAAACTTCTAGAAAACTGTAAAACAGCTGAAATAGAGTTCCTTTAAATCAAGGCTATAAAAAAAGCTCCTATTGATCAATAATCACTGGAACATAGATTTATTTCAGCCTGGATCACAGCTTCTCATTAGATTTCTGTATTTTGACAACTTACTGTATTTTTAGGTTTATTGCCTTATGGTTTTATCATGTAAAACCCTTTGACCTACTGAGATTCCCAAAAGGTAGGCAACATTCCTGAATCCGGAATGTTCCACGATACATAGAGGTTAAGAGCTGAAAACAAAATTGAAATAAAACCAAAAAACCTTTAAGTTAAACCTTCCTGTTGTATGCTGAACGCCTTGCTCTCTCTCACCATGTCGCAGCATGAACAAACAGCAGACGTATCAACATGTCATAGAAAAGACAGATTCCTACAGTTTCCAGTTAGTTTCCTTCCCTAAGTAATTGCATCCACAACGAGTGTTTTCAGGGCAACTCAGCATGGTCAAACTGAAAATCATCTGCTTCTCTGTGCACCTCGAGTTGTCAAATTCAAAGAACATTTAATTTAAACTTAATAAACAATCTTAAATAAAAGTATCCTGGGTATCTGGATCTTATTTCGCTGGCATTCTGTTGTAATTCTTTGCCATTTTACGTTGCTGTAGGTGTTTTCACACTTAAGGTCCCCAAGGAAACACCAGGGGAGCACTTTGAAGGGCTTCAGATGCTCACGAGTCTCCTAGCACCAAAAGGCTCCCGATCGGCGAAGCCTCTGGTGGAAGATGTGAGCAGCGGTGAGTCTCAGAATCAGTCTTTTGCTGCATTTTTTGTTTTTTAGCAGTCATTTCGAATATAGGCAAATGTTAAATGCTGGGCCACAAAATATTTGACTGTTGAGGAATTGAACTTGGCTCCTTGATCTCCCAAAGGAGGCAGTGAAACTGTAGGAGGAGGGGATGGTGAGGAGGAGGATGAAGAGGAGTTTGACTGGCAGCTTGAACAGGAGGTTTACACGGGTCGAACCGAAGAGGAGCTGGGAGCCCTGCACAAATACGGCTTCGGTAACCAAAGGTCCGGAGTGTTTTTGCGATTGCAGGTCAGTTCCATGGAGAATAAATGTGTAGTCAATTTGACCTATTTGTAATTTTATATAAATGTATCTCTGCGACTTTAAATGTCTCGAAGGAGGAACTCTGTGACGTGATCGACGTCAAGAACCCAGAGGGAACATCGGCATCCGAGAGACGTCGGGCCCGACTGGAGGCGGAGGCATCGGCTTTCTCCTCTGACCATTACCTGTAAGTAAAGAACGTTCCCCAACTGTAGATGTCCCTGTATATTTTTGTTGTTGTTGTTGGGGACTTCTGACATCTCTGTCATTTCAGAGCTGATTTGTTTGAAGACGATGAGATAAATCGCCTGCTGAAGTTTACACCGTGGTGGTCCAAGTTAAGTCCTTCTGCGGAGCAGGAGGGGGAATCTGGTAAGTTCATTACCTATAACCAGGGATGTCCCGACCAGCATTTTGGGCCTCCGATCTGGACCCGATCTTTTAACCTCAAATCCGATCGAGTCCCGATCCGATGACTAATTTCATTAATAAGCATTACCATTAATGTTGTTAATCACATTAAATAAAAATCTTACATAAAATTAAATGAAAGATTTCAGACAAAAGTAAAAGCAAAACCCTGACTTGGTGCAGTATTATATATAAAAAAAAACATTGTGGCTTGCTGTACGCTGGTGTACACAATACTCCCTTTCACTGTCAAAGGATCACATTCACTCTATATTTTTGTTTAAATACATGTTAGAAAGCACACATTGTCAGGTGCAGTGTTTTTATTGATATTTTCACTTTAAGCTGAAATATCCTATGCTCCTGAACTCAGCATAGATTTCTGACACTACTTGAACGCACTGCAGGTGGAATTCTGCATTTGCCTTTTTGTCCCTCCAGAGTTTTTCTCTGTTTATTTGAGTTTTTTTGCCTGTAAATGCCAGAAGGCGAGTTTATATGCCTTCATTATAATTATAATTATTATTATTTAAAGTAAGGTTAAGCATATTTGTTGAAGTTTACCCATATTAGAATTGTGTCTAATCTGCTATGCTGATTTGTGGTAATTAAGAGTCCTTGTTTGTACCGCTATGGCGGTTTGAATTATTGAGCAATCACCCTCAAACGTATCTAGGAGGTATTTTCGTAAAATTCGGCACGAGCCGTCAGCTAATATAGCCGATCTTTGATCGGTGAAAAAATGTGAAAATATTAGCGTGATCTCAAGATTGGGATCAGGACATCCCTTCCTACAGCCTATAAAAAGGACTCACTTTAAATATTAAATCTTTGCTGTGATGGCAAGGCAAGGCAATTTTATTTGTATAGCACACTTTCAACACAGGGCAATTCAAGGTGCTTTACATATCATTAAAATACAAATGAGCAGTTACAATAAGAAAGCTCACAGTTTTTAACCCAAGAAAGCATTTACAGTAATTTAGACAATAATTCGTGTGACAATTAAAAACAAACAAAAACAGTTACTCATAAGCGAGTCTAAATAGGTAAGTGATAATTTTAGATTTGAAAGAGTTCAGTGTCTCTGCAGCGTTGCATCCTCCCGGTAGTTTGTTCCAGATTTTAGGAGCATAGAAACTAAAAGCTGCTTCCCCATGTTTAGGTTCTGGTTCTAGGGACGGTCAGTTAACTAGAGCTGGACCTGAGTGATCTGGATGGTTTGTATCGTGATAGCAGATCTTTAATGTACTCTGGTGCTAAACCATTCAATGATTTATAGACTAATAAAAGCACTCTGAAGTCTATTCTCTGAGCAGCATTATTGCTGTTTCTGTGAATAATCTCAGAAAAGAATAATTCCAGGGTTTAAAAGTAGCAGCTTATAGTCCGGAAAAGAAAGTAATTTAAGATTCTCGCAAAAATACATTTCGCTATTATTTCCCGAAAATATCCCTTACAGGGCTTGGTAGTTAGATTGTTTTAACTTTTGAGATTTTTTTTCTTCTTCTGCTCCCTGGACTAACCATTGCAAATCTTCCCCAGACACATCTGGGACTTGAACCTTTTCCTATGCAGAGCTGTAAACAGAAACCTGATACCTTGGCTATCGTGCCTGCCAGACACCGTCATGGTTGTCTAACGACACATTAATGCCCAAAAGGGCACATGAACAGTTTTTTTTTTTTTTTTTCTTCCGTTGTACTCCTGGGAGAGTGAGACATCAACTCATTTGTTACCGAGCTGCACCCTTTGTTAAAGCGCCTTGGGGCTGTTTAACAGAAAAGACACTTACCATTTATGAGGGATTGAACTGGGACAGAGCAGAGATGTAGCGATTAGAGAGGGTCCAAACACCAGTGTTAGGCAATGCAGAAAGTGCCGAGTTGGAACGCGACCAGCCTTCTCCGCTATCTTCGCCCCGCTTTAAATTCAGTTTTTTTCTTTTTGCCAGTCGCGTCCTCATTTCTGTGGAGGTGACGGCTGGAGGCTTTCGCCGTTTTCTCCACGAGGAGGTGATAACTTGTGAAGTCTTGCTCCTGAGAGGGTGTTTAATTGTGCCATCCGGGCCCTCCCAACAGCCTGCTGATTCCTGTGCAGCCACAGCAGAAGTGCGGTGCTCCAGATTAAGAGGGGATTTAGATTAAACAAGTTCGTCTGGTTGAGGTTTTTGTAGATTTATTTTTAATTTTTTTTAGCCCACATCGGGAGCCTCTATCGTTGACGAGCAGCCATCCTCCTCCTCCCCACTCTGCTTTCTGAGACAGAGCGACTCAGTCAGGAGCACAGTCGTAGATAAATGGGCCAAATTAAACTTAATGGCTTGATTGACAGCTCGAATAGCATTAGTACCGGCTGAGTATGAAGGATGGCGTCAGTCAGAGGGTTTAAATGACTCGCCATCAAATCTTAAAAAGCGTGCTCATGATTTTAGCAGTTAGCCATATATTTCAATTGGAGGGTTCGGGGCGCCGTTCTTACCGTCTGCTAAACCTGATATATATGTCATCTGACAGATGGATGTGGATATGGGTGCTAATGAAGTAGAAAGCGGCCCCTTTGTGTCGGGACCGGCCCGTCAACAGGCCACAGCTGTCCTCTGGGGGTCTGGATTTACCCAGCGATCTGGTGGAATTGGTCCTGACAGCTCAGGCTCTTAGCTTCTCCTCCACTTTCCTTTGGACGTGTGAAGAAATCTGATCCATGACAAGCTCAAGGCGGCCATCCGCTGTCCCGCTGTTTGTGGTTTGATTCTCTTCACCAGAAGTCCCTTTGATTTGATACTGGACTCGATCACATATCTAGTCGCATAACTCTGGTTTCAGAGTTATCCGCATGAACAACTCCCTGCAGTATTCCGAGACATATTTCCACCGTTCCATCTGGACCCGTAGAGAGCGGCGGCAAGCAGCCAGGCCGCCGTTCCAACTGGAGGAATTAGGTCAGAAATTAATTTCCAATCACTGAGCTCTCCAAATGTTTGGTGCTAATGCTCTGTAGAATTGACAGGCTCCATGTTGATGATGAATGAGCCTAGTGGTGAGGAATATCAGCTCTGCAGTGTTAATAGAAAAAACCTCCAGCTTCATATTGCTGTGGTGTGAATCTGAATATTAGGTTTTGATGAGTTGCTGCGGCTCATCGGAGCTCCCAGAGATCCATGCTTGCTTCTGGTAAAACCAATGCAGGAGATTTATTCTAGCATGAATGTAGTGCATTGCAAAAGTATCCACACTCTGCCAAAGTTTTACACTTAGTCAACTCCGGACCTCATTGTGTTTTTATTGGGAGTTTATGGAATAGAGCAACATGACGTAAAAGGATGCATAGTTCCTTACATCTGGAAAGTGTGGCATGCTTTGGTATTTAGCCTTCTTGAGTCAATAGTTTGTTGAGCCACTTTTTATCAAAGCTGAAAATGTGTTGAGCTTTTTCCTCTACCGACATCAAGTCTTGCCACTGATTCTCAATTAGGTATAGCTCTTGGATTTGACTAGACCGTTCTGCAAAACAAATGTTTGACTCGACGAGCTTCCGTTGGAGCTCTGGTTCTTTAATATTGTTGTTCCGTTGGCGGTCTCAACTGTTTTGCAACTTTTAGCAGATTTTCCTCCAGATTTTAGCTACGCCCATCTAACTATCAGCTTTATGTTGCCACCACCGTGTTCCACAATAGGGATTTGTGGGACTTTGCTTCTTGGTCAAAAAGTTCGTTTGTGGTCTCATGTGACCAGAGCAGCATCTACTACAACATGGCTACTAACGAGCTGCAAACAAGGCTCTGTTTGCCCTTTTTCAAAGCCTGCTTTGGCGTTGTATGAAACCCAGATTTGTGGAGTGTACAGCTGACAGATTTTCCGTCCTGAGCTTTGGACCTCTGCAGCTCCTCCAGGGTTACCTCTTGGCCACTTCTCTGCTTGATGCTCCCCCTCCAACTTCTTGGTCTGTTATCAGATATGTCATGTTCTGCTTAGTGGGATGTTAAGAGCTTGGAAACCGTTTTACAACCTAGCTACGCTTTTAGCTTCTCCACAACTCTCTCCCCGACCCGTCTGCTGTGCTCCTCTGTCTTCATGGGACGGTTTGTTCTCTAATGTTCTCTAACAAACCTTCACAGAACGAACTTAAACAATCCTCTGAAGCAGTGGTTCCCAAAGTGTGGGGCGCGCCCCCTAGGGGGGGCGTCGTGCCATTGCAGGGGGGGCGTGAGACAAATGAATGATAAACAAAATAACAAAATCACTACTTGACAGCTAGCAAAATGGTCAAAGCTGGACATTGAAACTGAACTCAGGGTGGCAGTCTCACAACTAAAACCCAGATTTGAGAAGATCTGCAGCAACAACAACAGCGTTTGGTGTTATGTAAACCAAAAGGGGGGCCCAGAAGAAAATGTTTGGGAACCACTGCTCTGAAGGGAACTGGTTTCATGGGTTTTCATTAAGGGATATCAGACTGGAGCGCTTTTCAGATTTCTATAATGTGCCGTTCAGTTGTGTCTGTCCTGTTTAAGTCCTAATAAAACAGATTCATTTGCAGTTGTGATTTGGGAAAGATGTGATAAAGCTGTGAGGCATTTTATTATTTATAGATATTCTTCTTCTTATTATTATTGCAAAGTCTCTTCAGTTGGAGACTTCTACAGTTTTGCTGCAACACAGACCGCTACAGGAAATCCTTCCTGCCCTCATGATCCTTCATGATCTACGACGACTCCTTAAAGAATTAATTAGTACGAACCTCAACAACGCTTAATTTCCCTCTGGGATCAATAAAGTATTTTTGAATTGTATTGAATTATTTAAATTTTAAACTTGGTATGTATTCCAGAATTTGTGCGTTTTAGAGCTGCTGGGTGCACGCAACGTTTGATATCTGTGTCGACTAACTTTACCCGCGACTTTTAGAGTTAGATTTGGTTTTTTTTTCATGTTCAGTTTGCATGTGTGCAGCAAATGTTCTTCTCCGTGCAGGTTTTTGTGTCCACTTGGCTGTGCTCTCCCCCCACAGCCGCACCGACGGGGGGACTCAGGTAGCGTCCGCAGAGAGCTGACGTAATGCGGCAAGAATCCCCTTTGCAGCAGAGCCAAGTTCCCAGTGCAGCCAGAGATATTGTGTGTGTGTGTGTGTTTTTGTGTGCATTTGTTTGCTTTAGCAATCACACACTACGCACATCAGGGACTGGGAGGAGGGAGTCGTTTTTCTTTTCTTTTTTTTTTTTTTTTTGGTATCCTCACGCAGAGCGAGGAATTGCTTTCAGCTGTTTGATACGGGGCCGGGAGGGGGAATGAAGAGCAGCCGAGCCGGAGTACGTCACCGCAGACATTCAGCATGCCTTTCAGCGCTAAACGCTGCAGATTGCTTAAATGGGATTGAAGTCAGTTTGCATCGCTCCATTAGGCCTGCCGCAGATCCCCATTAAGCAGATGTCTCTTTCAAAAGGAACCAGTTAATGAATTTTCAGATGGCACATCATGGATGTCTTCTAACACCGTCACATCCAGAGACTGTTTTTTTTTTAAATTTTTTTTTTATTCCTCCTGGCTGAGCTAGCCGACCTACTGAGATTGCTCATTTTACCCATGTCATCTGATTCTCCTGCACCGCAGCAAAGAATTCCATCAGCTGCTGCAGCAGAAAGATTTTATTGACTGACAGCCAGTTCAGCTCATGGGAATTTGTGAGATTTTTATTAACCTGAAGAAAACATGGCAAGAAGAGGCGCACAATTTAGACCGATCAACTGCTAATGTGTGAAATTGATTCGCGCCTCCATTTGTTTTTCTAACACCGCAGCGATAAGGTGTCACAAAAACATTCTGAGATGTGAACAATAATGCAATAAGTTTCTGTGTGTTGTTGTCGTCTTTGTGCTGTTCTTATGGCGTACAGTCTATGTTTGGAACCAAACCTTCACAGATACACAGCGGGACTTTCTGGACATTAGATTTAATCAGTTTGCATTAGCGACGTAGCTAGGGAATGACAAATACCTTGATTCGGTTCATGCCGAAGGTACCAGTTCAGCTTATTTTCGGTGTGTATATATACAATTTTAGGGAACAAAGTAAAAAGAAAAAAAAAACAATTTGTGTGACATTTAAAATCAAACTATATTTGCAGGAGATCTTCAAGGTATTTTTTTTATGATAAATAAATAAATAAGAAAAATATGACAATGTAACATTTCTTTTTAGCATTCATTTGTGGCTTTCTACCAAAGTCAAGACAATCTGTGATATAAAATTATTATTTTTTCTGCATTACTGTCTGTGTCAACAGTGGTAAAACGTTTATCAGTGGTAAATCTGTTACCTGTGGCAGCTGAAAGGATTTTGTAGCTATACAGGTAAAGAAAGTGTGAGGGATTACTATGTTCCTCTAATGTAGTGATTTAATCCCTGCCGCAGTTCCTTTTTCTCAAAGACGAGCGATTTCTATTCCTTTTTCTCAAAGACGAGCGATTTCTATAGTTTTTTTTGGTTTCATATGTTCTATTTTTATTGCCTTTTATACCCTTGTGTATGCGTGAAAACAAAATATATTACATAAGGCTATTTGCTGCTACAAAACAATGAAAACGTTAATGACGTGAAAGAAGCATTTTTAATCACACATTATTGCAGTACGATGTCCATTCCGCTTATAATTTATTGCTACATTAAGAGAATGGCCCCAACAAGGGTAGGTAAGCTGTCTTTTTAGGCTCATTTACATCTTTGCTAACTGACAGCAACCAAAGGTTGACAGGAAAACAAGTTTTTCTGGGACAACTGGGAGCCGACGTGTTCCCAGACAGGAGGATTTAACTAACTACCCTCTTAATTAAAAGGATCGCTGGACATAACTTCTGCTAGGAGAAGTCCGGGCTGCAATGAATGTTTTCAGAGGCCCCTCTGTTCCTGGCTAAAGTGTAATGTAGTTATGCTTCAGTGTGGAAAATTGGTAGGCCTCTGTGCCTTACTGAATGTTGACAGACAATCACATCATGGACACATGTACCATCACACCCTGGTTTGCACACTTGCCCTCTCTAAATACAATGCTCTGTCTGCTTTGTTCTTCGTAGCAAGTCAGGTAAGTTCTCGTTTTCACTGCAGTGCCTCTTGAATGTCCCTAGAAGCTAAATCAGTGCATGTCAGTGCTCTTATTAGCTGGATTATGTGTTCATTTGAGGTCATTTATCTGAAGCCTTCAACCCACTGAATATTTAAGTTCCATGCACTGACCTCCAGTGGTCACAATTTTATATATTATAATTAGAATAGAACAATCCTTTATTGTTCAACAAAGGGGATTTAACAGCAAAGTGGCAGGAAATACAACATTAATTAAAGTTCTTCTTCACTGGTGTTTTTATTAATTCTTCAGTGTTCTCTGGTAAGAAAGAATGCTGTCTAAGTCGGTTTCAGTAAAAAATAAATAATTCCCAGTCTATTCCAGTTTGTGCCAGTTCAGTGTGGGAGTGGGCATGGAGACTCGACAATATGTGGGGGGGCTTGCTCAGTAAGATGAATGACATGCAAGTTTCCGTACTCTGATTGGCTAACTTCAACACTACTCTTACACTGGCTCTGTTTACTAAAATGGGTAACATGAGACAAAAATGGTGCCGGTATTTATGCTTAGATGGAGTTTACCACCCAGTTTAGGCAGCATTACCAAACAAGACCGGACTCCGACATGCTACCGGCTGCAGCAGGACTCCACCACCGGAGCTACCAGAGCTAGAGTCTTCAGTAAGCCAAACGCCACAGACAGACAGGTATTCGGCACCACAGTCTCCCTCTTTGCCACTGAGTTACTCGTTAATTTATTGTCCTCCACTTAGCAGTATGCTTAAATCCAGCGAGTTGTCTCGTCTGATTTTAGCTAAAAATTCTGTTCAGAACGAGGGCCGCCACAAACAAACAAACACACACACACACACAGAGCACTGATGAGCGGGGAGTGCTCAGGGCAGCTACGTAGGACCTGGAGATTTAGCTGATGATATTAAATTTTGTGGTTCGAATCATAGGTTACGTTTGAGGATAGTTAAAAAAACAACATCTCTGGGAAGATGTGGTCACGGCATTAGCTGTTAGCTGAGGTAGTACATTTCATTGTCTTGGCACGTTTTAACACAATACTTGAATAGTAAATCACTTCTTACAGCCTGGGAGCTCGTCTTTCATCATTGTGACGGTACATATCCTTCTTTTAAGTTGTACCTCGAGGAAAAGCCTTTACTGTACGCTCCGTAGCCTGCAAGAGGCTCGGCTTTCACCTTGGCAAAAACAAGGTTCCGTGGGGTTCAAAAGCAATAAAAAACACGTTAAACAGAAATGTCAGGCATCTGAAAAGTGTGTTTGTCGGTATGCTCTCAATTGTTAGATGCGGCTTCTTTTGAATGATTGTATTACTGCATCAATGCAATGTGGCATGGCATGGAGACCGGCCTGTGGTTCTACTGCCGTATAATAGGAGTCCAGGTACCTTTGCCAGCAGCCTTTGGGTCACCTGCATTGTTGGTTCTGGTGGCCTTCATGCTTCTCTCAGCAATATTTTAGAGATCCCTTATGGCACAGTTGTCAAAGTAAAGGCCTGGGGGCCGAATCTGGCCCCCGATGGCCATTGCTGTGGCCCTCTAAACTGTGGAGGACCATATATCGAACTTTTAAGTTCTATTTCTATGCACCTAAATTTGTCACTCAAATCAATATTTATTTGAATTGTCCTAAATCCCATTATATTGAAAAGATGTTCAGTATCATTTAATTTTTAGAAGTACCTGTTGAGACAGATATTTATTCATGTGTTAGCGGTTTGTTAAATATAGTTTTATCAATATTTTCTGACACAACCGCCCCTCTAAGCACATTCATTATCTTTATGTGGCCCAAAATAGAAATAAGTTTGACACCTCTGCTCTGTGGGGTTCAGGTAAGTCCAGGTAGCTGACAATTAGGGCCAGTACCAACATGGTCATTAAACCAGCTTTATGATACCTGGGGAACTTTCGGATGTTCATTTGGAACGCTCTGGACCTTTTATGCAGGTGTGAATACGTACAAACGAATCCTGCTGCGGATCAGAGAAACGGAACGAGACCACCTTTTTTAGGTGGTTTCGGTCCGGTTCCAAACAGACAGAGATTCGCGTCGCTTCAGGTCTGAATACAAACCGTCTCGATCTGGACCAACTCCACCATACATGCGCCTTCTTGTCAATTTATTCATATTATTTGACTCAAAGTGCCAAAACTCATTGAATGTTATTAATTCCTCATCTTTGTCATCCGTTTAATCATTCTGCCAGCATGTCGGGGGTCAGCGCGAGCAGAGCACATCGTCTCCTTCTGTTTACTGCACACATTCGCTGTTCCAAATTGTCAAACAGAGCATCGCGAAACTTGCATTGAAAGAGCTGCTCAGACACACAATTGTCGGGAGATCATTACACGGACTGGACAGTTTTCTCAGAATAAACAGCTTAGCAATTGGTGAACAGGAAAGGTTCGCTTCAGTCTGAAGATTCCTGCACTTACCTCTCATCGCTCACTCATTGTCCCAACCTTGCGTCTGATCGTAACCACGCGTCAGTTCAACAAACCACGTCACCGCACATCTCAAACTCCGATCAAGTCCACCTGCTCTGTCTCTCTCTTCGGCTTCGTTCTGCCGCAGCTCTCGCTGCTGGCTGTTAGCCCCGGTGCTAACAGTCAGCCGCTCCAATTCCTCTCGGTCCGGTACTCGCTCACCTCCCAGCCTTGTCATCTTGCTTCGGCTCTCCTCCGCGTTTCTTCGCCCTCGCATCCATCCTGCAGCTCTGATATCCATATGATATTGCTGACGTTTACATCCATGTCCGGGTCTTTGCGCTTAGTTACGGCCACGTCATTGCTGTCCAATAGCAGCACCGCTTGTCACACACTTGGATGTGTTTACAAAATATAGTCCACTTGCAAAACTTAACAGTCTGAAGACAAACCGCACCAAAGGAAAAAAAATTGTTTGCCTTTTTCTGGTCTGAATACACCATAAAGCTCGTCGGCAGAAAGAAGCAGGAATTGCTCTAAAATTTCCTGATAGATGGCTCTGTTGTCTGTGGACTTAAGAAAACCCTGTGGACCTGAACCAGCAATATTTTAATGTTCAAAGTTACAAAAATACTAAAAGTTGGATATTCCATTTTTTTAGCTGCAATCTACAGTGAAGAACAGAAACGCAGTGTGATGAGGCATGTTTTAGTTGTCAGTTTTGTTTTATTACACATGGCACCTCCTGATACACTGATGGATTTCTTTAATCACCTGCACAGAAACGCAGAAGATCCTGTAATGCAGCAGGTTTCCTGAGAAGGAGCCGTTTAGTACCAATAAACCCAACACAGCTTGGTGTATGAAAAGCTTCCTTTTGTCTGTTCAACATAAAGTTAGCAAAACATTATGCATCTCATATTTATCCAGCTTAATGTGGGCATGGTCTTAAAGAATTAAATCCCTAAGCCTTTTTTGATTAAGCTGTTTATTCCTGCAGCTATACAGCATGGTCTATTATCTAGATACACATTGGCCACACAATCTATTTTAAAGGTGAAATTTGTGTGTTTGTGTTCTTATAGATGGAGAGCTTTGACACACTGTAGCCATAGCTGCCCTAGGGCACACTGAGGAACACTGGCACCACTTGACCAAGGACACAATGGCATATAGCGGGCAGAAGCTGGAATTGAACTCACAATTTCCTTTACCGCACTTTACCACAGAGATACAGCCGCGGGTGGTGTATAGGGGGCATCCGAAATTCAAATTCAAAAATAAATTATTGATCCCAAAGAGATATTAAGTGTTATTGTAACTCTGTACTAATTCATTTCTCAAGGAGTTGTTGTAGGTCATGATGGCTTTTGGGAGAAAGGATTTCCTGTAGCGGTCTGTGTTGCAGTGAACCCGAAGAAGCCTCTCACTGAAGATACTCTGTTGCTGTAGGATAGTCTCACGAAGAGGATGCTCAGGGTTGTCCATAATCTTTTTAATTTTATGAAGAATCCTTCTTTGCATCAGTATCTCCAGTTGTTCCACAGGTGTCCCCTGTACAGAACCAGCTTTCTTTATCAGGTTGTTGAGCCGTTTTAAGTTCCTGGCTCTGATGCTGCTTCCGCAACAGATGATGGACGAAGAGATGACACTCTCCACAACAGACTTGTAGAAGATTTGCGGCATCTTGCTGAAAACCTTGAAGGACCTCAGCGTATTCAAAAAGTACAGTCTTCTCTGTCCCTTCCTGTAGACGGCTTCACTGTTGATTCTCCAGCCCGGTGAACTCCGATGTATCTGTACTCGTCAACCACTTCCACTTCTTCTCTCTTGATAGAGACAGTCTATGACTTATCCCTGTTTCTTCTCACATCTACAACCATCTCCTTGTTTGGTTCACATTCAAGGTAAGATGATTGTTTCCACATCATGCCATGAAGCGGTCCACCAGCTCTCTGTATTCAGCTTCTTCTCCATCTCTGATACACCCAGCAATTGCAGAGTCGTCTAAATATTTCTGCTGATGTGAGGTCTCTGTCTTATACTGGAAGTCTCAGGTGTACAGAGTGAAAAGGAAAGCTGAGAGTACAGTCCCTCGTGGTGCTCCTGTGCTGCTGATCAGCTGGTCTGACACACAATCCTTCAGTCTCACAAACTGTGGTCTGTTTGTCATGTAGTCATTGATCCACCTGATTGTTGAGGCCTCCACCTTTGTCTTCAGGAGTTTCAGACAAAGCAGATCCTCGAGCCACCTCTCGATGTGGAGGAGTAGCTGCTCTACTCTGAGCTCCCCCAAGATAACCAAGCTTCTCACACTATCCAAATCCCAGTGACCAAACATCCTCCATGCCCTGTTATCAACTTTTTACACTGTTTAACATTGAAAGTCGTGCAAGATGACCGCTTGTACTGAGCCAGGTTCTGTTGGAAGTTTATTCCTTTTAAAGGGGAGTTTTTCCCTCTCCATTGTTCCTACATGCTTGCTCAGTATGAGGGATTACTGAGAGATTGCTGTGGTTGGAGTCTGAATGTTCCGGGCACAACCTTCACGTCAATGACTCATCGCTGCTCAGTCTGCTGAGATTCCTTAGATAGAAAACTTGTAACTAATTGGAATGTTTGTATAATTGTATTGAAATGACTTTCTTATAAAGTGCCTTGAGTTGAAATATGTTGTGAATATGTGCTATATAAATAAACTGAATTGAATTAAGGGAGAGCCCAAACACCGTGGAGAGAATAAAAATTTCACTACCCAGAGCTTGTGACCCTTGATAAGGGTAGGAACGTACATCGTATGGTAAATCAAGAGCCTCGTTCAGTTACAGCTCAGCACACTGTTTACCGGGACAGACCGGTACAACAATCCATCATTCTCTCCATTTTTCCATCATTTGCCAACAAAACCCCAGGATTCTAGCACTTCTCCATGGTGAGAACCCCGACCTGGAGACTCTTGAGAACATCGGTGAACAAACAGCTACAAGACAGCAGACAGACAGGGTTGGAGATCTGTTTTTTTCCTCTTCTCTCAACTAAATCACAAGCTTTGGATATCTTACTGAGCCCTTTTCATTCCACCATCCAACAATGGAAGTGGTACGGTAGAACCGTAAACCTACCAAGATATCAATGTCCACCTAAACTGATATCAGAAGGCACATGGTTAACCCTGAGGGGCCATTGGAGATCCACAGTTCAGGTGGAAGAATCTTTTCAACCTGTCAACTATTACTTGTGGAAGAGTGGTCAAAACAAAGTCGTTGTTGAAAGAAAGGCACGAGATGGATGTGTTTAGGAGACACAGAAACCTGCTCTGGTCAGATGAGATGAAAATTGAAACTTTTTGGCCAACGTGAATGGTGTTAAAATCAATAAAGACATCACACTGACTACACCAACCCTATGGTGAAACCTGCTGGTGGCATGGCCATGTTGGAGGGACGTTTTTTCTTCTGGAGGGAAAGAAAAGCTTGTCGGCATTGGATTGAAGACTAGTGGACTACATGAAGGTCAAACTTGTTAGAGGCTGCAAATGACCTGAGACAGAGTTGAGGTTGGAGGCCCGATGGCACAGCTGCAGGGGAATGGGTTAGATCAAAACCATAGACTGTATATAAATAGACAAACCCTCGTTGACGTCATCCATAGATTTCTGAAGAGCAAAAATGAGGCCAACTGAGCGGTTCCCACCGCCGCCATCTTGTCCGCGTCACTCGCCTCGTTACTCTCAGAAACTCCAAAAATGGGCAAAGAGGTGGAGCTGAGAGTGGCGCTGTAAGGCTGGGGGCGGAGGGTTAACGCTCCGAGCCGACGTAGCTACAAGCTAGTCAGAAGCTAGTCAGGAGCTAATTGAAGATAACATAGCTGCAGCCGGTTTCAGCCAGAAGACCGGGACTTTTACCCCGTTTTTCATCAACGATCACTTTAGACCCAGAAACGACTCGAGTAGAGAAAACAGATCAATATAATAAGACCCAAATGGGTCGGGTCACTATGGCCTAAAATGTTTTTTTGAACCAGGCTGTAACCACGTTTATTTTTGCTGTAAAGTTGGCCTTTTTAAAATGGGAGTCAATGGGAATTTGCTACTTTTTGGAGCAAGCCCCCAGCGGATGAGGGCTGAACTGCAATTTTTGACATTTCCAGGTTGGCTTGAGATTTTTCAAGCGGAGTTTGCCCCTTGATCAAAACCATAAGCCTTTAAATCTGACTGAGCTTAAGCTGTTTTAGAAAGAAGAGGGGGCAAAAATGTAGTTTCTACATGTACAAAGTTGATAAAGAGACGTCTGAAGACTGGGTGCTATAACTGCAGCAAAAGAGTGTTCTACAATATTTTCTTTCCACTTTTCAACGTTTTACTTTTTTGTTTTGATTTATCCCATAAAACCTCTTTGAAGTATATTCAAGTTTGAGGTTGCAACATAATCGAAATGCTTGTGAGCACAATAAAGCACAAATTCTTACTTTAGTGTGTAACAATCAAGCAGATACCCAAGCCTTAATTTTTATCCCCAATATGTTTGCAATATATGCATTGCATTAAGAGACAAATTGACTGCGTTCAGTCTTTTTTTATAATAAAGTCCCTTTTCTTCCTGCAGCTGTGTCGTTCAGTGATGAAGAGAAGGAGCAGCTGAGAAAAATCTCAAACCGATCCTACCTGCTGGACAAGACATCTCGTTACCATACGTGGCTCAGCCTTGTCGACATCCTGCTGGCGTACTCCTATGAAGTGCGCTCTACGGAGGGAGAACACAACGTAAGTGTGGAAGCATCTCCTCACAGCCACCAATTACAGTTCAAAGCAGAAGTCTACATAAACATAAGGAGAAACATTTTCTTCTGATTAATTAGACAAATTTTTTTCTTGTTTTGAGTCCATTAGAATTACACAAAATTATTTCTGTTTGCCAAAAGCCACAATAACGAGAGAAAGAATTTATCAATAATGTATCGACCTCTTCCAGGAGGTATGTTTTCTCACCCATCTGTCCGTTTGCAAGAGGACTCAAAGTTACGGAAAGATTTCAATTACATTTTCAGGATGTGTCCGCAGTGGGACCGTGAAGAACTAATTTTGAGGTTGATCCAACTTGAAGCGCATGTCCACAAACCAGGGGTAGCGTTTACCAAATATGTTTTTTTTTAGAACAGTGACCGAAAAATCTGAAGGTTGTCACCTTAACAGATTAATATTTCCACATCTCAAAAGCGTAAAGCGCTTTGAGTGGTAAAGCGGTTCAACATACACCATAGTCTGGTTGACGTCGAACAGAACTGGACTATTAATCGAGCTAACGATCCCAGATAGTAGGTAGTTAGAAAGAATCAAACAGTACAGTCGTTATTAAAGGTACTGTGCTCCAGTGATGGTGTCCTCCATTTCTTCATTATTATTCATATCCTTTTAAGCCATCTGTTTCACTGCTGCCAGCATTAGTTTACTGTTTGTGTGACGCTCTAAGCCAACCGGAAGAGTACCAACACAAAAGTTCACATGTTGCTACCTACCTTCGCAAAGTCGAATGCTCTTCAGGGTGACTGTGGTTCAGTAGGAAGAGTAGTTGTCTTGTAAACAAATGGTTGTAGGTTCAATTCTAGATTCCTATTGTCACAAGTTGCTGTGCTCCTGAGCAAGGCACTTAACCCCAACTTGCCTACTGAATTTCTGTATTGATGTATGAGTGTATGCCCGTTTGTGAGTGCCAATGAGCGAATATGGCTCCAGTGTCATGCACCTTGAGAGGTCAGTCAGACTAGAACAACTCTATATGGGTCCAGTCCAATTACCATTTAGTATTTCGATTTTCTGAGAGACGTGTGAACTAGGATAAAGCTTCCCATTAATGGGGTTATAACGAAACCAGCTTGAGATGAAACTGAAAAGAAATATTGGCTCTGAAAATAAAATTTGGCATTGAAAAATATAATTGTAACTGAAAATCTTAATTTTGAATCTGAAATAAGTGTAGGGAAAATTTCTGTATTAAAAGTGAATTAAAAACTGAAAGTGAAAAAACTGGAAATAAAACTCAAAATATATGCATTAAAACAATTAACTCAAAATCAAATGTTTACACTTTCACCCTGAAAAGGTCACTTGTAGTTCTTATATATTTTTAACTCTAAAATGTCCACATATTACAACAAAATCCACTGCCATAGCTTCTGTAATGTTCATTTTCATATAACTTTAAAGTCGATCACCGTTTGCGTCCTTTCATTTAGTATAAATTGTGCCACAGGTGGAGTGACACATAACCACTATGGTGGTCTAATGGTTAAGGATCAGTATTACTAAGCCTATGGTCAAGGGTTCAATTCCTCTAGTCTGCAATTTGCCTTACGTTTTTTAGTCATTCTTCTTTGAGCAGGTGTCCTGATCCTTCAGTCGGCTGATGGTCTGCAGGCTGCACAAAACTTTTAGGTGAAAGCAAGCGCCTGCGGCTCTTATGAGCTCCGTCAGCAGTATCTTAAACCTTGTACATAAGTCTGCTTTAGTCCCTACGTAATGTAAAGCACAGTTAGTATTAGTTAGTATATGTTATTATACTAAATAAAGCGCACTTAGTATAAGTTAGTTGGCTATAATGTTATACTAAGTAGAGAACACCTATGCACAAGGTTTAAGATACTGCTGACGGAGACCGTAAAGGCAAAATGTTGTGCAGACCAGCAGCTGAGTGAAAAGCCTACAAAATTTTGCAGCCTAGCGGAATCGAACCCTTAACAATCAAATTAATAATCGTAATCCTTAACCACTAGATAGAACTTATGTTTCACTCCACCTGTGGCGCAATTTAAACTAAATGAAAGGACACAAATGGCGATGACTTAAAAATGATATCAAAATTAACATTACAGAAGCTATAGCAATGGATTTTGTTGTAATATGTGGACATTTTTAGAGTAAAGAATATATATAAAAGAAATAAAAGTGACCTTTACTGGGTTTAACAGATATAAAACGGCCTGACTCACTGATGGCTGATAGCAAGCACCTGCTGCTCTTAAGCCCCGCCCCCACGCGCGTGTGCACGACGTGAAATGAGTACCAGCAGAATGAAACTGAAAAGCACCAGAAGTGAAAAAGTGGCATTTAAAAAAAAAGAATGGCTTTGAAAAAAAAAAAGATTGGTATTGTAAAAAAATAATAAGTGTAAACATCTGATTGTGAGTCTTGTTTTAATGCATATATTTTGAGTTTCATTTCCTTTTTTCACTTTCACTTTTTAGTTCACTTTTAATAGAGAGATTTTTACTACTTTTATTTCAGATTCAAAATTAAGATTTTCAGTTACAATCACATTTTTCAATGCCAAATTTTCTTTTCAGAACCAAGATTTTTTTTTCAGTTTCATGTCAAACTGGTATCGTTATAACCCCATACCCATCCTAGTTAAGGAATTAGCTGGATTTTTGCCAAAATCTTGATTTTTAGATGTGCACATCAACCTTCTGAGTGTGTTTCACCACTCTGAGGTGAAACGGATCGTATTGTCAAATGCTCAAACCACGGCTAAAGTGTTTCACGCAACATGACGAGAGTCAAACTTTAACTATAAAAACCAAAATCTGTTTGAGATCGACTTTGACCCTCTAACACCGCGTTCACACGAGTCACCGCTTCAAAGGGATCAAATCGCAAAATTAAAACCCAGTTGCTTGCACACTTTGTAGTCTGCTTAGGCTTGTCTGTACATCTGGCCCGGATGGGGATTTCTCTGTTGCTGCTAGTTGTTTACAACTTGGTTTTAATACATAGAGCCAGACAACGTCGTCGGACATGTTTGCGACGTGTTTGGATGCATCGCATTCTTCAGATGTGTTCTGAGTTTGGAGAGTTTCACCATTTGCTCCATGAGCTGCTTATGGATCAGGTTCGGTTTCAGCTATATTTTTGTCAAGTTACGTCAGTACAAAGAGTTGCTGATTGGTTGACGTTTGCTGCCCCACAGTTCAGTTTTCGAAACTTCAGGCAGCAGCTGCTCGGACATTCTGTCGATGCGTCCGTGCAGAAGCTCCGTGGATAAGCAGATGCCCGCTGCGCCGATGCCCACGACTTGCTTTGTGGCAACTTGACACCCACTTGATCCGTAGGTACCATGGACTTTGCTTGTAATCTAGCTGCCCTGCTGCCTGGACGCGCTGACTGATGTGAACGCATCTTAAATGTTCTTTCCTGCAGGATCTCTTTTGTGGTAGTAATGAGTTAAAGTATTGTTCCCTTGTCCCCTGCAGGTAGAGTCAGCATGGACTATCAGAAAACTCAGCGGTACTCTGTGCTGGCTGGAGGTGAGTGTACTTTAACATAGGATCTAAGGCTACGTCGACACTAAGCCGGATAAGGTTATACGGGGAGTTAGACGCCTAATGTTATCCACTCAACACCAGCATTTAAGGTCCGTTTAAGGTCCCATGATTGCGAAATCCAATGCCGACCTATGCATGTACTGGGCATGCGCGGGGAAAAACAAAAAGAACACAGATTGACGCGTATAATTTAAGTCACTGTCGGCTCCTCCTGGATCGCCTCCTGTGTTGCCTTCTCATCCATAAGTAGGTTAGGGTTAACTTTGCAAACGTCTGAATTTGCAAAAGAAGCAGTAGCATAGCGAGACTCGTCTCCATCTTTGCTGTTGTCATTATCTGGTGTCGCGTTGTTGTCGTGATCAACTTAGGACACAGCATTTGATTGTGGTCGCTGCTCTGATTTAGCCGGGGTCCGGATAAGTTGCGTCCACACGTCCTCATTTAGCTGTTGAGATAACAGTTAGACGGCTCTCTTACCCGGCTAATACTTATCCGGCCACAGACCACAAACAAAGCCGCCTTAATGTGGACGATAGGGGGTGTAGACTAAATACTTTATGCTAGCTACGTTTAAGCCGTTATCCGGCTTAGTGTGGACGTGGCCTAAGGCAGGCTTCACACGACAAAGTTACCGTTTTTGTTTGAATACGGGGGTTGAAAACGCACTGCGTTTACACAAAAGGGGGGCATTATTGAAAACGATGTAGTACATATGTGCGACCTTTAGATGGTAGTGTGACTAGTATAGCGCCTTAAATAGAGATGTAGGATTCCAAGGTTTCCTGCTCACAACCCAGAAAAGAAACGTATCAAGCTAACGAACAATGGGTCTTCTCCACAAACTTCTTTTAGTTTTCCTCCGCTTAAAGAAAGGCCTATTTATTATTTAATGCACATACTGTATGCATTTTCGTCGGCGAACGCATAAAAGCCGCATGATCTCTAGCTTTGCTTACAGAGCCCAAATAACTTCAGAAAGCTACATCAGCAGGAACAGCGTACCTGGATCCGCTATTGTTGGGATTTTTTTCTGAAGAAAGGCGGAATGTGCAAGTCCAGAAAGGCCGTAGGCGGCTGGTAGTGACATGATCGTTTTCAAAAGTCTCCGACTTGCGTGTACATGACAACGAATCACACAGCGTTTTCAGATTTCTCCACTCTGGGTGCCGTTTTCGAAAAGATGCGTTTCCGACCCCCCGTCTCCCCGTTGTCGTGTAAACGAGAGGCCAAAACGCAGAGAAAAACCTCCGCTTTGCTGAAATACGTTGTCGTGTAAACAGCCCCAAAAAATAAAGACAGAAAAAATATTGGATTTAAGCTGACTGTAAAAAGAACCTTATAATTAAAGCTGCCAGCAGCCTCTTGAGGTCCCCGCAGCTTAGCGCCGCTCTGGCCTATGCAGCGACCGTGACACTAACACATCACCGCCTGAATGCCATCTCAACATTTACACCACACCTGATGATAAAATCAACATGACAAAGTTTTTATAAGGTTACAGTGGCAGCTTTCAACCAAAATGGTCAACCTCATGAGTGAAAAGGACCCTGACTTCAATATTGTTTTGAGTAATCTACAGAAACAACATATGTTCCTAATTCCACAATCCTATTTGAAAGCATTGCTTGACAAAGATTGTTTTAATAATTCTAGGAGGTGCTGTGCAGGTATTAGGCCAAGATCACCAAACATTTCTGTACATGTGTGTTTAGGGCCAGATTAATATCTTGTTGAATTTGGAGCAGATCAGATTACGCATGTGGAAATTAGAGCCAAACATATTTCCATGGCGTGATATGAGGTTTTGCCATGCTGCTACAGCCACACCGTCTTTCTAAACCTCTCAGCTCTGGACAAAAAAATTAAAGCAGCTTCTTTTTACACAGCAAAAACAGATGTGTCAAAAATGACTTGTCCTGAGTGTGATCAGGGACTACACATGTGTAGATTTTAGCACACAGTGTGTAATCCAATCAATTGAATGACACATTGAAAGTGTTATCTTCTGTGCCTGAAGATCGGGATAAGGCATTTTTAAGATTTTAAGATAAAATAAACAGAAACACCAAATATAGATTAAGCAACCAAAAGAATGCAGACCATTATGTGCATACAAATAAATTAACGTTTTAACAGGAGCAATTATTTAAAATGTCTCATACATACAATGTGTTAAAATTAACTCAACATGTGTAGTCCCTGATCACACTCCGGACATGTGTCATTTTTAACACATCTGTTTTTGCAGTGTAGTCACTGTCCACAGCCAGATGTTGATTAAGTAAAAGGAGTCAAAGACCAACCTTTCTTCCTGAAACATTGCAGTTCCTGTTGTCAGGGGGCGGGGCTTAGATGACATGAGTACATGACTTCAATACAGTGTTCAGTGGTGGTTTGTGATAACAGCCCTGAAGTATGGTGGAGCTATGACATTTAATGTGCAAAATAAAACACCTAATTACGTGACGAAAAGGTTAAACTGTAGACGTGGCCACGCTCACATGCTATGATAGAGCAAAATCCTTAAAATGTTTGATTCCCCATGCTTGAAAAGATGCTCAGTCATTTTTAACTGCGTACGTCATGAGCTGAAAGATGGGTGTGTTCTTATGTGACATGTATAAATAGCACTAAAGGGCAGGTTTGATCCAAAATGGCTCCGTTTGTGTGAGGGTTGAACCTGGGTTCAAAATAATTTTTGTTCAAGGCATGTCACAAGCTACATATATCTGCTGAATTTCACTTTCCTATATGAAAGCAATGCTTAATGCTGATTAGTTTAATGGTCCTTGGGGGCGCTGGGCCCCCAAAACTTACCAATATACAAAACTTATCAAATTTTGAGGATGCATTAGTTTCAGCTCAACAGTGGCCCACGGAATAATTCAAAAACACCTTCACTAATTGCCTTACCTAATCATATGGAGTTTGGTACACTTGTACAACTTACCAAGATCTAACTAAAGGTCTCTTGCACCTGCTGTCTACAACAACCAGGAAGTCTGCCATTTTTGAACCTGCAATTCCAACCAAATTTTTGTCCATTTTGGCCCATTTTTCCTCTGCACTCGATTGAACCTCTATTACAAATGGTGACCGATCGGCTTGAAATTTGGTGACTTTGCTGATAAGGCAGGGGGGATCGTAAGTTAACAAACTCCAGACTTTTTATGCATGTCAAATTGGCATGGCCTGTCCTCAATGATGGAATGATGGAACTTAATCCGGATCCAAACGCATATCAATGTGAATTTTCTTGTGGGCGTGGCCTAATTCATCCACTACGCCCTCTAGAAGTATTAAAACAATCAGCCGCAAGACATGCTTTCTACAAAGATTCTGAATTCCGGTACAAATATCTAGTTTCTAAGGAATTACCTTTATTAAGATAAAATTATCTTGCAGCCTTGGTAATGTCTACGGATGTGAATCTCACAACGATCCGATCTGGGAGTGACTATTCGATTCAGAATCGATTCTCGATTTAGAATCGATTCACAATCAATAATATTAGTTTTAAAAAAAGGTGGGCTGAGACCATATGCTTTTCTCCTGATTCCATTTTTTTATGATTTTTTTTTGTAAGTGCCGATAAAATTTCAATTGAGATTCTTTAATATTGCAGATTTTTAATTCACTATGGTATTGAAAAGATATATAAGTTTCTGAATGTTCTACTTCCCACATCTTAAACCTTTACAACAGAATGAATGCAAAGTAAAGACTTTCTGAAGTAAACTGCTACATACTTCAATATACTTATACTATAAAGTTAACTTAAACTTTTTTTGAAGCCTGGGCTGCATGTAAAAAAAATTTTTTTTTTTAAATCGATCTTTTTTTAATTTGAAAAAATTGATTCAAAATTGTTAAGAAAACAATCAAGATTCATATGTGAATTGATTCATCTTTTTTTTTTTTTCACCCCTAGTTATACCCCATAGTAAGTCAGCCATTTTGGTCCAAAGCCACAATTTATTTCCTTTTACACAGGTTTTCATGTAAAATGGGGAGCCTTAAGCCTAGTTCATACTTCTCCATGATCTCTGTCTCCATCTGGCTGCAGCAAGTTTGCACCCAGACGCAGATGTATATCGTTTATAGTTTAGTTAGAAAATTGGGCTCTACTCAGTCCGTCCTTGCATAAGTGACACAAGCCTTGTATCAACGGATAATGGCATTTCGTCAATCTGTTTAGACATAGATGGAGAACTAGGCTTAAGTCTTGACCTCCTACTTCCGGTCAGTGGGCCCCCTACTGGCAAAAAAAATGAAGAATGACAGTCAATCAAGTGATAAAAGTTATATTTTGATCCTGTTTAATATGCGCCATTGATTGAACATATGATGTCTGTGAATTTTTAAAGACACATTTTGATGTAGATAAAAAGCGGACTTTCGAACGGCGGCAAAAGTTACTTTAGGTTTTGTGTAAAAACACTAAGCGGACTGCATCTGCAGAAGAAGGAGAAATAAGAGCCGTAGCCACAAGGACGAAAGCAGCATTAAATGTGGAGAAAACCATTTTATAACTGACCAAACCAGCAGCTATGCCGGTGGAGAAACAGGAAGAAGCTCTACAAGGTGTCGTAGATCGTGCTAGCTAGCGTTAGCCCCGTGACGTCATAATGCCACTTCTGATTTGTAGGCATTTTAATTACGAATTTTTATAATCAAATAAATCCCAAATCACTTGACAAATAAAGTCAAAATTTACATCAGTAGTTATCATGTAAACTGATAAGTAATGACTTCCATTCGTTATTTTTTTCGGCCAGTGGACTCATGGGTCGACTATCCATTGATCCTCAGACGAAGTGCTGAGGTGGCAAAATCGGAGCGGCATTAAGCTGTAATTCTTCTTGTATTCATTTAATGGCAGATAAAATGCTCTTGGACCATCGATGAGCTCCGTTTGGTACAGATTGTGAAGTTAGACAAGGAAAAAAAAGTTTTAGATAATTCTTGAAGGGGACAGAACTAAACGGAGGCCAGAAAATTTGAAAACTTGTGAAAAATGATACAACTTTCGATTCATAACAAATTACTAAAGCAGAGATTTCAAACATGGATTGGAAATGGCAAAGAGAAAATATCTGAGGACCAAGGTATTTTTCCTTTTAGCTTTAAGATTCCATAACAATACCTCCTCCCACTTTGTAATTGTAGCTAAGCACCTTAGCGGAGTGTCAGAGACTGAAGTCCTATGTTTTTAGGGGCTGCACATCTGCTGCCCAACAGACGGCCATAAATCAAACTCCCAACTGTGACACACACCAGTTTGTTAAAGAAGCTCTGTTCCTGCAGACACATACTGGTGCGCAGTTTGGATCAGCAGCTTTTTGTCCCTGCTTGGCGGAGTTGGTTGCTGTTTTCTGGTACTGACAGCGGCATTCATGTTCCCAAACATATTGATGCAGCTCATCTGTCATTAATACCAGTGAAGGCGTATCGACGAAGGCATCCCAGAGCCCATTTGAATATTTTAATAGGTGTTAGACATGCTCCAATGATCAGGGGAGGGTTCCTGGAGGAGAGGGGTGGGGGGGGGGCTGCTGGTTGAGAGTAGGAAGTTTTTCCTGCTCCGGCGGCAGTGAGGAAAAGGAACGGTCTTCACCTGCCTGGCAGCCCCCTTAATGCTCGTCAGGCAGTCAGCAGGGCTGTCTGCTTCTATCATCTCCTCCTCCTCCCATAATCTGTACAATAGCAAGCTCTGTCTTTGACTGGCAGCCTGTCAGCGAGTCACCGCTGATACCACCACTGTTTCCTTACTCCGTTCTCCCTTCTTTTTTTTTCTCACTGGCAGCCTCACACTCTTCTTCCAACCAATCCTCTCTCTTCTACACTGTTCCTTCTGTATGCTTCATGTTTACTTGTCCTCAGTTGACTGAGCTGGTGTTCCCGAGTCACCCAGCGTGCAGCAGCAGGCCTTATTTACACTTCTGCTAAACAAGCCCCTGGGAACCTACGAGCCCCACGACACATGAGCTAGCAGCACATCCTTAACAGGAGGGGGCCCAGATAAATGTAGGGTTTTTTTCTCCTGGCTGTGCGTCCTTTAAAGCAGAGAACACATGAGAGTGATGGGGGTGATTAACAGGAAGCAGCAATTAACCGACCAGGGCTGCAGAGGTGTTTAAGAGCCGCGAGTCCCCCTTTTCGGTTCACTCTATAAAGGAGTAGTTGTTAGGAGTAATTAGAGCTCCATCACCTTCATATTTAACCCAAGGAAATGGAGAGCATAACAACCATCCAGGGTGCAAATTTGTAACAGAAATTGGTGCCCTCAACATTTTTTTAAGTCTTTTTATTAGATGTACTGATCCAAATTTGTCCCATTTATGTAAAGCTTTGACCGACTGGTTCTTCAATTCTCATTTATGATAATTGCAGTAAAGATAAACTACTATGAGTTGGGATGTATGCCACTTTAATAAGAGTACAGGAGACAGTTGCTTTAAAACAGTTTTCCTGATATTTTAAAGATACCAAAGCTCCGATATTAAAGTTTCCTGAGTGTCCTATATTAACAGTTATTTTAATGGTTAGCTTTTTTAAACCTTTGTCCATGTGTGTTTCCCAAAGCGGTGTTCCCCTTTAGAGGACTGAAATATGATAGCAAAAATGCACGCGATCACTTTGGTTTCCATAGAGTTTACCGGTATAAGCGGAGGTCGTGCTCAACATGTTTTTTCTCCGTCATGTTGACTGGCTGGGTGTTAACAGTCTGGTCATAATCCATTTTTACCTGTCAGCTTTTAAATATGAATCTATTTAAATACACATTCAATCGTATGTTTTTAAAATTAATTTTAAATAATATGAAATCCAAGCAAGCTGATTGTAGAACTACTTCTAAAAATAAAATGTAACGCTTGCACTTAAAATAGGAATACTTACTGTTGCATAATAATAATGAATAATCTCATTTTTCCTGCTCCACATGGAATTCAAATGCACATCCATTTGTGCATAATCAAAAAGTGGTATTTAAGAGGTTATTGTAATGAGGTTTTGGAGTTTTGTCTTGGACAGACGACTTCTCATTCTTTAGAAGTTGTTCTCGAGGCTGAATATCGTGCTCAGCTGCAGCACTCGACACTGGAATTAATTGCCACTTCAGCTCAAGTAAATATTTTCCAATTGAAGGAATTAGAAGTTGAAAATAGTCGCTGAACGAACCATATCCCAAACTGTAAATTATTGGGGAGCAAATTTAACATGAACAATAACAGACTGATTAAAAGCACAAAATGATCATTTTAGCCTTCCTGTTATCTGATGAAAGTCTTGATTTCTCTTGCTCTTTCAAAGCCTCTGTGAGCCACAGGCATGCCTGGACATGCAGACGATACGGTTTCCTTTCCACGTAGCTTCTTTCACCTCTGCCTCCATTTTCAAACACCTCACTGATCAACTTTAATTCCTTTCTTATTCAGTAACAACCTCCACGTTAGTGACCAATTAGCATCAGTCAAGCCGCACGGTGTCCGATTCCATCATCAGCCAATTTTCTTGGTAGATATTTACTGTAAGGAGGGGGATATGTTTCTCACAGTCATTTTCTGTCTCCTACAGACCTACAGCTGCCTTCCAGATGGGCTGGTCTCTTTTGGACGGAGGGTCTTGTGCTACCCGCTCTACAGACACTTTGCTTTAGTGACCTCGTCTGTTTCTGACACCGTTAAGATTTTACAATCAGGTGAGTCACTGAATAGCACACCACAACGCCAAAGCTAACAAAGGACTGGTAATTCACTAGTTAGAACTCAGTTAATCCAAGGGGGAGGATGTGATGCATCACTGAAAGTAGTCAGATTGAATCACCGCCGCACCTCGGAAACAGTTCCTGGCCAGAGCACGGAGACACTCCGGTGACCTTCTCAGCTCCCCTCGCTATCCTCTGCAGGACCCGCCTCTTTGGCATTTCATTAAAAACCTGAAGCGAAATCAAAAGGATTTCTTACCCCTGCCAATACATAGCCTTTTGCTAATTAGAGTCAATTGATTTTTCCCACATCAGTATTCGCCGCTGTGCAGCGTTTTCATATGTAAATGGCTTTAGGTATGCGCACACAGATGGCGTCTGCTCCGAGCCTGAAACTGGTCGGGATGTGGCTCGGATTCTAGTGGATGCTGCTGAAAAGACATCCCGACAGCCGACGCGCTGCCTTTGTGTTTTCAAGCCGAAACAGCTTGACAGCTGGACAGAGAGTTTACAGAAAGTGCTTTGTGGGCGCACTGCAGCGAGTGTTTGAAGGTATTATTTAAGTAAGGAGGGGCAGCCACGCTTCTGCACCTTAGGGAGGGAAACGTGGATTAGTCGAAAGCGGACTGTTGACTTTGATATCTTTAAATCTTTAAAGCAAAAAAAAACCTACAGACATGACTGTGAACATACTCACCACGTGTAGGGACTGAGATTATCCTGCTTGTGACAATTCTAACAATGGTAAATGATGGCAAATTAGATGTCTTTAAAGCCCTTGATTAGTATTTCCTCGCCTCACTGAGTTAGAACATTAGTTTATCGGGGGGGGGGGGTGAGAGAACGGTTTGTCACTTATTCCCTTCTTTCTCTTTTCGTTGATCAAGTTTCTCTATCTTCAACCTACAAAGCCTGATCTTCAAGCCTAAGTTTTGCTAAGGTTTGTTGGTTAAACAAGACTTCCTTACTTTATTAATTCCCATTGTGTAATAGTTCCATCCATCCATCCATCCATCCATCCATCCAAAACCAATCCACCCACTCAGCTTTAGTTTTACATCAGACAAAACTCTTGAAATTTTAGACGAAAAACATGTAAAATGTTGTCATTAGAAATAATCTTTTTTGTTTTTTACGCCTCGCTAATTCAACCATTATGCCGAAGTGAGTAATGTGAGTCTTCCCTAATAAACTGCAACAGCACAGCAGTTTGGTCTAGCATGTGTCTGAGGGTGTGTTTCCTCCCAGTATTACCCTCCATCCTCATTAATTTGTCATAATGAGGGAAGTTGTAATGCACGCTCCAGTTTTAAGCAACTGCAAGCAGCAAGCAGCCGTTAAAACAAACATTCATGTCTATTTGCAAAACCAACCTATTAGCAGTGGCACACGGGTTAAGGCTGTGGAGGAAATGTTATCCGGCGGTAAATATTTAAGCAGCCTTCTGGCGTGGGGGCAGGTATTCTCAACAAGGTCCTCCACCTGCCTCCAAAGTGTAACTGGAGAGCCACCAGGCATGAAGGGAGGAACAGAGAGCCTGAGGGGACACTGGAGTTAGGAAGTATGGAGGGCAGCATCCGGCTCATGGTGCTGTCACTATTTTACCAACCTGACAGGAAAAATAAAAGTCACCTGCTGCAGGATCCAGCTGACAGGCATCTTTGTTCATTCATCCAGACATTTTATAGAGGTTGCTGTAGTCACCTGAATGCTGAGAAGGCTTGGAAAGCTGATACACTTCTCAGAGAGAAGTTAAAAAACAACTCTGACCTACTTTTATAAAAATCATTGAAATGCCAAAAGAACGTACAACTCAATCTGAGTGTGTTCCGGATCTTGATTCCCCTTTATTGGGTTTGTGGCCGTTAATATGCGACTTAAGGGTGAAAAGTCCTGTCACAGATAAAATGTTCCAGCGCATGAGACCTGACGTAGTGGGACGCACTGTTGGAAACGTTTAGTTTATATGAACTAGTTAAAAGTTCAGTTCATACATTTTAAAATGAACTAATTCAGTTTATAGTTCATAATTCCCATTTTCTGAACTAAGTTCACAACTTGAAAAACAAACTGGTTCATAGTTATGCATTTATTCCCCCCCCCCCCCCCCATTATGTTGCAGTGTGCCATTACCCTCAGGATCCTGGCATGTTCCAGTTGTTGCCAGCCATTCAGTCCACACTTGTACCCAGCTGTAGCTTTTACCCCATACAGAATATTCTCCAAAACAAGCTTTTTAGTTACTTTTTGAGGAATTTTGAAACAATTTGAGGTAGGAACCATGTCGGGATAGGAAAGAAGGCTGTACCTCATAGTGCAATATTCAAAGTGCAAAACATTTAAACATTCTTTAACTTTAGTCAGGTTTCAATTTCTGTAAATGTAATTTCTTACTTGTTTGCCTGAAGAAAATTGATACAACCTAAGTTATAAAGTACAACAATTAGCCCAAATGAATTAGGAAGTTTGGAATTCAGTTATGAAAGCTGGGCGTTCCATTTTTCTTAAAGGCTGCAGATCTCCTACGACATACTGTGATGTCAGGTTTTCCAGCTGCAGCTGCTAGATGAGTTGCTGCTACTTTACCCCGTCACCTGCTTTTGAGTGGTAGGGGATCTGTTTTGTTTTGGTACATCGTTGCAGTGTCTTGATTTTTTTTAGTGACTTGCATGTACCTTGAAAGGCTAGGCAGACAGATGCTTTATACTTCAAGTTTGCTGTTGACATTGTTGCTGTGCGGTGTAGCGTCTTGAGACCCGGCACCAACGTTTACAAAAAAATGTAAGAAATGTCCCTCCTGGTTCTTCACTAACCTTTTCAGAAAAAAAACTTAAAGGTGGTCTTACAAAGATGCCACATCATTCATCCATTCGTCCATTTTCTGAACCGCGTAGTCCCCCAGGGGTCGCGTGCCTATCTCCAGCTGCCAACGGGCGAGAGGCGGGGTTCACAGTGGACAGGTCGCCAGTCCATCACAGGGCCACACAGGACAAACATGCACGCACACACTCACACCTAAGGAAGTGATCATTTGACCTGACAGTCATGTTTTTGGACTGTGGGAGGAAGCCGGAGTACCCGGAGGGAACCCACGCATGCCGAGATACGAACCCACAACCTTCTTGCTGCATGGGAATAGTGCTAACCACTGCGCTACCATGCAGCCTTTACTGCTGCTGCAATCAGTGGAATTTGCTTGCATACATGGTGCGACTCGATGATTAGTGTTGGCAGATTTGATCTTTTCCCCCTTATTAATCACCATGGCTTTAGCCGGGCTTTTTCTCAGGAAGGCTCGAATGAAATCTGGCATTACTTGGGAAAAAATAAAAAATAAGTGAGTTCAGTTTACGTTCACAAAAAATATGAATGAATTTATGAACAATCGTTCAATGAACTCGTTCAGGAACAACACTGGTGGGAAGATCTTACATCTTTCAAGCATTAATGATGACTGACAAGAATCAAATGAATGCAGACAATGCATTCAAAAAGTATCCCTCCCCCTTTTGGGCTTTTTTTAATAAAAAAAAAAAAAGCTGAAAACTGAATCCTACAAATAACTAGACAGCAAGGGGGATGTTCAGGAGAGGCCCAGTCAAAACCAAGACATTGATCTGATAAAGAATTTGTGGCAGATCTTAAAACAGAACAGTTGATTCCAGTGTAGCTAGACAGAGCTGGAAGAGTTTAACAGTAACATATATATATATATATATATATATATATATATATATATATATATATATATATTCATACCAAAATAGGCATATACAGTTAACTATTCTGTTAAATATTTTTGGTTAAATTGTCATTATTTTATAGAAATCAGTTTTCGCTTTTAGATGTAAATGTGTTTTGTTTTTTCAAAAAAGCCACACATTGCAGATCATGATTTGTGTGATTGGCATTTGGTGATTAGCCACGGTGTGTATCAGTATTTCCTCCATGTCATGCTGATGCTGTGACTCCATCATCACTGACACCCTGCCACTAGGCTCCTGATGTTTTGACGCGGCGTGAATTGACGCCGAAGTTCAGATTTTTTTGTAACTTCAGCGGCAGACGCAAAAGTTCTGCTCACGTGCAAATGCACAAAAAGCACCACACAAAATGATGCGCGTATTTTCTGACGTAGGTCAAAAGCCAAGACAAATAAGGCAGAAAAGCTTTTTTTTATGCGACGTGCATTCACATCGAACGCGTTTGAAGCATCGTGGACGTCAGATTTACATGTAAAGTCAATGGAGAAGCAGGTCAGCGTGCAGTGCATTTCTGATGCTTTGGTGGAAACGCACCATTAGAATGGCCCAATCAAAGTCAACTTGTTCACAGATGCCTTTTATCAATTCTGCAAAGAATAATTGGCAGAACGCCCTTGATGTGCAAAGCTAGTAGAAAGATTTAGTTAACCTGATTTTCTTTGCAATTTAAAACCCTTATATCCGTGCTCAAAAAACAGAAATAATGTGTAGAGCTGGTGAAGAGTGCAACCTTTCCTCTAGTTTTCCACGAGTGGGGAAAAAGATACAGTCTTCCTGTAGAAGAAGTGGCCAAATCTTGCAAGCATATGTGCCTTTGCCTCATCCAAGTTGTTCTTAGGGCAGAGCTCCCTGTCTATAACCCCATGGTTTAAATGAGAACCAAATGTTAGTTTAAGCTTTTCCTCACTGTTAGTGTGCTGTTTATTTGGATTGGGCTGGAATGCCCCTAGACAATGCCAGCCAGCTCAGTGGAGGTTGGGAAAAGTCATTTCTCTGTCCCTCCAGGAGTTGTTGGCCACACCATGAGGCTATTTATATGGTTGATTGGAGGGAGGCTGTAGCAGTTTGGCTTGTCTGACAATTTTAGGAAAAGGCATATGTCCGAGTAGTAGGAGTGGATTCTTTGTGGTTCTGCATACCTAAAGTACGTGTGGCAGCAGGGAAACCCAAGCCGTTTCAAATCACACATGCAGGTGTCACTTACGCGACCTTCGCACATACGTGAATGGCTTTTGTTATTTCTCCACTTCTCAATGTAAGATTATTTGTTTTTTTCATTTTTAGAACTTTAACTTTCTCTCTAAAGCATAAAATAACTGGTTGAAGGCGTCTTCCTGATAGTTGCATATTAACAATAGAGATCGATCAAAACTGGTAATTTTTTAGAGTAAAAAGTGTCCTTCTAAAATAAACTATACAAACACAAATCATGCTGCTCTTTGCCAAATAATCCTCTTCCAGCGTTCATGCTTCATGATTTTTGAGCTGCTCCTTTGACACGCAAACACAGATGCTTTCTTCTCTCCCGTTGAAGAACTCCTCACAGAAGAACTCCTCACAATACTCATCTTTTTGATGTGTGCAATCCTGCGTACATGCGTTTAAGATACATTGATGAAGAAGCTGAATGGAAAATAGAGGCGAAACAAAAGAAGTGTGATGCAGCCTTTGATATATACGATATATTTATCATCAATGTGTGCGCTCACAGCTTCCCCCACCCCCAGCCCCTTGCCTGGAACTTGACCTGACATTCTGAACGCAAACACCCTACCGCGACAAGTCCGCTCTTGTTACTAGGGCGTCAGGCTTTAATAAACCTTTAAAATTATCCGCACAGAGTCCGCATGTTTTCTTTCAGACCGGAAGATGAAAAAGATGAAATTCGCAAAATTGCCGTATTTCATGGAGAGTTTAAAAGGGGCCTAAAGTTTATTGCAATTGTCGACAACTGTTGTGGGTCTTTTGTAAACCATACCGCAACCCAGCCATGGATCCTTGTTTTGCGTGGCCGACCTTTAAAAATGATAGCTTAATTGGGTATGCACAGCTTCTAAAACTGTTGTACAGCAGCGTATTTTTTCCCTATGACAATCAATTACCACTTTTTCCCTGTTTTTTGAGACTGGTGTATGAGATATTTAGGCTAGGTTCACACTTCAGGTTAAAGCGCATCAAATCTGACTTTTTTGCCCGTATGCGACCCGTGTCTGATCTTTTTCTGGAGGTCTGACCTGCGCAAATCCGATTTTTGTCAAATCCGACCCTGGTCACTTCAGTATGTGGTACTGAATCCGATACATATCTGATGTTTTTGAAAGTGGCTGAGGTCTGAACGGCCATGTCGCTTTAAATCCGTCTTTTACGTCACAGACACGAGACAGCGTGTCAGTGACGTCAATAATCAGCGACTCCGTCTGACTCCGTGTCAATATATCCCTCTGTACGGAGGAAGCAGCCACTGCTCCAAAAGAGGCCCTTGTTAAAGCAGTAGCTCTCCTTTTTCTTATTGTCATTCTTTCAATAATTAATTTGTCAAAATTCCGTCGGTTCCGACTATGCAATAACTGATACAGTGCTGAAAAACGCTTACATCTGTAGCCGCCATTTTTACTGCCGTAAACAGAGCGCGTTTGTGTGTGACGTACTATGGTGACGTCTCATCTTTTTCTGCGCATGCGGGGCGCTTTGGAGCCGTTAAACGTTCACACTGGAGCGCGTTTGCTGTCGCATTTTATCTGTAGTGTAATCGACCATACAAAAAAAATCGTATTTGATCCAAAAATCGGAATTGAGCATTAAGACCTGCTGTGTGAATGTAGCCTTAGTCTGTGTCATGTCTACTCTGCACTAGGGCTGCTACAATTCATCACAACGTCGAGTAAAATTGTCGACAAAAAAAATTATTAATCAACATTATCGTTTATTTTTTTAAAGCGTTTTTTTTTCTCTTAAAACGGTCGCCGTCCCTTTATCTGCTCTCTTTCTGCCACTCATGCACATGCGCAGTTCTGGCAGTCGGGCTGAACTGCAGCTTGGAAAAGCTCTAACAGCAGAGAGCTGACAATGTAGCTCTAACATTCTAGAGAGTTTTAATTAAATAAAAAGAGAAGCATGTGTAATGCAAAATTCACAAAGTAGAAGCTGCTTTCCACAGCAGTACAGCAGTGTTGTTTGAGCTTCTTAGCACACAGCTAGTTACAGATATATCTGTGGCTGATGACAAACATGGACAATAGCCTCTGTGAGATAGTTAGCTCGTTAGCTGCGAACATTAGCATCAACAGTAAAACGATTTTCCCCTTTCTACCCGGCATGTTGGCTTTTTACCTTCTGTCCTTGGCATCCACGGGTATTCATTGGATGATGAAAATGTCCAGGTTCTCTCATATGATGTCCTCTATCACCCAAGCTTCTGCTTCGAGGCTGGTTCTGATCATTTTATAGACCGCAGCAGCTGCTGCCATTTACAAGACATCAAGGTGCAGGTGTCGCAACAAAAAACTGCTGCTTATTATTTTTGTTATTGCATTAAAGTACTTATTTTGTAAGAATGTAATGTTTACTCTGACTTTAGATGTTAAATTGCTGTGGGCAGGAAGGATGATTCAGTAGTTTTGGTGAAGCTCCTGACTGAAGAGACTGTGAGACTGTTACATGATAGCTGCAACATTAACAGTGGTGATTGTAATTTCATTACCTTTCATTTCATTTAGGTACTGCAAAACACTTCAAGGAAATACGAAAATATTAGAGCAGCAGCTTGCTCCTCAATAACATGGATTTTACACGTGATCCAATTAGTCGACTAATCTAAAAAGTAATTAGTCGATGATCAAAATAATCGTCGCAGCCCTACTTCACACCACTTAGCCTTAAGCCGCGTTCACACCGGCCAGCACGTCCAGTAAGCAAAACACTCAAACAGACGAAAGTTGATGCTTTAAAATTAAAACCCAGCTGCTTGCACACTTTGTAGTCCACGTCGGCGCGTCACGTCAGTTTGTCACTGAGCGAATTGGGATTTCTCTGTTGTTTCTCTTTAATTTCTGCACTGCTCTTCCTTTACTAATAATGCGTGCTTAGTACCGTAGTTGCCCTAACCAGTTTTCGCTAGCGTTAACTAACTTAACAAGAAAGTTAAAAGAATATATTTAACTGCTTACCTGGCACTCCGATATCTCCCCAGAAGCAGGATCTTTGCTTCTCACAAAATGCAGCAGGCTGCTGCGTTGTAGCCTGCATGGCCTCCGCTGAGAAAACGGCCTGTCCAGGTTTATACGCACAGACAGTCCTGAAGAAGAGCGTGGACAGCTTGGAGGGCCCAAATAAGGAAAAGCGTACCCCTTAACGTGTAGGAAGATACTCTAGAACAAAAGAGAAACACAACTTAAGTACGAAAACACGGCGGAGTAGCAAAGCAAATGGTAAAAAAAACTTTATAGCATTAGCATTAATGCTAATTAGCTTTTCTGATGTCAAAGAGGGAACCATGCTCAGACACGCTGCACCTCAACATTGGACCACAGAACTGGTTTTGTTGTTTCATTGTTCTTCAGCAAAAACTACACACATCAACTCGCTGTAGTGAGTTTTAAAAAATGCCTGTCAGATTGTTGTTAAAAGGCTCCGTTGTGTTGTCGTTTCTCTTATAAGAAATAACGATATGAGATGCCCCAAATTCTCATTTCAGTTCAATCCGAACAACTCATGCCACAAAAAGCATCTCCATCATGCAGCCTCAAAACTAATGTTGAGGTTTGAATCAAAAACGGTTCTAGTTTAAAGCTCGTCAGACACACACTCTGGTTCTTTGTCTCGTATGTCTCAAATAAGTCTGTTTGAAACTTATAGATCAAATTACCCTTCAGCATGCTGGGATTTCCCCATCATCTCGTACCTTGGGTTTTATGTATGGAACAATGACTGCGAGCCTTAAGATGGATACCATGTCTGCCCGAAGCTGCAGCAGATTGTCATCCTCTGTCTAAACTCAAATAACCCAGTTTTTCCATTTGCCTGCCACGCTGTGTTCCTGTGTCCAGGGAAAGCCGGTGTCCTCAGATGCCTGCTGGATATCCACAAAGTCTTTAGAGAGAACGACCCGGCCTACATACTTAACGACCTGTTCATCACAGACTACTGCATCTGGATTCAGAGGGTCAAGTAAGTTCATCCAGGCACACAAATCCACACTCGGCTTATACACTTCCATCTTGAGGGAATTACTTTCAGAGCCATGGGAAGTGCCACTGAATTCCTACAAAATGTTAGTGTTTTAGATTGGGGGTCTAGCTCAATGATTTGTCTCAGTTTAACATTGAGTTTGTGTGGCAAGAGTGGCATTAATGAGTCCTAAAAGAGCGTATCTGAAACTCAGTTGGCTTAATATGCATACTGCTCTGCCATACAAACATTTACAAAACTGTTTGTGGATAAAATTGTGAAGACGATTGGAGAGGAATTGGTTTCTAAAACCATATTACCAAGCTTTGATCTCAGCCGTCATTTGAAAATGGAAGAAGTATGGCGCAGGCAAGGAGAACATTAACCAGAGAAGTGGCCAAACCAGAGGAGTTCTGGTGAGAAAAAAAAATCTGTAGGGGGGAAGAACAAATATATCAGTCTCTCCAGGATATTTTTTTCTTTTTGTAATTGTTGCGGCCTAAAATGCCTCGTTTTGCATCAGCTTTTGTAAAAGGCTTGCAACAACAGCTGTAATGGTTTTACTCATCATTTTCCCCTGTGTTAAACCCTGTAGTGAAACACACTCTTTTGATCCATATACAAAATGAAATTCTGCAATAATAATAACGGAGTATAAAATAATTGCAAAAATACTATAAGCTGATTAAGGCTCAGTGTTTTTTTTTGTTGTCCGTCATTTTGACCGATGGGGTGAAGAAAAATCAGGTCGTAATCTAGTTTTAACCCTGAATAATCTAAAATGCGAATTAAATAGTCCAAATTGTTTATTTCTTAGTTATTTTAATCAATATTCAATCCAAACAAGCTAAACAGAGTCGGGCCATAAAACATTTAGCAGATGAATACTTGTAACTTTTTCTCCACATGACTGAAAACCACTGACTGTGGCCCCACTAAAAAATAGACCAAACGCCTCCACTTAGAATATGAACTGTTCACCTGCTGTGGCCTGAACACACAGTCTCACAACTTGGTGTTGTTTTGGTTCCCGAATTTGAGCTCTGCTGCCCAACTGGAGACTAACCAATACAACTTAAGTTAAAGTATTTCAATTTAAAACATTAAAGAGTTGGAATGACTCTTTGTATGAGCTTTCCTGAACATCTAGCTAACACTTCAGCGAGAGGAAATACCCCACCTTAAAGCACCTTCTGCTCAAGATACAGTGAATACGGTGGCCAGTTCTGAGATAACAGTCAGATACTGTTATAGGAATCTCTCTTTGTTTTATTGCTTTGATTAATTTTACACTGGGTGTAAAGTTAAAAAGTTCTGCACCAAGTGGTCAGGGATGTTAATTGTAATCTGTCAAAATGATGTTTTGTGGTAGAGAAAATGATTGTCAGGCAATCACTTCCCTTTGTGTTCGACCAGAGTATTGTATGGTGTACAAAATGTTTTACAGGCAGTTTTATGTAGAAAATGAGAAAACTGCATAGCACTATCCTTGGCAGTGATTTCTGGTGGTAAATGCGACATGTTTCACTTTAGCTCAAAAAAGAAATAGCAGCTGTGCGTTATATGTGACTGTATTCGATATAAGGTGATGAGAAGGAGCGTCGCGAATGGTCAAACAAGCATTAAAGTCGCCATGACTGGATAAAATAGCAGGATATGCAGAATTCGCGAGGACTAGCTGAATTTGTAAAATTCCGGAGGGACTGATTTGTAAAAGGGGGTGTTCTGGTCAAATGGGACCAAGACTGAACTTCATGAAAACATCATGTCCGGCAAAAAAATTGAACACTGCACATCACCCTGAAACAGCGATGCCGGTAACACATTACTTAGTAGCACATTACTCCTAATATGACAATTTTTTTCTGTGACGACTAATCGAACATGTTACTATTTCCATACCCGTAATCAAAATAAAGTTACTTCTTCCAGTCACTAGGCGTTTCTATTTCTGTAATTTTCTAAAAGCTAAAAGATATATTCGGCATACGGTGGCCTAAGCAGTTGGAAAACAAGCGACAATAGAGGTAAATATGGTCTGACATACCATCTACAACACCGTTGCCGCCTTTTTCTTTCGTAATCTGAAACAGCTGATTATCTCCCCTGCGGTCGCCATGTTTTGTTTCCACCATCTGGCCTGAGTCTGAGTTCTGTACTCTGCCCCCTAGTGGAACTCTCCAGTTCTACGTGCAGTGAGCAAGCAGATACGTGCCCAAGACGCAGCTTGTTGCTTCATAGTTGCTGGTCTCAACGTGTGGTTAAAAAGCAACTATTATTCTGGCCTTGACTGTTAAAATGCACTTCCAAAGGGAGTATTGGCAAAACCGGTTATTCTTTTTATTTTGAGGCAGTGGGGAGTGTTATTGGCATCTGCCGAAAGTAGCTAATAAAATAACTTGTAATCTAACATAGTTACTTTTAAAATAATCATTAAATTAACTAAGTTATTTTTGGAAGGAGTAATTAGTAGTCAGTAATCAGATTACCTTTTCAAAGTAACTGTGGTTAATGGTTACAATTATGCACTACTCTGTGTCTTAGTTTGGGCTTGTAAAGTGACAAAATTTGTAAAAGTCCATAGTGTGAATACTTTTGCGATGCTCTGTAGCTCCAGAATCTGCACTTTGCTCTCAGAAAACACGGATCCCGCGGCTCTCTCCTCCTCCTAGTTCATATTTAAAGATTACTTAAACATTTTAAACGTGGGCCTGCGAGCACATTTCTCAGTAATGAGCTCTGTTTTACTCTTGGCCCAAGCTCAGCCGAGTGGTGCGCTCATCTGGAAAAAAGCCCAGTTGAAAAAATGCGCGCCTGATGTTGTAGGCTCGGTGCCCAGATGCAGACACGATAACAGGTCCACTGGGATTCAGTGCAACCCCTCCACCATCACTCCACCCCCATCAAGACTTTTCCAGCTTCAGCCTTTCAGTTCTGCTCTGAAAAACTTTAAAATGCTGGAATGCAAGAAGTCAGCAGCAGCGTTTAGAGTTGACGGCATGGGCTTTATGCGCTCATCTGGGTTTTAAGATTGTAAATGTAATATTTGTGAATATTTCCAAAGTTTGCAGCTGGTAACCAGGCTTTGTCCCCCTATAAAGCGAATCTGCCTGAGAAATCCTTGTTTATGCACAAGCAGAAACCATGTACATGTGAATGATAGTTGCAGAAAACACATAAAACACGTGGTTTTCTTGTGAACATCTTGTTACAGGTAAACTGAGCATGTCGCATGCAAAACTCAAAGTTCTCACGCTGTGACAGTCAGAAGTTAAGGCGAGAGTGAAAGTTCTCACCCTGTTTACCATACCATACTTTTTTTTTACCTCAAGGGAGTGGAGACTGAAAATAAATTGAACCGTCCAATCAGATGGCAGATTCGTTGAGTTTTTTTTATTTTTTATCAAAGATAACTGTGACATGTGTAATGTGACATTTACAGTGTTGTGTAAAAGTGTTTATCTCTTTCCTGGCTTCTTTTTTCCCCTAATGCTTGTAACACCAATATTTCAGATAATCAAATTTTTTTTAATGTTATTCAAAGACGACATGAGTAAGCAGAAAATGCAGTTTTTAAATGAAAGTTTTTATCATTAAAGCGGAAAAAACATCCAAACCTTCATGTCCCTGTGTGACAGCATGATTACCCCCAAAATCTAATGATGTGTTGGGCCATCCTTAGCAGCAAGAACTTAATTTAAGCATCTGTGATAAGATGAGTCTTTTCCAGCTGTGCAGGAACTTTGGCCCACTCATCTTTGCAGAGTTGTAGTTCAGCCACATATAAGGGTATTCCAGCATGAACCACCTTTTTAATAACTTTGCTCTGCAAGATGTATTCTTGTGAGATTTTGAGTTTTCCAAACTCAGGAGAATACATCTTGTACCGCTCCAATCAAAACCATCTGACCTCCAGGCCAATCGTTTGTCAGCATTGTGCTTTGGGGTGGGAGTCCAGTCGTGATGATTATATCAACTGCCCAGCTAAGACATACAAACATGGCCGCACCTGTTGTTGCTTTTGTAGAATCGGTTGTAGAGAAACTGGATACTATTTCTTTGTTAAAAAGTGAGTCAAGGGAAACACTTTGTGAAAATTGAAACAAATATGGCGGCGCCGGTTGACGCTTGCGTAGAAGCCAGTGCCAGGCGGGCGCTACGTTGCGTGTTCTCCATTCAGCTCAAAGTATTCTACAAGGTGGCCCTCCCTCTTTCAGACGGTTTCCGCTGCCGAGATTCCAGATCGAAATGTGTAGGCTCGACACGGGTCGGGCCTAAACATTGCGCTGGCTGATGCCAGGTTATCTTCTTAAGGGTCATGCCACATCATTCCAATAGGAATTAGGTCAGGACTTTGTTTAGGCCACTCCAAAGTCAAGTCTTCATCTTGTTGTTCCTTCAGCTAATCGGGGGTAGGCTAGCCAAGCCTGCCAACCTGTACAAATACAAATTTTACGTAGCAAGTACGCAATTTGACATCTGAATTTGCTGGTACGACTCCTCCCTCTAAACTATACAAAAACCTCCACCTCTTTTGGGGGGGGGGGTTAAATCGTTGGGTGGTGCCGTTCGGTGGCTCGGCGGAGGTCGGACCTGTCGCTAAAATCCACTGCCGTTTCTGTGGGTTCCGAGCCCGGTCGATTCATTTTTGGGTTTGTTTGGCCTGGTTTTGGTGCCTGTTCTCGGCACTCTGTGGGGGGCGGGATCTGGACCCGGGGGCTGGTAGAACTGGTGTCCGGGTGCTGGCTAGGTGTGGCCTGGGGGGGCCGTGCACCCACTGTTTTGCTGGTGCCCCTTTGTCGGTGGGGGGTTGAGGCTGGTGGGTCCACAGTGGGGGTTGGCCTGGAGTGGCGGCGGGGTGTGACGACCGTCGGCCAGCCGGGGTCCCCCCTGTCATGCGCCCCTGTCGGCTGATCCCTGGTCCCCGGGTCCTCGACCGGGCCCGCCCAATGTAGCTGGTTGCCGGCAGAGCCCATGGGCTTGCCCCTGCGGCCTCCGGGCCCCTAGATTGAAGTTGTTGGATGTTCCCCAGGGGGTTCCGTTTTTTCCTCTCTTTGGCGGAACGGTCGAGTCTGCGACAGTCCGCCCTCTGGGCATCCGTGTCCCCGTACTCGTTCATGTCTGCGTAGATTCCCGGGGACAGATTGGCGGCCCCTCACACAAGCTGTCGGGCACTCGTGTGGGGAAATCTTGTGTGTACCTGCATGCTCACACACACGCATAGGTGTGGGGACATCAGTGTTTGCAGATGCGTTCTTGGGCTGAGGTTGTCATCAATGGATGGCTGGTGTCAGGGGCTTTTCAGGGACATTGCTGTTGAGTTTATATTGTATGTTGTGGATGTGTAGTTCTTAGTTCTTTTTATTTGATTAATTTTGTTTATGTTGCTATGTCCTACTGGTTGTTTATTCTTCATTTAATTTTTTTCTTCTGTTGTATTTTTCCCCCTCTGTGTCCATAACCTCAAGAAATTAAACCCACAGCAATCACTAATAAAGAATTCTCATATATATTTATCAAGTGGAGTACTATAGGAAAAGCTGTAATGCTCTGCTTGAGAAAGTAAATCTGTTTGTCTTCTACTTGGTACTCAGATACCAATTCTGAGTACCACACTGCCAGACAGGACACGTATTAAAATAAATAAACTACGCAAAAAGCTGCAGACATGTGAGTTCTGTGTTAAATGTGCCTGGCTCAGCTCTGTCTCTCTCGCTCCTCACTCACTGCTGCAGCTGCTGCTTCAGCAGGTAAACTGTGTGCGGGTTGCGGACTTTCAGCTTTTTGTAAACGTGAATTGTTACGTGTGACGTTACTTTCGTCTTTTGTGAAAACATTCGAGCCAAAGTCTCAATGGAAAAAGCAAAAGAAAGATTTGCGAGGTGTTTTTTCTTAGCAAATCTATCGATCATGTTCAGCAGCAGACCTGCCAAACTGAAGAGGGTCCATGTCCCTAAGAAGTTTTTATATACAGTGGAAACCTCATTTATAAGCGAAGTACAACAATTATATATGTTTTAAGGCTGTAAAACCCTTCGCCACATACTTTATACACTTTTCTCAGACATACATTAACATTTACTCACATTAAAAACAAAACATAAAAGCATTAATATGATGCAGAGTCTCCGTCCGCACACCACTCTGATGCGTCTTGTCCACTGTAGGTGAAGGTGTCTGTTTCCAAGTGAGGAGCAAAGTTATGGGTCGTTGTTTGCTTTACTGTTGGAACGTGTTGTTACTTTTTTCCAGATTTGACAGAAAATACACCTTCCAGGAAGTTCAGCTTGTGGCTCATCAGTCTACAGAGGATTTTCTCAGAAGTCTTGAGGATCATCAACATGTTTTCTGTCTAAACTGACACAAGCCTTAATGTTCTCTTTCTCAGCAATGTTTTTTGTTTTTAAACACTGCCATGCAGGATGTTTTTTCTAAGTCTCTTATGATGGAGTCATGACCTCTAACCTTAACTTAGGCAAGGGATTCGTGAGGTTCTTTGGATGTTGCGGTGGGGTCTTTTGTGACTTCTTGGATGAGTTGTTGCTGCATTCTTCTCGTCATTTTGGTCTGTCGGCACCTCCAGGGAAGGTTCACCATATATGGATAACGGCTCTCACTGCAAGAATGTGCTTGATTCGAATCCGGGCCCAGGATCTTTCTACATGGAGTTTGCCTGTTCTCCCTGTACAGCCGTGGCCACAAGTTTTGAGAATCACATAAATATTGGAAATTGGAAAAGTTGCTGCTTAAGTTTTTATAATAGCAATTTGCATATACTCCAGAATGTTATGAACAGTGATCTGGTGAATTGCGTTGTCCTTCTTTGCCAAGAAAATTCCACTGCATCTCATTGCTGTCATTAAAGGACCTGCTGAGATCATTTCAGTAATCGTCTTGTTAACTCAGGTGAGAATGTTGATGAGCACAAGGCTGGAGAGCATTATGTCAGGCTGATTGGGTTAGGATTGGATTTGATTGGATTTTTTTATTTAAGTGTCAAACACCTTGATTGGTGCCCAGCCCACATGGGCTTATTAGACAATTTGACAGATAATTAACAATTCAATAGCCACTTGGCAGAATACAAAACAAAGGACAACATATGAACACATACAAAAAGGTTAGAATGGCAGACTTGACATGTTAAAAGGAGGGTGATGCTTGAAATCATTGTTCTTCCATTGTTAACCACGGTGACCTGCAACAAAGCGCATGCAGCCATCATTGCATTGCACAAAAATGGCTTCACAGGCAAGGATATTGTGGCTACTAAGGTTGCACCTAAATCAACAATTTATAGGATTATCAAGAACTTCAAGGAAAGACCTTCAATTCTTGTTGAGAAGGCCTCATGGCATCCAAGAAATCCAGAAAGCGCCAGGATCGTCTCCTAAAGAGGATTCAGCTGCGGGACCGAAGTGCCACCAGTGCAGAGCTTGCCCAGGAATGGCAGCAGGCAGGTGTGAGCGCATCTGAGACGAAGACTTTTGGAAGATGGCCTGGTGTCAAGAAGGGCAGCAAATAAGCCACTTCTCTCCAAAAAAAAAATCTGGGACAGATTGATCTTCTGCAGAAAGTATGGTGAGTGGACTGCTGAGGACTGGGGCAAAGTCAGATTCTTCAATGAAGCCTCTTTCCGATTGTTTGGGGCATCTGGAAAAAGGCTTGTCTGGAGAATAAAAGGAGAGCGCTACCATCAGTCCTGTGTCATGCCAACAGTAAAGAATCCTGAGACCATTCATGTGTGGGGTTGCTTCTCATCCAAGGGAGTGGGCTCACTTACAGTTTTGCCCTAAAGCATAGCCATGAATAAAGAATGGTACAAAAACGGCCTCCAACAGCAACTTTTTCCAAAAATCCAACAACAGTTTGGTGAAGAACAATAAATTTACCAGCAGGATGGAGCAGTCCCCGAGTTTTAATCCCATTGAGAGCTTGTCAATCCTCAAGAGGCGGGTGGACAAACAAAAACCCACTAATTCTGACAAATTTCAAGAAGTGATTATGAAAGAATGGATTGCTATCAGGCAGGATTTGGCCCAGAAGTTGATTGAGATCATGCCCAGTCGAATTGCAAAGGTCCTGAAAAAGAAGGGCCAACACTGCAAATACCGACTCTTTGCATAAATGTCATGTAATTGTCGATAAAAGCATTTGAAACGAATGAAGTGCTTGTAATTTTTTTAAGTACATCACAGAAACAACTGAAACAAAGATCTAAAAGCAATTTAGCAGCAAACTTTGTGAAAACTAATACTTGTGTCATTCTCAAAACTTTTGGCCACAACTGTACGTGCGTGGGTTCCCTCTGGTTCCTCCGGCTTCCTCCCACATTCCAAAAACCTGACTGTTAAGTCAATTGGTCTGTCTAAATTGTCCTTAGGCGCAAGTGTGTGTGTGTGCATGGTTGTTTGTCCTGTCGGTCTCTGTGTTGCCCTGCAATGGACTGGCGACCTTTCCAGGGTGTACCCAGCCGCTCGTCTGTTCACAGCTTGAGATAGGCACCAGCCCCCGTGACCCTTTGAGGATAAGCAGTATAAAGGATGGATGGATGGATGGATGGATGTGCTGAATGGATCTCACTGTGGTTCACTGCAGTCCCAAATCTTTAGAATTGACTTCCTGACCTTTTTAAAGACCGATGTCCCTCATTCTTTTTCATTTGTTTCTGAATTTCTTTGGCCCTAAGCATGATGTCTAGTTTTTTATTGAGAACAGGTGTGGCAGTAACCAGTGACTAGAGAAACTGTAGTCAGGTGTGACCAACCACTGTTATGGTTTAACAGGGGAGTGACAATCACTTTGTCACACAGGACCATGTAGGCTTGGATAATTTAAAAACTGCATTCTCCATTTACGTGTGTTGTCTTTGACTAATGTGTACATTTGTTTGACCTCAATCATTTAAATGTGTTAAAAACGCAAAAAAAAAAAGAAGAAAGAAATCAGGAAGGAGGAAAACACTTTGTAACGCCACTGTATTTTGATTCCTTAAGGGTCATTACTGTATGATATTGTAAAACTCAAAATATAGGGATTTGACAGGCTTGACCTGGTTTCTGCTTTCAAGATCTTTTTAACGTCAAGCAGACATTTTAAAAATGTGTGTGTGGGGGTCCGTTTTTGACCTTCTGATTACCGGGAAAATCGTCCAGTACGGTGGATTGATTAGAGCAACACCGGGTTGAGATAATTCAAAGCATTTTTCCTTATTAGATAGTGATTTGTTGCAGAGTTGTAAATTCTTCCTCAACTTAAGATAACCCTGTTTCTGAGTGAAGCAGATTTTTATATGTTTTCTCTTTTTTTTTTTCTTTTTTTTTTTTTTTTTTTTTTTTATATACTCAAACAGAAGCTCTCCCAAAACACTTTAGAATTCTTAGTTGATGTATGATTATTAATCTTCTGGCTTGAAGATGTTTTGCCTGATTTATAACTAGCAATCATTTGTGAGCGTTCATTTACAACCTCATAATGACTCTAGCATAAGCCCATACCCTTTTTTTTTTTGTTCTTCTTGACACACACAGACACACACACTGTGCTCTTCTGTAAGCATATGGAGCTGCTGAAGCTCTGTCAGTTCGCAGAAAAAGTCAATCAGACTCTTATCTGCTGAGGGGCACCGACTGGAGCGCCGCTCGCCCTCCCCTTCCTCCTCACTCGTTCTCCTCGCTGCACTCTGGAACTTAATGTCAGCTTTGACATGCTGACTCCAGCTATGCTCCACTTCGATTATTAAATGGATTAGCTCTTTCTCTGGCAGCCCCCAAGCGCGGATTCTATTGTTACATCTCTCTTTGATAGAGAGCGTTTTGTACTATCAACCCTTAAAGGCTGTCATGTTGGGGAAAAGAGACATCCAGGTTAAAGTGCTTCTATCACCTTCAGCCACTTGAGAGAGACATTAAGCTCCACTGCCTCTTTTCCTCCTTCAGGACGTGTACTCTGGCTCACACACACGATCTGCTCTTGTGGTTTAATGCACTGTGTTGCCATCCCCATGTTGGAAAAAGAGTTCCATATCCACACAGGGGAGTTTTTCCTTACAGCAGCCATCATTTTCCTCTGACTTACCGCCACCACAACGCTCCGTCTGACAGGTTCGGTGACATATCATGTCGGCATTGTTTTCTCCGCTGCGACATATCCTCCCCCTAGTGAGATTAGTCCTCCTCCGTGCTTTCTGGTGAGACGAGACGTAATGGATCCCCCCCCCACCCACCCCCCGGTTGCGTGACGCCTCTTTCCTGTCGTTGCCCGCCGCCTACAAAGCAGAAGTGATCATCTGCGCATGATGGACGTGCGATTAATGGATATTTGCTCGCTGCGGGGGCGGCTTGATTTATCTAATATCCCAGCCGTCCCACAGGCGTTTTTCCTTCTACAGTTCCACCGACTGCCAGGATGTCTGTCTCAGATTTACGGCCTTGTAAAGGCTTCATCGTGATTTAAGACCACAGGGTAGGGGATCCTCCTCACTCTCACACAATGACTTAGAGCAGAGCTCCAGTCTGTGACCTCCTGGCAAGTCCTGATTTTTGCTTTTTCTGCTAGTGGTCACGGCTCCAGACCTCAGACCCACCCCACCCCCATTGGAGACTCTCCAGACTTCCCCCTCGTGAGCTTGTTTGATCATAACTATATTAGCGTTATCTCGAAACTCCAAATACACCAGCTGCCTCTTTACTTCATTAGTTCCAGCACGTGATTTTGAAGGCCACAGACCCCTGTGGAGGGGCTGGACTGCAAGAAGGAGGGGGGGGGGGGACAAAGCCCCCTCAGATCTTCTCACTTTCTACTCCCTTTATCAAAAACCTTGGACCCATGCCAGTGCATATTTACATTGGCCTGTACACAAAGTCTCTCAGCCCAGTGTTGTGTTACATTGCCTTTTCATTGAAGCAGCAGGTTGGGGGTCTGTTCTCCTCTTTGCATCTACTTCCAGCCACCCATGCACCTTTTTATTTGGTACAATTAGAATCGGAATTAGGGATAAATCTGTTGCATTATTCTGATTTGTTCTTTTTCTACACTGTTAATATTACTTTTTCTAGTTGATGCACTACATGTTTTGGCAGTTGGGCAGGATGCTGTGCAGCTAAAATAATTTCTCCTTTTTAGACAGCTGTTATAATGTGCAACCATGGCAACAACAATGTGATGTTTTTACAACTGAGAGCAGCTTCTTAGTATCTCAAAGCTCAAATTTAGTTACATTTCTAACATATTGGGATAATAACTTCATTTACTTAGAACCTTTTATGATGGACGTCAAAAACTGATGAGATAAGTGGAGAATAACCCAATAAAACAATAAAAATACTAATGATTAGACAATTTAAAAGAGATCATTCTGAAGTTGTTTCCTGAAGAGCTCCTCAGAATCCATAGAGCGCAAGTGGAAGTGCAGAATGTTCCAGAGTGTTGGTGCCATTACAAAAAAAGCTCTGTCTCCTTTGATTTTGAGTTTGCATTTTGGGACAGATGGCAGTCCCTGATCCGACAACTTCAGAGTCCTTGCAGTAACATTTGGGTTGATGATGCCAGAAATGAATGAGGGAGCTTTGCCATATAGCGCCTTAAAGGTCCAGAGAAGAACCTTATGCTGAATCCTGTACTTCACGGGAAGCCAGTGCAGCATAGATGGGACATGGGAAAACTTTGTGGAATGTGCTGGGAGTTTTTCAGCAGTATTTGGACCAGCTGGAGACGAACTATTGTGCCTTTACTAAGAAAAGTCATAGAATAACAATTGAATGTCATCAGTATAAAAATGTTAAATGTCGCAAAGAGATTTCATAAGAGGGTAAAATGGAAGGAGATCTAACACAACCACATTTTGTTTATTTATATATTGTCGATTCGCAATACACTTTACAAGAAAAGTAATTTCATTTCAGTCGTACATACATTCCAAACAGGTTAAAAGTTTCTATTTAGTCATTGACTTGCAGTATTAACTCCTCCTGGACAAACCTGTAGCGACACTGGACAGTCGCCTACATTGTTTCGATAGATTCACAGCAGTCCCTCATACTGAGCAAAAACAGTAGAGGGGAAAAACTTCTGTTTAACAGGAAGAAACCTCCAGCAGAACCAGAACCTATAAGGAACCATCTGCCATGATCGAGTTTGAGAAGATAAAGCAGAGACACAGAACAGAGGAATGGATGTAAGAGTATTTTCTATGTTTAAAAAAAGTAAAAAAGTTGATAATAGAACATGGAAGACAAGAACAGAATACCTGATCTAGGACCAGAAATCCCATCTCTTCTATTGATCCTTAAGGGCAAGAATCAGATCCCGTACTCCAACATCTCTCTGCCTACGACAGACGACAGAAAGTACGTTTAGATTGAGCTGTAAAGCTTTTTACTAGAAGTGCAGCTCATTGAATACTCTAGAAACGCATGGAAACAAACACAGTGGCCTTTTTTGTTAGCCTTTCAATATAAAGCATATTGTGGACAAACGCTGCATTAACTACTGACTACTGCGACTATTGAGCCCCGTTCTGGTGAGGCAATCTCTGGCTGTTAATGAAACTGACCAATCAGATACATACGCTATCCACTGACGGAGACGGATAGTTAAAGTTTGGGCCTCTACTGCATGCGTCCTTGTCGTGTTGTCGTGAGTTTGACTCCCATTCTCAGCGACCTTTGCCGCATGTCTTTCCCCACTTCTCTCCGCTCTCTGTGCTATACCCTTTCAAATAAAGCACACTGTGGCCACAAAACCTTAAAACACATTAGTCTAAGCGGTGTGTACCATTTGGAACATGTGTTTATAAAATGTGGCATAACACAAAAAAAAATAAAGGTATCATTGAAATTGAAACGATGCGAGCGCTGTGTGCAGCGTCATATGAGGCAACAAGGGACACTACTAAGATAGAATTGCAGACACACTTTCTCTCCAAGACAGATCTCTTTTATTCTGGAGGATGCAGCAGCACTACCATAAAAAGGCTCCACCACCCCCCCCTTCTCGGCGAGTTGCCGGCAGTTTTGTCAGCTGCTCGCCCACGGGGAAAAGCATCTGGAGTTTTAACAGCCCGGAGCGTCTGGGGGGCAATGAGATCAAGCACTGGGGTCAACATGTTAGCTAAAGCCTGCGGTCAAATGCCTAGAGAGCACTCATGCACAGTGTCAACTCAAAATTCTGCAAAACCCCGATTGTCAATTCACCCCAGAGGGCATCTCCTTGTCACTGGAAAAAAAATAAATGACATAGTGATTTGTAAAAATGTTTCCTCAAAAGTTTTGTGAACTGATGTAACTGTTACACCACTGGAAAAAAATTGCAACACCCTCCATAAATCCTAGGGTTTCATAAATGGCCCTAATAGGTTCTCAAATTTTAAACCTCAGTCCAGTCATACAAAAACAGATTCCCACATATCGTTCTTTATATGATTATGATGAAAACGGAAGCAAAGATGGTTCAATCGCCTATGGAGCGATGTTACGATGTTGTTTCTGTTCATTAAGGTTCGGAGACAGTCTTTTCTACCCAGCTTTCTTAAGGTTTCATTAAAGCTTAAGGTCAGCCACATCACATTAAGCCTAGAAAGACGACAACATTTATATACCACAAGCATTTTGGCAAAGTAGACAATCATCTATGGACAGTAGTTTGAAAGGCTTCCCATAAATTCACAAGTCTGGACCTTACCTGAGTCAATCTAGCACAACGATATGCATTGATCTGAAGTCTTCTACCATAGATCAGGCTGTATGAGTCCCTGGCAGCCTCTGAAAGGTTTGCTCTTTGCTTAGCTCTGTCCATCGTCCCATCAACAGATTGTGTTCCTCCTAATGAGGAAAAGCATTCCACAGCATGACACTGGTCTAATATATATTTCTTAGAGTGGTACACTGTTACTAAAAACTGGGCTTTTATTCTCTCCCCTGTGTCTTGCACTCAAAGTGCAAATCTTTCGTACTTCTCCTTCATTATTCGTTACTTACAGAAATAACACTTGGTTTACAGTTACATTTCAATGTTTGACATGTTATACAAATAAAAAGTCATCAAGGACTCATTAAAAAATCATTTTGTTTTTGTTCGTGTTATAGAAAAAGGAATTTATCTGCTCACTGCTCATTTGCAGATTTGCTGCACCCTGGTAGTGTTTTTCCATCTTGCTTTATGCCTCACTGTTTTATATAGTGGAAGTAATAGTAAAAAAACTTAACCCAAGTCGTACAGTTTAAAGGAAATGCTACCAAGTACTGAGGAAGCACAAAGTAAGATTTAATTGGTCAACAATAGTTGACCAAAGTGCTGCACATACAACCACAAAAATGAAAATGGGAAGAATCGAGAGAAAGCGATAATAAGCAATGCACAGGATTAAGATGGCCAAGAGCCACGGTGAATGCTTGATCGCCTGTGGGTTTTAATTTTGATCTTGGAACATTCAGAAGGAACTGGCTTGTTGATTTTAAAAGTGAGCAGTAAAATGTTGAAATCAAAGGGAAAGCTAGCAGGGAGCCATTGGAGGGCTTTTGAGAAATGTATGTGGAAATGTATATTCTCTTCTAATTTTGATATATTACAAATATCTGACATAATCTTCCTCTCATTATTGTGGCATTTAGCAGGTAGAAATAATTTTAGTCAGTGAGACTGAGCGAAAACCGGGGACATTCGGTCTGATTAGACTTTAAACAGTGAGGGAAAAAAGTGGATATGTATTTTCATTTAGTGTATGTAACCTTCTGTTTCCAGCTGTTTATTGTTCTGGTAAAGTGAGAAAGAACTTCTCATGGCTTTCGTCCAACTCTGGCTTTTCTTCGAGGCTAGGTTTGTGTTTAATGCTCGAAGGATGATAAAAGGTTAAAACACTCAGTGTGGTATGGATACTTTTACACAGCAGTCCAGTTGTAAGTGAATCAGAGAGGGCAGCATCTTTGGTAAATATACACCTCACATTCTTGGCCTCATAAACTATAGTATTTCCAGCAGTTGAGTGTGAGATCTTATATTTGTTCTCTTTCTAAAAGCCAGGTTTTTCTCTAGTCTGTATTGTTCAAGTTTTACCTCAATGACTCACCATGACAGATGTGTTCAGGCTTTATCCTCGAAAGTTCAAACAAGGAATTAAATCCTCCTTCGAAGGGTGGGATCCTGCCCATGCATCGTACATAATGTAATGCCAAGGCGCTTGTTGGGAATGAGCGGCAGCGGGTTGCACCTCTCAGCCGTCAAACGGCCATGGTAGATGCTTTGAAATGGATAATGGCGCTGCTCTATCTGATGTTAGCCTGAGCGGTGATGGAGATCCCGATGGGTCCCGCTGGGAGGAACAAAGAAACAAATGTTACTAATCTAACGGGGATAAGTAGTGCACATTTCCTCTCAGTATGGGGCCACTCCAGATTTTGTCTTGAATACACATGCTCATTTTGAACACGGACAACTGTGCCTGCATAATTTGTCCCTCTTGTGTTGGGAGAGCACTCCGGTTAATACAATTGAGTGTGGGTTTTTTTGTCGTTTTTTTCCCCCCGTCTGTCTTTCCATCTTTAGATGCCTGTGCTCTGAAGTGGAGGCCTACAAAACAAGTCCATCAAGCACTGTGATCTCTGAAGCATAAAGAGACAAATAGTAGTAGGGATGAAACTGAAAAGACCAAAGAGCTTTACGTAGTTAGCATTAATAAATATCAGCATAATCAAAAAACATGAAGTGTTAGTTCATCAGGAAAAACAAAAACAAAGCGTGGATAATTATGTCAGAATTGAAATTTTATTTAAGGTACATTCACAAAGGTTCCTTTAAACAGTAGATTTGTACGAATCTCCTAGATGGGCCCAGTTCAGCCATTCCAATACCATAAAAGTTCTTTGTCTCAACATTCCCATCTCCTAGAAAATTTGTGGAATAGTTTTTCATTTTTAAGACTTACAGCTGCCCCTTCTACGGGTGCAGCTAAAGGACGAAAAAGATTGCGTTATCACTGCTTTCGTTCGGCAGGCAGTTGGACCTGGAGAGACGACTACAACGCTGGTTGATGTGGCTTGGATATAGATATGATATCCCGAATTCTACCCCCCATGTAATGTTTGTATGAATCTCTATTCATATGGTGTTCTTTGATTGTTCCTAAAGCCTGATTTATTTTGCACTCACGCCCACATGTATTGACGGACATGTTTTCCTTTTATTCTTCTCAGTCGGTGTGTCAGTTTTCAAAGCATTTCCCCACCAAGACAGCAGGGGGTGCAGACCTTTTCTGGTGGGTCTACATGACTTTTCTGGTTGACGATGGTTTATTTACTTTAGCTTGTAAACTCCTATCCAATCAACACCACCATTCTGGTGAAATTATCTGGGGCTGATGTTGGGCTGACCAATCACACACGTACGCTCTTTGTTGCATTCAATGGATAGTTTAAAAAAAGGGCTCTACTCTCTCCGAGCTTGCCTGAGTGACAGACGCATAATGACGGATTGACCGATAATCGTATTTAATGTCTCCGTACCTACACAGACACAGAAGTAGAAACTAGGCTTTAAGCAATTTTACGAAGGCTTGCCATAGAGGTTTATTGTGGCATATTTATAGAAAATCTTGGATAACACCTTCAACTTATCTATGAACTTACGAACTGGCTAGGGACACCAGTAGCTTATAAGGCTGTCTCAAGGAAACGGTAGGAAATGTTTCAAAAATCTGGGTTTAGCCTTTGCTTAAGAATCAAAAATCCATAATAATTCTGTTGTCTTTTACATCAGAATTGAACATACCAGGACATTTTTACTAAACAGTTCAGTGACCTAGCCAAAGCATAAAGTCTTTCTTCATACCCCCTAAAACCCGCTTTCCACTGGACAAGTGTTGCGTAACGTCTGCAAAGTAAAATATGCAGCTAAAAGCTGTTGTTGTAGTCAGTAGGTCTCGGGCACGAATCAGACACATCCCAGAAGCATTGTTGCGTCTCCTAAATTCACTTTTTTACGCCTGACACTTCCAGAACATATTGATCTCAGCACTTTCAATCAGACCAGACAGGAAATCAGACACAGGAGCTGTGTAAAGGATCAGCCAAGCTTAAAAAATGGGTGCAGATTTCTGATTACTATGGGGAAAAAACTCAACAAAATGTAATCACCAGTGACACAAGTTTTGGAGGTAGCTTGTCTGTGATTCCAAATTGTTTGGTCTTTATTACTGACAAGAATTTAATCCTTGAAGTGGAGAATCACCCAAATTATATGCTTCCCGTGATAATTTTTACAAAGACGTCGTAAGAGAGGAAAAGGCATGGACAGATATATCTGCCGTTTTGAGAGAGTGGATGTTGAGTTTATGATACTTATCAGCTGGAATTATCCATGTCCACCTCAATCACCAAAGCTAAATCCTTTAGAAAACCTCTGAGGAGGGCTAAGAAAAGCTAGTGTAATCATGATCTATAGAAATGATGGAATGAGAAATGGTGAAACATCCCTCTCTATGTACTTCAGCTAGCAGCTGTACTGTTGGTAGATTGAGGAGTAGCATGGTTGAAAGGGGTGCCAATAATTGACCCAGTGGTCAAAGCAATTCACTCGTCGGGTAAGTGTACTCAAAGTATAGAGCTGCTTGTTTAGTGTGAGATTATATTAATACAACCAGTGTTGGATTTATGTTCACTAGGGGTACCATTAAGTTTGGCTGACACAGGATCAGTTAAGGCTGTTACTAGCACCCTCTTTAAACATGAGTAGAGCTGTGTCACTTGGATACGTTTACTGTTGGCTCTGCTGGTTCAGACCACAAACAGTCGGTGAGTCGCATCATTGTTTGTTGGAATGTCCATACTGAGGACCGGATTAGTAAATGTTTCCTTCTCTCCGTGAGCTCAGTTTTAAAGAGATCAAAGTGGCATGGTTTATTCTTTAGATTTTATCAAGGGGAAAATAGAGACTAGAAACTAGATCTCAACTAATCTCTAGTGTCCATCCATCTGTCCGTCTAATCGTCAGTTTCTGTTTGGTTTTGATCAACCATTCGTTTGTCCAGGCATCCATCTATCTACCTGTCCATTCATTCACTCACCTATACATCTATTCGTCCATCCATTTGTTTCAATTTAGATCAGCAGTTCCCAATATTGGGGACAGGATCTTGTACGTTCAATCACGACTTGGGGTCATGGGCCTCTTAAATTCTATTTTTTTTGTGGGTCAGAGACTGGAAGCCCCACCCCTTATATATGTGAACCTAAAACAACAATGAAAGCTCTACTCACTTGCTTGAGAAAGTAAATGTTTGGCTCACACACAGCATCTTTAGTTTACATTGCTGATATTTTAATATGACAAGCAAAATTATACTGAATAAGAATGACTCCCAAACTCAAATCCATTCTCCTGCCAGAAAATACCGAACCAGACCAGCATCACACAGTTGACTCAACCCCATCTCATTGTGTGAAACATACAGTAGCTCCTTTCTGAGACGAGCTGTGAGACGGAACTCAAAGACTGCCTCATTGGATAAAGTCATCAGTGTTTCTCATATCAGGAATGCTCATCAGTGTCTGGGGCCACAGTCACACTGAAGGATCGCATCTCCCAGTTGTCAGCCTTTATCCCCTTCAGCTAGTGAATGAAGCCTCCCCCAGACTCTCCTAGGGACTAATGCTTCTATTTCACAGATTTATACATCTGAGGACCAGCTTTATCTGACATGTTTTCGAGAGCTCGGGCTCACTGAATGAGCCGCTCTCTGTGCGAACACAAGCCGGATGAGAGAAATGTAAGACTGTAATTTAGCTCGGCTTCACAGACGCAGGCAGTGCACATACACAGACGCTTCTCTCTTCCCTTTCTCACACAAAGACTTTGGCAGATGGAGGCGTCTTTGTCTCGGCAGAAGTTTTCCAACCTTGAAAAAGCCTCCCCTCCGCTGTCTAATGAAGGCGAGCCACAACAACGGTGTGGTAATGACCGGATTGTGTACGACATTATCCCTCCCCCCCTCCTCCTGGACGGAGCCTTTGTATCCACCGCAAGTAGAGCTTCTCCCACCACAGAGCGAGGGAGGGGAGAGAAAACAAGCGCCCCTCTCCAACGCTAACTCAATAATGACTTCCCACGGGGGAAAGAGAATACAGAGCCGTGTTTGAAGTGGCTGTACTGCAGGAGGCCCCTCTGCCCCGGCCTCACTGCAGGATGCTACCACATGGGTTTTATAGAGCCGGGGACCTAAACAGGAATCTTATAGGCTCCCTCACTCATCATCCTGATTAGCGAAGGTCACTATTACGTCTCGGTGTCCCGCTTTCACTGTCTGAAACGCAGTTCTACACGGCAAGGTTTAGGATTCTCAGATGCAGCAATTTTCCTTCTCCAGAGGATGCATGATGTTTACACATGTTGTGAATCACCTCTTCAAACAGCTAAAGAACTGAAGGTGGAGTGTTTTTCTGTTTTTCAATTGGTCTTTTTTGAGCTGTTATCTTTTAATACCCAGAATTCCAGAAATGACTGTGTGTTGTGTGCTGCTGCTGGGTTTAGATGCTAAACAATTTTATACTGTTCCTATCCATCCATCAATTGATGTATTTTTCATCCATCCATCCATTCATCCATCCATTTGTCAATTCAACCCTGATTTAGTTTCTTTGTTGATTTTGATTCTTTTGATGGTCTAAAAAGGACTCTGATAATTTGAATTTTAAAAAACAATGAAATTTGGATATGAAAAATCTGTAGAAACCGTGTTTTTAGGACTTCAGTTTGAAATAAGATTTGGGAGAATGTTGGACTAGTTTGGAATAAACAGAAAGCAGCAGTGTAAGACCTGTTAAGAATTTTTTATTGAAAATGTATAAGTAATCGTAAGGATTTAACTAGCACTGAAAAAAATGCTTTAATGTCCACATTGTTAAAAGTTTGAAGAGTTAAGCCTAGTTTATGCTTCTCTGATTTGACGGAGACTGATTGAGGCAACGACATTATCCGTCAACGCAAAGGCTCTCCGTCACCCACGTAAGAATGCACAGAGTAGAGGCCCAATTTTCAACTATCCGTCTCCGTCAACGGATAGCGTATGCATCTGATTGGTCAGTTTCAGTAACAGCCACAGATTGCTTCACCAGAACGGTGCTCTATAGTTGCTGTAATCAGTAGTTAATGCACCGTTTGGCCACTACATGCTTTAAATTGAAAGGATAATTTATCTAATCTGTTCTTTGGGCGATTTTGAACACAAGGAGGTGTAGGAAAACGACATAAAAACGGCTGCTGTGTTTTGTTTCCATGCATTTCTATAGTATTCAATGAGCTGCACCTCTAGTAAATAGCTTTACAGCTTAATCATAACTTACTTTCTCTCATTCATTGCTCCTTGAGAAAGAAATGCGTTCACAAGCCTAGGAAAAAACTGCATAGAGATCACATGGCACTGGCAGAACAGGAACTACAACAGGGTTCTTTTTGTTTCTGAAAGTCATACTTTTTGTGTTATGTTTATGTCTTGGTTCATATTGATGAGGGTTTAGATCTTTTCCCTTAAATCTAACAGCATAATACACCTGTAGAAATTGAAAAGGCTTAAATACTCTTCTAGAACCTTCTTAAAATATCTTCAAGGGACCTGCTTTGAGCTAGTAAACATCCAAGTTGTCTTCAGTGTCTTTGGATTTGTCTGTCACATTTGCTGTGAGATATTAGTGTGTGCAAGAACAAAAGATTGTTCTGGCCCACAGCCCCCCCATTGGCTGTTTGGTTTCTTCTCCGTTCACACTGTTCAAGAAGGAATGTGTGTCCAAAAGATACAGAGGAAGAATGAGATCTGTTTACAAAACCCCTCCTTAGGTCTTAGATGAATGTGCAGCCTCCACAAACACCATTCACCAGAACAGGGGCCTCATTAGGAAGGCCTTGTAATGAGGAGCCACCCCAGTGCTCAGCAGTGGGTTAATTGGGCCAAAGAGGGCAAGAGGGGTAGAGTGTGTGGGCAAATGAATGGCAGAGGAAGAGTGGCCTGACCACGCACTCACACACACACACACATACTCTAGCTCAGCTCTCGCACATTTGCTCTAACCTTGAAAGGACACAGCCTGAATGGTTGTGACCCGCAGAGGTTGCCCCCCCAAGTAATCACCACGGCAATGGGGGCGGCATACATGCCCTAAGCGCACCAGGGGACGAACTGCGACCACTTTAGGTTTTGGCAGCTCAGCGGACTTTCCCAGCGTGAATAATGCGCAGGCGGGATCCTCCACACAATGCGATGCCTTTATAAAAAAAAAGCCTAGAGCAGTCCGCTGCGTTGTCTGTGGCGACACATCTGTAAAGCTGAAGTGACAGGACAAGAACGTATTCTACTACCTAATGAGGGAATTCTCCCAATCTTCATCTCTGGGGACTCTCAGAATTGGGGCTGCTGCCTGAACCAGTCTCTGTCTGGACTTTTATTGACTGTGCTGCAGTCAGACTGGCCTTTACTGCAGCCTTTTCAGCTCGTCTTCAGCGTTCTTTCTGCAGGATCTATTTAGACTAATGCTTGTTTCGATCATCTGGAACTTTTCTCTATCTGGCACACATGCAACATTCAGGAGAACCATTAACAGATACAGCATCCTCCCCTTTTTCACATGCTTCCATGTATTGTGTTGGGCTTCTGTGTGATAAGGCGTATTTCAACAATTGGAACTTAAGTTTAATTTGTCCAGACCTTCCTGAAACACGCTAGTCTCTACTCCATCGGGCCAGGCTGATGGGGCCGTTTATACAAACATTCCTGTCAGTTAAAAGTTTTCTATTTAAGGATTCCCAGCAGATTGCATGAAGTTGTTGACATGGGGTTGGGCCCTATTGATGCATGCCTGCAACCACAGCAATCCGTTCAGCAATCCCTCATACTGAGCAAGCAGGAAGCGACAGTGGAGAGGAAAAACTCCCCCTTAACAGGAATGAACCTTCGGCAGAACCTGGTTCGGTATAAGCAGTCATCTGCCACGACCATCTGGGGGAAAAGGAATGGAATGGACGAGGTTTGAAGTCCACCCACCAGTGGTTTGGTTCTGATCCCTAAATACCAGGATTGAGATTAACTAAATATTTTCCAAATGTGACTGGGTTTTTACAAGGGGAAACAGAAAAATCTGAAGGCTACCCATCATTATGACAAATTCGTATTCATACCTCTGACCACCTGGTGCAAATATGCAGACATTTTCAATTTTATGCATAGAGTAATCAATGAATCAAAAAAAGATTCCCATAACACATTTGAGCCTGATCGTAATCAATGTGTCTCATTAACTGGGAGCTGACAACACCTTGAAGAGTTACTGAGGATTTGGAGTGCGTCACTCCCCAGAGCGACCAAAATATTTAGCGCAATCATTGTCAAGAACTTTAAGAGGTAATGTGGATTAAGGGAAAAGATCTGATTTATTTTAATGTCACAATAAGAGATCAGAGAAGTAATTTATCAGCAGACTCTGATGGGACACAACTTTAGTTCCTTAGATTTAAAGACTAACTGAAACCCATGAAAAAGCATCATCCCACCCCCAGCATTTGAAAAACTCTACCAAAGTGGGCGGGGCCATGAGAAACGGAGGGGCTTGGCCAAGTGTGGAAGATGAGCGCGGGGGGGGGTGGTCTGGACAGCTGAACTATGGTATGCGGCCGCTGAGCTCTGTAAAGCCTCTATTTACCTACGGTAAAGGGCGAAATGAGGTCTCTTTTCTGCCATCCACCATAGGTAAATAGAGGCTCTATGGAGCGCAGCGGGAGAACTACGTATCAGTTCAAGCCTTTGGCTCAGGGCGCTGAGTCAGCACTGCCTGAAGCTAGCAGCACGCATAGTAACAAACAAGCACAGATAGACTAGTGCTAGCATCGATGCTAAGAAGCTTCGGCAGGAACGACTGTGGCTCAGTAGGTTGAGTAGTTGTCTTGCATTTGGAGGGTCGTAGGTTCGATTCCAGCTTCCTCCAGTCACATGTTGTTGTGCCCCTGGGCAAGGCACTTTACCCCAAATTGCCTACCGATAATTGTATCATGTATGAATGTGTGTGCGTTTGTGAGTGCGAATGGGTGAATGTGGCTCCAGTGTAAAGCGCTTTGAGTGGTCAACATGACTAGAAAAGCGCTATATAAATTCAGTCCATTTACCATTTACCTCAGCTTTTGTTTTCTTATTCATGGTTTGTTTAATTCACTAATTAATTCAGATAGGTTTTAACTTATGGCTTTAAACCACTTCGATGTTGTAATCCTCCAAAGTGCGATATATGGATTTCAGCTTCCTCGGTTTCCCTCAGTATGCTTCTGTGTGTGCACGTAGTACACAAGATAAGCAATTTCAACTTGTCGCGGGGCGAGGGAGGGCGTCTCTGTGAGACCGTGCCTGTGACGTGGACAGTGGGAAAGATGTGCCGTGCTTAGAAAATCACAGAATTCTAATGCAGTACATCACGATTACCATGAGTAGCAGCACTAAGACTTTTTTTTTAGACCAAAAAGTGTTGAATTTAACAAGTTAACACGAAAATGTCAAAAAATGTCCTAAAACTGAAAGATTGCATTGGTAAAGAACCTTTTATACAGTTTATAAGCAAAAGTTTAGTCCTGGTTTAATAAGCAGGTTTAATCCTGCGACTTCTAAGCCACATTTCCTTTGCTCCTGAATTCCAGCTGCTCGGCAACACAACTTTTTCTGACTAAAGCCAAAATGTTTGCCTGAAGAAGGGCAGCAGCTCCTCCCACTTCAATGTTATGCTCAACTTTGTGTTGAGCAAAAGCCCTATCAAATACCCAGACATGTTGTGGTTGTAGCATGACAAAATGATGCGTGAATCCCGTCGCAAGGCACCGTCTCAAATCGCCCAACTTTAAAATACGGGAGTAGCTGCATGCAAGGCGTGACGTGATGCAATCAGCCTCCTTGAGCGTTCCATCTCTTTGTCTGTTTGCAGCCCCAAACATCTGCTTCAGTCTCCCTGTACACAGAGGTACATGTGTGGACGTTTTTTTTTTTTTCAGGAGCAGATGGGAGGGGCTGTTTCTGCTTCTCTGTGTAATCCCCCCCCACTCACTTATCACCTCTTGCAGGGTGAGCTGCGGTTAGGGGAAGAAAACCTCCCGAGCCCCTTGTATCAGCAGAGCTCATCTTCTTACATTATTAAACGTCCATATTTCCATATTTCATTGAGCTCCCGCTGCCTCTGCAAATCACGGGCTACTTAGCATTCATATAGGAATGGGATTTGCTTAATGGGTATTAGATTTGTAGATGGTTATCCCGTGGCTATGTCTTTGGGGCACAGAGCCAGTCGATTAATCAGCCGCAGTACCTCGCTCTGATCAGTTTGTAGTTTGACGTCTCTGTTTCTCCTCTCTCTGTGTCGTCGTACGGCAGCTTGAAACACGTCTTTTGCTTCTTTTAAAACTTTTACTTCCCCTTTTCCTTGTTTATCTAAGGTCCAAAAAGGTGTTGGAGCTGGCCGGCATGCTGCAACACGCCTCACTTCAGAAGAAAGATTTGGAGCTGGAGCTTGATGAACTCGAGAGTGCAGCGAGAATGGTGGTGGAGGAGGAGGAGGAAAGAGCCTCCAGTGACAGCAGCAGCAGCAGCGACTCATCCAGCGAGAGTGAGGAGTCTGAAGCTGAAGGACAAGGCTGCTCTGAATCCAAGCAGGGAGGAGGAGGAGGAGGAGGAGGAGGAGGGACTTGCAAAGACAACCCCTCACAGCCCCAGCCCACCTCCCCCGGCTCTCCCATCCCCCACACCTCAAGTGCGCTCTTCCCATCGGAGTCCAGGAGAGCGGACGCCTCGCAGGGCTGCAGACAGCTGATCCAGGAGCTGGGGGAACAGATGACAGAGGCGCTGAGGATCTCTGCAGACTCCAACCCTGGGACAGAGAGACGGTGTTCACCGGTGAGTGACGCTGCCGCGGAGGCAGAACAACAATCTGGATGCAGCAGCAGCAGCAGTGGGACTTTATTAGAGCTGAATCCTCGTAAAAATCCTCTGCTCATCGTCCAAGATCAGGGCTCCAGCAGTTAGATACAAGCTTATGTGGAACTTTAAATCTTGGAGATTAAGTTTTTCTTTTTTCTAACGAAACTTAGTTTTGTTCAGTTCTTTTATATTGTTTTTTATTATGCAAACTTTTGATTCAATGCAGTAATAATCTAATATTGTAACTTGGCATACTTGTCAGACTTTATTTGCTTAGAACTGGAGATACAGATATGGCTTCTATTTGTTCTGTTTGTAAAGTTTTGTCATGTTGATAACAGCTCATTCCAAGCTTGATACAAAGGAATGTCAGACTTGATGACTTTTGGACTCTACTAATAAAGGTTTTAAAAATTGTCAATTTGTTTCTTTTTTTAATTTATTTTGTTATAGTTTAGATTTTTATGCAATAATTTAACTTTTAATTTTAGTCCACTGTTTTAAAATGTATATATTTAGCAAAACCTGTTTAAAATATGTAATTTATTTGAAATATATGTTTTTTTCTATATTTATAAATGTTTGACTTCATTTGGTTAGAAGTAGAGATGCACTAATCAGAATTTTGTGGCTGATTTTTCGTGATTGGTCACTTGTTTTTGTAAAAGTTTGGGCAGTCCAACTTTTGCTGAAAATTATTTAAAGAATCATTACCGTGGATCCCTGCCTATTATCCACTGAACTTCAAGTTAAATTAAACTTGCCCTTTAGTAGATTTTTTTCTGTATAGTATTCCTAAACTAAAGAAAACACAGCTTGGGAAGCTAAAACAGCTAGGTGCTGTGCTACACGCTGTTGAATGGTGATTATGTAGCTTACAAAAAAGTGACATTCTTTTTTCTTGCAGCTGATTGGCTGTATGCAAAAAGGCAAAAATAAGACCATGGAGGCTAGGTTCTGCATTAGCACTAAGACGGTTTCCAACGTGCATATTCATGCATGTTTAGGTATATTTGGTGTTTTAGTTATAACTACCTTGGTCCGCTGCTGATGCGCCCAGTGACCAACCTGAACCGTGTCCAGGGAGGAATCTATTTTATTAGAGGAGTTTAACTGACGGCTAACATTAGCAAAGTTAGAAAGCGAGTTAGCTTACCGATCTAGGAGGACGGACTTTTTTTGTGTGTGTTTGATGTTATGGAAATGTTTTATGTTGGTCCATCTAGTGTAAGTATTCACCTAAATTTACTCTAGTTCATGCTCCTCTCCGTTCACTCCTCTCCTGAGACAGACAACGATATCTCAGGGGCTCTGAAGCAGCTGCTTGAGGTACTGACTGCCATTTTTCCCAGTGCCAGCTGAGCTGTGGAGACCATATTGTTGGAACATAGAGACAATGTCAACCTGCAATGGCGGCCGCTACTGCCTGGTAGATGTGAATATAAAAGCATTGTGGTGCCCTTTAAAATGTACATTTTATTGTATTTTATTTCAAATATATATTTTTTTAAGGAAATGTACTTTCATTCTGTACCCCTCTAAATGGCTGGTGGACATTTATAATTTTTTTTAAATATAGCTTTTTATGAAAATGCTTCATATTCAACCTTTAACTCTGTAAATTTGACAACTTTCCAAAAAAAGAACCCTAGGATTGTTCTTATTTGCATCTATTAATAATGAAAAATATGCTGTTCTACCTTGTCAAAAGGTCTTTTTATACAGCAGTAGACTATTTTTTGAGGTTAAACGGGAATCCTCTACGCATTTTATAGCGCCATTTTCACTCCACTTTCCTATTATTCTGCTTTGAGTTCTAATTATTTTAATTCTAGAAATTAATTTGGTGTAATATCTAAATTTTCCCTTTGTGGGGCTATAAAGGATCATTCTATTCTAAAGTATGCAGCTCAAGATTCAAATTAGGGAGTCAAACTCCTATGGCTTACCTTCTTTTTTAAGGAAGCTAGACCGTCTAATGCCAAACACAATGAAGTAACGCTATCAACCAGACCATCCATGTCTGAAAGGTTAGAGATGGAACAGCTTTTTCCATCTGGGTCCTTTGAGCGCTTGGCTGATATTGTAAGTCGCTAACTTTGAGTCAACTTCCTTCAGTAATGGCATCCAAACTGTGTGTGTGTCTTTGTCAGCCCAACCTGGGACCATTTATGCCTCATTTCCATTGTGGTGTACAACACTGGTCGATGCGGTTCGGTATGCTATTTGGTTTCCATTGTAAAAGCTGACCATGCAACGACCCCCAACTGCTCCATTCCTGGGCCTCATTCAGTTGTACTGCAGGTCCATATGACAATGGTACGGTGAAGTTAGGGAGGAGCTGCTGGCGTCACACAAATTGGGAGACAGAAAAATGTTACTGCTTGCGCCAACCACCAGACGTACTGTTCGTTTGGTTTTATCCAGGTCTGCCCTGTGAGAGTCCAACTCATGATGGAAAAGCTCACTTGAATACGCCGGACCATAAAACAGTGTACCGAACCTCACCCGACCATGCCGTACCGCTCAGTGGAAACAAGGCGTCATACAACATGCTAGAACATGCAGAATCCCAACCCCTGTGGATATCTGTTTCAGTTCAACATGCAAACTGCATCCTCTGTTTGAATAGATTAAAAAAAACTGCTGCAGATTGTTTCCTCACATTTCGCTTTCCTCTGTGCCACTCAGCACTCACAGTGTACAGCAGACAGAGCCACTTTAAACGAGGTATTCTTTACCTAATAAATAGCAGGAAAAGCACTAACCCTTTCCTAAAGCCCTGGCATTGATTGAAGTGGGAAAGACTCTGTCTGCACTAAACGGGAGCGGAGCAAGGCAGATTGATTGATTCATCTGGTGCGAACGGAGAAGCGCCGCCGACACAGCTCAATATCATCGGCCGTGTCTAACAGGCGAGAGAAAACAAACAAGGAAGCACATGTCAGGCAGATAGATGAGGGCTGCAAGCGAGGCGTTTGTTTGAGAGATAAGAGCACCCTGGGGTGAAGGCAGCTGCCAGATAGGGTAGCAGAGGGCCCGTAGAGACAAACTGACCATCTCAGACAGGAATTTCTCTATCTTACCTTCTATATTCCATCATATAAAAAAGAATACCTTGATGCATAACTGACTCAAATGAGCAGCAATGCTTAGAGTCTTGTCGTTCTGATAAGTTATAACCGACTGAGGGAGTGATTTTCCTCAGCGTTAGTGTTTACTCCCTCTGGCTTTTTCTGCAGGAAAGCCATCTAAGCTGAATGAAGGCCAGCCTAGCCCAATAGTGATGATGATGATTCCTTTTTTTTTTTCTGCTGTACGGGGTTACGGAGATGAATGCTGTTGTTAAGCACCTCCCAAGAAGAGGCAGCCTCGAGCCAACACGTCTTTGGGGACCGGCGCCATCATCGCTGTGACTGAGATAAGTTACGTTGTCATTGTGGGGCCATTTAAAACCCCTTTTGTTCCAGGGACATGGACCCTGGGACTCCGCACCCCCACAGGCGGAGAATCGCTCTCCCTGCCGGGGTTCCACATTGATTAAGTGTCAAAAGCATCCGTTGTCGTTTTTCATCTTCCAAGTAGCTTCCATGTTCCTGTGCTACCGCTGGGGAGCCTTCCCCGCCATCTGTGGCTGGGTTCACTGAATCAGAGGGTTCATTTTGCAATTAATTCCTTTCGCCAACAGACATTTATAAAGAGGCTATAGGCTCTGGTTTAATGAACAGCATTGATAGATTATACAAGACAATATTTGACTTGAATTTGATTAATCAGTGTCTTACTGGCGTAGCAAGTGTCCCCTATTGACCCTGGAGGGTCTTAGAAACTGTTTAAGAATGATCTGGGTCATTTTTTTTAATGAGCCGATTTAAGAGTAATAAATGGAGGTCTATTAAGGCTTGAGTTGTAGATGTAGACTATATGTGACATGGCACCATTTTTTTTTCAGATTCTTTGAGTCTGTTGGCTAAAAAAAAAACTGAAAAAGATTCTCCGTGCAGATTTCGAGTAGTTGAAATAAACTTAAAAAATAACAATGAACCAATTCACCCTTTAAGATTCCCTTAGAATTTAGATCAGTCTTTGTTATGGGACAAATGCATCGGCAGCCATGTTATTAGAACAACTGGTGGAGATGTGTAAAAAAAATAAAATACAATACACTGATTTTTTTATAGCGGAAGCAGAATCTCAGTTTGAACAATCCTAATTTTAATTTGAATTATTACAATGTAGAAAAAAGTTACAAAATAGGTTTTAACCAACTTTTGGTACAACTTTCAACCCTTTTAAAACAGAAGTTTCCAGAGCCATTTTCGTTTTTGTTGTTGTTTTTCGTGTCAACTTTAAAAAAGTGGAACCATAAGCCTCCAGCGACTTCCACTAAAGAACAGATTTAGGGACATGCATTCATTACACTTGTCAAATGGCAGCTATTTGTTTTTGAAGAAACCGTGACTTATACAAATCAACTTAATTCGGTTTATTTATCTGACACCAACTCACAACTGATTTCATGTCAAGCCACTTTATAGGAACATTCATTTTAATTCAAACATTCCAATCAGTTAAAAAAAATTATATTCCCAGCAGACTGCATCGAGTCGTTGACTTCAGGTTGTACGGACTCCAACCGCAGCCATCCCTCAGCAATCTGATCATAGTGACTTAAGCAAGGCAAGGCAATTTTATTTATATAGCATAATTTCAACACAAAGCCAATTCAAGGTGCTTTACATGATTCAGTGGTAATGAAACCAAATACATGATAAAAATAAGAAATTAAAACAGATCATTACTAAAAGAAATGCATTTAGTAACTGAAGCATAGAAATAAAATTTAAGTGAGAGCGTGAAATTTAAAAACAAATAAAACATAAGAATAAAAAGAGATGGTGTAAAGAACAAATTTATGGGAACTATTATAGATTAAGAACAGATGAACCACAATTGGTTAGAAAATAAGAATAAAAGTCAAACCACGAGAATCAAAGAGTGGTCATAATATTCAAAAAAATAGAAAATTATATATATATATATATATATATATATATATATATATATATATATTTATTAAGAATACTTGAATCTTAGAGTATTTATTTATTTGACAAAATAACAGTCCACAACAATAATGTAAGTTAAGAAAAAAAACAGTCCCTCCACTTTTTGGTGAAAAACCTTTTGTGTAAAAAGCTTCCAATGTTTCTTTATATGCTTTCATATCACATTGTCACATAAACCGTGGCAAAATAAAATGACCTTAAATTGTAATTTTAACATGACGACTGCTCAGATTGGTTCCCCACTACAAGAACACCTCTGCTTTTATTTTGGTGCTACAGTCTCATCCTGGGCCCTTTTAGCCCCTCTTTATTAACCTCCTGGATACGCCTCTGCTCAGCAGGGCTGAGGAGTTTAGGAGGTTAGGAATAGTCACTATTATTGAGTCAAAAAACTTGTAAGAGTCTCTGTGTCAGGAGAGAGTGAGAAAGTATTTTTTCTTTGTTTGGTCGCAGCACAAACTAATAAATCAATGAGTCTGCTGATTTTGACACTAACGTTGGTTTTTGCCAGACCAAATGCAAAGACTTCTGAAAACTTGAAGCTCACTGCTGCGCCGTGCGTCACTGATTGTTTTCCTCATAGACATAAGAATCACGTAGGTGAACTATTTTTGATTCAAACAGCAACCTTCCCCAAACCTGTGATGGATTTTCATGTCCGGAATGAAGAAACTGTTCAAGCATTTAAAATGTGACACGTTTTATTCCCGATCCCTCTCACATTAGAAACAGGGAGTGTATATGATATGCGACAGCGTCAAATATCGGGAGAAATTTGAGAGAATGGTGGCCCCGGGAGATTTTCGGGAGGGGCCCTGAAATTTGGGAGTCTCCCGGGAAAATCGTGAGGGTTGGCAAGTATGGCTGTTTCGTCAGCCCTCTTTGCAATGACTTTGCCTGGGGAAATAACATGTACGCCTGCTGCACTGATTACATTGTATCCAGATACAACCCCCCCCCCCCCCCCCCACAGCAAATCATGCAACTAGAAAGTAGTAGTGCCTAAAACAGAGTAAAACTTATTTTTCAACCAAGAAAAATAAATAACCTGCTTATCACTTATCACAAGTTATCTATTTGGACTGTGGGAGGAAGCTGGGGTACCTGAGGAGGACTCAGACATATACTGTTAGACTATACAGACTCTCTGCAGGAAGACTCGCTGCACCCAAGCGTGGGCTTCTTCATACCCTCCACTGGTACCTTATTGAGGTTAACTAACTCACTTTCCACCACTCTTTGAAGTCACTGCTCTTTAATGAAATCAAACGTAAAAAAGGGTCAACATGTTGACTTTGCTCAGCTTAACCATGCCTACTTTTAAGTACTGTTGGGATTCTATAATGCTGTGGGCTTGTTTCTCTTCTAAAGACCTAAAGACTCTCTTCTACTTTTCTCTTCTACTACTCTCCAGATATATTTTTTCTGCTGTTACTGTGATAACCCCGTTTTCTCTCAGTATTTTTCTCCCCATAGATGCTCCACACGGTCTGGTAACCTGCTCAACTATAAAGTCCCCTGCTGGATGGGGGACATCGGTCCAGATGATGCTCAAATTCACAGAGCATCCTACATACTGTCTCTTCTCTGTCTTCTCAGACCCCTAGACGGTCGTGGCAGATGACCACTTGTACTGAGCCAGGTCCTGTTAAAGGGGAGTTTTTCTACACTGTTGCTACATGCTTGCTCAGTATGAGGGATTGCTGACGAATTGCTGTGGTTGGAGTCTGCATGATCCAGGCACAACCTCACGTCGATGATTCATCGCAATCTGTTGGGATTCCTTACATATACAACAATAGTCTTTTTTCAATGTAGTCTTTTGAGGTAAGGTCCAGTTGAGACCCTTCCTCAATGGGATCCCTCCTGATCTGGTTTGTAGAATATTAGCAAAGTTGAAGGTTTCATAAATCACTAAGCTCTTAGTTTATTTGGTCAGTTCCTGCTATTAGAATCCTTGGGCAACTTGTTCAACTTGAGAATCTCACACAACCTCCTACCCTCCTGAAAGACAATCAATAGCTAATAAGGTTGATATTGTATTTGGAGATCAGTTTGATCAAAGATGGATCAAGGACCGATCAAGGACACATGGACTGACAGGAAGTTGTTAGCCATCTTTATTTCCTTAATCGCCATTTTAGTCAATTCTAAGCTTCATAACATCAGAATATGTATTTGTGACCTTGCTCACCTCACTGTGAATAGAAGTTTCACTGTCCTGTTCTTGTAATCGAACAAGAATGGATCCCTCCTCTTGTTTTTGTTTATATGGGGAAAGGCAGCTCCAAGGACGGTTCCACCACAGCCACCCTCCGTCTGGCTGCCGGCCTCCTGCTGCACTCAGCTTCTGCTTGATTGTAATAGAAAACTCAATCTCCCGGGCATTTCTGAGAGGCAAAGTGATTCGGGTGCTTGAAAAGATTAATAGCCCTCTAGAAGAAATGAATCAGGTGCTCTTCGGGGCCTGACTCTTCAATGGGTGTGCAAATAGAAATCCTCTTTTGTGAACCATCTCTGTTGCCTTGGCTGATTCGCCCCGGCAAGGGACGGCTCTTGCCCTTTGTGGCCTGCGTACTGTGTCATGTCACTCCAGGCTTGGGCGGCTCAGATGCTTGCGATAACAGAAGCAGGTGGCGACATCCATCAGCTCAGTCTTTGGGCTTTGTTGTCGGGCCTTCTTGAGGTGACTGGCTTATGGTAATGAGAGAGTGAGTGCCTGGAATATGTCAGTTTCTCGTGGGTTGACAGTGAGGGATTATCTAAATGGGCTATTTTCATGCCCTTAATCACAAAAGAAACAGTGAAATGCCCCCTTTCTCGCTGTGTGTGGGAGCATGTGGTCGTGTGTGTGGTTGAGCGTTGACAGCAGCGGCATCCACTACGTCGTCAGTAACAACGCCTGGTTGATTCACTCTAATTGGTGTGAGCAATGTCCGTTAAATCACTCCCTGGCTCTCGGTGGACTCGTGCTATCAGGCATCTTAATGCTGCAAATTGCCTTCACCACGCTGCTGGAGCAGCGGGAGGATGTGCTGGAGCATTTTGAGCTTGTTAGGTGAGCTGGGGTTGTAGGGATGTTGTTCAAGTGTTAGTGCAGAAGGAAGGTTCCTGGAAGAGTAGTCAAGAGGGGCTCCAGCCTAAGAACCTGAGTTAAGGTGCGTTAGCCGTTAAACAAATATGTTCAGTTTTTCACCGTTTTTTTTTAGAAGGATGACGGACAGATCGGATGGCTGTTCGTCATTTTACAGATTAGTATTCGGACCTTTGACCACTTTGTGCAAATGCGCAGATATTTTTCGCGCACAGTCCAGGTTAGGGTTGCAGCTGTAGATTATTTTTGTAATCAATTAATCTAGCACTTTATCGATTCGTTTAATCAATTAATCTGATTTTTTTCAACGTTTTTAAACAACCAAAACAAATCATGCATAACATAAATTTTGTGGCTGTAAAATGATCAAGCCTTTGCCTTTTATCTCTTAAATAAAAAGAGAATTCCAACTCCAACATTTGGCTCCAAAACTAAGCCTATTTACAGTATTTATTTATTTATTCGTCAAAATAACAGTCTACTGCAATAATATAAATTAATAAACTAAACGGTCCATCCACTTTTTTGTGAAAAGTTGCAACGTTAATGATCTTTATTTTTTATTTTTCGCCAATCACTTAAATTGAAAAGCAAGCAGAGCTTAAGACGACATTGTCACATAAACCTTAGCAAAACAAACCACTTTAAATGTCATTTTAGCAGTTGAAAACTCTAAAATGTGACCAGCTCAGATTTGGTCCCCACTGGAAAAACATTTCAGCTTTTATTTTGGTGTTACAGTCCCAGACCCACCGTGGGCTCTTTTAGCCCCTCTTTATTCACCTCCTGGATACGCCGCTGCTAATGGTCACTCGTTAATCATTCTAAAACACACAGAAGTCTGTGTCAGGAGAGACTGAGAACGTTTGTTTGTATTTTTCTTACTTAGGTCGCAGCGCAGCATTAATGGTGCATTCAGACCAAGGGCTTTGTCAGCGTCAGCAACGTCAAGATTACATGTTAAGTCTATGGCGGAGGCCGTCGGAGGAGCGTCACGGTCTCTGCGGTGCTTTGTGAGCTTTTGCTCCGTCAGCTTTTCAAGCTTTTCCTGCTTTTCATCCGCAGAAGTTCTGCCAGTTGAACTTTTGACGATGCTGACGGCCCTGAAGCGGCGCGTTAACCAATCAGAGCTTATGATTGTGGTGATGTCACTACACATACTTTGAATGCTTTTAAGTCTAGAAAACGCAGATTCAAAAAATCATAAATAACACTTACTAAAGACAGATGGACAGGCGCTCTTCGGGAGTAATATAGAGCCCCTAGTAGTTGGTGTCCTGGTAGGCGATTTCAGCTCCGACGCGGCCCAGGAGGTTGTCAAACTGGGCGCGGGACAGACGGAAGTACCTCTGAAAGCCAACCTCATTCATACGTAGCTCCTGTAGCAAACGGTTAAACTCCCCGAACTCAGAACGCATCCGTAGAATAGGGTGTATCCACAAACGGCGCTGATGTTGCCGAAGTCGACGTTGTCTAACTTTATTTAGCTAATAAAGCCAAGGCAACAGCAACAGAAGAAGCCCCGCCCATGCGCCCTTTTTTGCTCAGAAGTGGCAGACTTTGCTAGCTTCAACATAGAAGCGTCAAACTAGATGCTTTGTGAGCTTTGCCTGACGCTGACAAAGCCCTTGGTCTGAACGCAGCTTAAAGGGATACTTCAGCATTTAGCATTAAGCTTTGTATCAGTAGAAAACCAGCAATATTTTCAAATGTCCTGCAAGGCGAGAGACTTGGCAAAGGCTGTTGTCTAGTTTTGCCTACCTGTGTTGTTTTGGACATCAGAAGAAGATACCCCGCTCCTGACGGTCAATACTGTAGATATCAGGAAACTGCCAAAGCTGTTGAAGAGCGTCAGAGTGTTAAAAATGTTATTTTATTTACTTTTTAAATAAACGTTATAAATCACATTTGTTGTGTTTGTTATAAACCTTTAGTGTTGCTATTTTAGAGTATATGTTAGCCTAAAGAATATTTTAGCTTAGAGAAGTTGTGATTTCAATTGGAGGAAAAAAAAATCATATGCAGAGCTGCTAAGCTACTCTTGTTGACATCTTTTTAATGAGAAAGTCTAAGTTGTGTTATATATATTATGCTCACTTTTTTATCCAAAAATAAATTCTAAAGAACGGAATTAAGCCAGGTAGTCAGAAGTACAGTAAAAAAAAAAAGCTAGCCTGTAGGCGTGGTTTGTGAGTGGCCTGAGGGCAGCAAAGCAAGTGCATTCTGGGAGTTGTTGTATTTCAGCCACATGAGGTAAAAATACATTTTCTGGCTTTTCTCAGTCTAGAATGGTCCAAATTCAAAAACAATTTCACATTTCTACTACATATCTGACCCCCTTTAAATAAACATTCATCTTTCCAGGGGTGAAGTATTCCTTTCAAAGTTGGAGCATTTTTTGTCACAGATAGTGACGTTACTGTTCTCATCCATCCACACACAAATACTGAAAACAGAGAAAACGCAGTTCTCCACTTTGACCGGGGTTTTTTAAAAGATTAGTTTTTGTGCCGAAAATCTGCGTTTACATGGATCACAGGCCAAACCGTAAAAAAAATGTTTTTTAATTGGTGAGATACCCTGCTACGTGTGGACAAGGCTCTCTCACAATTGAATATCCAACGTGAAACATCATATCCAGTCAAACCGCATCAGGACATCGCTACACTTACAGTATTAGAATTAGGGAACATCAATGTATACAGGCTTAGGTTAGGTTTCCTTGTTTGAGCGACGCTTGGTGAAAAAGCTTGTGGATGTTTTTTGATGCTGGATCAGAAAATATTGCCAGAAACTACATTCAATGAATCTTGACTGCACGTTGAAACGTTATTGAGGCTTTGAAGTGTGACTGTGACCCATGCAGCTGCTGCTACTTTCCTCTAATAGTGCATGGGTCAGAAACCGATTCATTCAGATTCTTTTTTGGCTTCTGATCACTTCAATTGGAGAAAATGTTTCCCCATATTAAAACACTGGCTGAAGTGACGCTTAATCCTGTCTCCAGTGCAGCAGTGATTCAGCCTCCAGAACACCATCTAAATCTCCATGAGAAGCCATCTGTCTTATGGAAAAATTCAAAACCTAATGACGATAAACTCTGCAGCAATCCCATAATTTAATTATGCACAAGGTGGACATTTTAGTTCCATGTGAAGCAGGAACCACAGCAGGAAGCCTATTCGTGTTTCAATCATTTAATTAGATTTTTATACGAAGTTCTCTGTTTAGCTGGTTTGGATTGAATATTATTTAAAATGACTAAAAATAAATAAATACCCCTCAACGTGGTCTGCACACGACATGAACACAACAATGGGGGACATGGAGGGCATAAGGTGAACATTCTGCTCAAGCTTTGGCTTTTTGTCAGACTATAGCTGGAACAATTATTTTAAGAGAATTGCTCTCAGAACCCAACCAGGGACTGCAACTCCTAGCCAATCAGTGACCAATATTCTTCTGATATTGTGTTTACAGTCTTACTCTGCACACATGAAACTCCACTATGAGTTTCTAGAGAAAAAAGTCCACAAGAGACAAAATCTTTGAGACTGAGTTCAAAGGTTTTTTCCTCCCAGCTTGTCAAGGACTCTAAACATACAGCCAGAGTTACAGTGAAATGGTCCTGTCAAATTCCATACCTACATCCAGTTTAAGGAAAAGACACGAAAATGTCACTATTTTGGTGTTCAAAGCCTCTAGAGAAATGGCCCAAAAGATCGGCAGCTGTTATTGCAGCAGAATGTGGTTATACAAGTAATTCTATCCAAAACCTGTTTAAAAAAAAACAATGGCGCCAAAACCGAGGCAACACCAGGGAGCATTTGGTTATTTATAAGTGGTCAGCCTGTAGCGGCAATGTGGCGCGATCAGGTGTTCTTCACAAAAGATTACGCAATAGTGGGATAAAGAGGGTGGAGGGGACAAGGACTTTCATTTAACCTATTCTCTTCTCCACTTTGGTCCCGTCCCTGTCATCCACTGACTTCTTTTCCACTGCTGCTACGGCTTCCGCTAGCTCATCCACTGGAGAGTATGAATTTCCTGGATTTCCTTAATCCAAAACACTGGCAAGCACTATGGGGTTAAATTTAAGGCTGAATCCCCATATTGCGCCTTGCACAGCTCCCAATCCCTGAGGTACAGGTACAGGTACCTGAACGCATAAAAAAAGATTCCCATGAGAGCATCTAAAGGTAATCTCAGGCTTTAACTCGATGCACTTCTTTAATCCCGGAGCTGACAGCATCTATGACCGGTCCGGCTGATCACAGATGAGCCCAGTGACATGACAGCCATCATTGCAGAAATGGCGCATATGCTGCAGTTTCAGAATTTCGTTCTGCTGAAGCAATAGTTTATGGGTCAGAGAGTCTCTATGACTTCTGATCACTTAGAACGAAAACTTTGGCTGAAGTGGTGCTTAATTCCAATCCAGTGTGGCAGCGGAGTGCGGATTCAGCCTCCAGAACAACATCTATTAGGGGTCTCACGGCAACCTCTGTTCCAAATCCACTATTTACTTGTGTGTGAGCTTTTCACCTCCATTTGGAGCAGTAGGAAGTTGTGAGACTGTGTTCAGGCCACAGTTTGTGAACTATTATATTTTAAGTGCAATCGTTTGATTTTTCATATGTGCTTTTCTGTTCAGCTTGTTTGTATTTAATATTATTTAAAATGATTAAAAATATAAATAACATTGAATGTTATTTTTAAAATTAATGGTTAAAAATACATTATGACTGGACCGCATCTGTGAAAATGCCGAACAAAATTGTCTAGTGCAACCTCTACGTTGTTGAATAAAAAATAAAAATAAAAAACTTTTTTTTTAAATCCCGATTGAGTCTTGCTCCTTATATTTTACCGTGAACCACTACAAAAGGTTGCGGTCCTTCAACCCTTTATGGGCAAAGGTGTGATCTTTATTCAAAAGTCAAGCTTTGTGGCAATACTGCGGTAATATTACTGTAATTCTTGGCAGCGTGAATGCTGTAATATTCTGTCCTCGCAATGTACTACACAGTGCATTCAAAGGACACACAGTGCCAGCAGTATTAACCTGATATGCTGCGACGGTGTTTTTTGAAATATGCTAGGGAGGCTGAGTACAAATGCATGTCACATAACCTTCACAATTGTGCTTTGTCTGGGTCTTTCATAAAAATAAAAAAAAATCCAAATAGGCATTTATAGTTGTAATCTGAATTGCCAAATACTTTAAACTACATCCTCCTCTACACAGTGCATCATACTATCCCCCCTGAGGACATGGCAGCTGAAACAGATTACAGCTTGTCATCATTTCACACTCTGCAACAGTACATTCTTAATGAGCACGATCCATGTTGTGCTGTCACGAGTTGTGATGTCTTTTGTCCACAACAGTTGTTCCTTATCTAAGACAGTGCGTGCTCAGCCGTATGTCTCGGTGCTTTCCCAAAAAGCTCCAGTCCCATATTTGTTTCCCCAGCTAGAACAGCTGTCAAACACGATTAATATTTCACTGAAAAATTGTGCTGGAGGGAACATCCTAGCGCTAAGGGAGCTGCAAAGAACAAACCAACACTGAGGCTTCCTGCAGTTCTCCCTCTTCTCTGTAATTCCCTCCTTTATGGACCAGAGCTGGAATGACACCAGGTCAGTAGCATACAAACACAGATCCAACACAGAATCTCAGATTACAGTGTTACCTAGGTCAGGACCTTTTGACTTCCTGTCCTTTTAAAGTTGGCTTTAATTTGCAGCAGTTTGCATAGATTTGGAGATTTAAAAAAAAAATCTGGATGAAGGCAAATTTGCCAAACTCAGAATTAGTGAGATATTCAAAGGGGTGGAGTTAAAAGAGAAAAATTAAATAGCCCTTCTTGAATTTTACAGTATTTATTTATTTATTTGACAAAATAACAGTCCACCGCAATAACGTAAATTAACAAACTAAACAGTCCATCCACTTTTTTGTGAAAAGTTGCGATGTTTTGTGATTTTCTTTTTCGCCAATCAATTAAATTTTCAAGCATTGTTAGAGCTACAATGTCACATAAACCTTAGCTAAATAAAATTTCTTTAAATGTCCTATTAACAGTTGAAAACTCTAAAATGTGAGCAGCTCAGATTGGGTCCTCACTAGAAGAACATCTCTGCTTTTATTCTGGTGCTACAGTCCCAGACCCACCCTGGGCTCTTTTAGCCTCTCTTTATTGACCTCCTGGATACACCCCTGCTCAGTAGTACCGAACGTTTAGGAAAAGTCACTTATTAATCATTCTAAAAACTCGTGGGGTCTCTGTGTCAGCAGAGAGTGAGAACGTATTTTTTTTCCTTACTTTGGCCACAGCACAGCATTAACTCTGTTAATTTTGACGTAACTTTGTTTTCTGCCGGACAAAAGGCACAATCAGCTGCGCTCTCTGGCTCAAAGTGCTGGAAAAACAGCCTTGACCAGCTGCTGAAGTTACCATTGTGCAGTCAAAATAAAAGGAAACTAGATTTGAGGTCGGTTGAAACATTTTTTAATCATTATTAACGCAGAAGATTTTGAAGAGTAATTGATCCACAGCTTCTGTCAGTCACAGACTGTTCTGAAAACTTGCGGCTTGCTGCTGCAGCATGTGTCACTAATTGCAGCTGATTAGTTTCCTCATCGGAGATGCGAATCACGTAGGTGACCCATTTTGGATTCAAAACGGTGAATTTTGCCAACAGGTGAAGAATTTTCATGTCTGGAATGAGAAAACTGTACCCCACAGCATCTTCCTTGGCAAAATGCAAATGAAACATGTTTTATTCTTGATCCCTCTCACACGAGAAACAGGGAGTGTACATGATATGCAGCGCCGTCAGATATCGGGAGAAATTCAGGAGAATGGGGGCTCTGCGAGATTTTCGAGAGGGGTGTATAGGGGTGGAAAATGGATAAAGTCAGATTTAAACACTAATCAATGTATACAGACAGAAAATAGGTACCCAAACATAAAATGTTCAGTTTTATTCTTAATATTTCATTATAATGTCATTTAGTGTTGTTTCAGTTTTTCTGTGCAGTTCAACTTCCGCTTGTCGCGCGGTTGGCACAGAGGAGTACAATGGGCACACAGACGAAGAATAAATCTTTGTCTTGAATGCTTAAAAGAAGCCTAACGTGTGTCTCATGTTTCTGTGTCACGGGTGAGTAAGTATATCTTAAAATATATTTGTGGTTGATTATAAGTAGATGAACATGTCATTTAATCAGTAATTAACTAAAGAGCTGATTGATGCCGTTTCAAAAATTTGAATTAATAATTTATGGAATTAAAGCCACCAGAAGAGAATTTGTATGTCAAATTCACAATTGTGCATGTTTAAAGACTTTCTGTCCTGTTTAAAGGGATAATATGAACAATTTTGTGAATATGACTGAATCTAAAATATTTCTATTAGTTGTCTATTAGTTGTGATACCTGAAGTATTGTATAGAAAATGTGTGTTCTTAGGTATGTTGAGAAGAATAAATCTTCGTCTTGAATGCTAAAAGAAGCTCAACGTGTGTGTCTCATGTTTCCATGTCACAGTGTCACACATTGAGAGAAAAACACTTAAGTTTCCCTCAGCCATCCCAGGCTGCCCGGTAATAGGGGCACTGAAATTTGGGACTCTTCTGGGGAAATCGGGAGGGTTGGCAAGTATGGATGAAGGTCAGTAAAGGTTTAACATTCATCCCCTCATCGATAGCACTGTAGAAGTAGTTGTGCTCTGTGGAGTACCTACAGTGGTTGTCTTTCATAGTGTGGTTTTATATTCATTATAGAGTAAGAATAATAAGTTGGAGGGTATACCAGCCAATGAGGACCTTTGACATCTCTGAACAAAATTAATTGAACCAACATCAACACTGGTAGACGGTCTGACTAAATGGGTTTTTACAACACGCCGAACTCAAAGACTCTACACTGCCTGTACATTCCGATTGGAGCTAATTAAAAAAAAAATCTTTAAGATATTAACATCTCAGAGGCCAGTAAAATTTCTTTTTGGTTTTATGTTAAAGATCCACTCTGATGAAAATTGTTTTTCATGTTGTTAACATGTTGTGGCATTTTTCTGATGCTAGAGGATATATCTCAAGAAATTAAGCTCCAAATTGCATTTCAGAGTATTGCATCATTCAAATTTCTGTGAAACCGTAGCAGACACTAAAATGCTGCCTAAAACAGACCGGGTATGTGACGTAGATACTCCACTGGGCGGGCCATAAGCTCCTACTCCCCTCCACCCAATCAGGCTCCGAAGAGTAGAGAAGACAATGACAGATCTCGCATTACATCAGCTATTAATGGGGAAACAGCCACTGCTGCATGCTGCTGTGTTAACCTCTTAGCGTTATCATGGCCTGTAACCAGGTCCCACCCACTTCCATGTTTAAATCCACCAATATTTTGATTTCTAACTTCTACGAACTTATACATGTTTTATATCATTAGAATGCCAAGAGTCTTGTGATTCTAATAATATATGCCAATCACGATACAATTATAACTGTAGACATAGCGAGGGCATACATCCGAACACAGCTCTTAAGGAGATAAAATGACCCCTTCATAGTCCAATAAACGTGACAAAAACCAAGCCATCTTGAATAAAAATTGTCTTTTTAGATCCATAAGGGTCTGATTAAAGTCCTCCGATAAAGTGGTTTGTCAAGGACAATAGTAAAGCCCATAAAAGAAGCTAACGAACAGCGAAAATACACCTCTGAAATTTGTAGTCATCTCTCTGCATCCTTTCCGCTCTGATTCCAAAGACATCACAATACCATTTTGCAGGATCCATTTGTAGATGTCCAGATCTATGTATGGCCTTCTGTTCCTGGTTGGCGCTGGCATCTGCCTCAAAACTGTATGGCTGGATAGCTCATGATTTTTGTTGCGTCGGTAATGAAAGGTCAAGGTTGTGAGGAGCTGTGAGCTAGCGGGAGACCCAGCATAAACAGAGAGCTCTCAGCAACGGGGGTTGAGGTGGGGTGTATTCGCTAGTGGTTGCGCCCACAATGCATAGGCGAATTGCTAATGAGCTACTGTCACTCCGCAAAAGCTATGTCCTAGAAAAAAGCACAGGTTTATTGATTTTGGCTAAAAATGGCATAATCATTATTTAAAGACCCCTGGGGACGGTTTGTAATAGCTTAAAGGATGATCGGAGTGGGTCTTTAAAATGAACAAATAGGCTGCTCAACCCAAACCAGACACCATAGCTAAACAATCTCATCTATGGCTCCCTTTCTGATTACCCTCTTTCCTTTTAAACTGTCTCCCTTGATCTCTCTAGTCATAATGCCACCAAGCTTAAATCCAAATTGCTCTTGATCTGATGTCATTGAAAGTGTGTCCTCCCATATCTGTGTCTCTAACGCCTCTTTCTCTCATCCATATAAGAAAACTTGGCCTCATGCCCCCTCCGCTCCCCATGGAATGAGTTGCCTGAAAGCAAATACCCACATGTGTCGTTACGCCGGTCCTGTCAGCACGTCACGGATCAACTGCTCGACATGATTCAATTGCGGCTCCTTGGCACGCTGAGGTGGAGATTACATCTACATGTTATAGAGCCCTGCCTCCCGGCAAACGTCAGCGCAGAAAATCGTGGGGGTGGGGGTGGGTTGGGGGGGATTGTGAGGGAAAGGACTTTAAAGAGAAGGAGTGGTGAAAGATCACAGCATGACTTCAAAGAAAGGTGGCTTTCTGAGTTTCTTTAAACGCCTGCCTCTCTTCTTCATCAAAGAACCCAGTCCGAAACCTTCCAGAAATCATGTTAACATCTTCAGAAAGACCCCCCCCCAAAAAATGTGTCAGGTTTGCAGAAAAGTGGCAATGGGATCCAGCACCAGCTTCTGCCCTCACATGAGTGGCAGCACATTAAATCGTCCTGACATCAGAGTAGCTAAATATGCATGTTGTATGTTAATGCAAAGTCAAAGCTGGGAAGGGTGTCAGATCGAATAAGAAATGATCATTTGGAAAGTATCATCTTCAGGCTGGCTGAGAACTGGTTGACTCAGCTTAGAGAGCACACAAGAGAAGTCAGATGACACATTTCTACTTGGATCCACTTACTTGTACACGACGACGCAGGTGACTTTTGAACCTTTAAAGAGTGGCTGCTTGTCTTTCTTTTTCTGACCTTTAGCTGGTTCTAACAGGACAGGATGATAATGGAGTGTGGGCATTTGCTGAGTGGGGACTTTGATCTCTTTGCTGAAGAATTATTCAGGCAGAAGTTGAAAACGTGTGGGTTGTTCAGCTTTCTGACACACCGAGCAGGGTCTTCATTTTTAAAAAAAGTTGCCACAATTTGTTGAGAGTGGCTGAGGATTATTATTTAATGCATTTAAGGCCACCTACATATCTCACCCATGCATTTCCAAAATCTAACAAAATAAGAAAAAAAAGCAGGCAACTCTAGAGTTGTGCTTTATAAGCTTGTACAGATTCTTCCTTTTTTGCCTCGACAAGACCTAGGATACTTGCAAGGCTTTGCCAAGGTAAATCTGGAGGAGCTAAAATGCTTCCTAACTCAGTTGGTAAAATCTGTTCACACATAATTGTGCACGAAAAACTAAAACTTCACATCACCTTGAATTTACCATTATCAAACATTGTAGTGGGGAGTATCATACCGGGGGGGATCTCATTTGGGACAAAGAAGCTGGTCATGATGGGAGATACATTTTTGATAATCTTCACTGTTCCATGTTCCAAGTTTCATGTTGCTCCATCACCATCCCATTTCTGCTACCTACTAACTGTGGTTTGATGCTAGGTGAGCCACTCCATTTATTAACTCCTGCCTTGCAATAAATAGAAGATCAACTTGATCTGTCACAGCCTTCAAACATTTACTTGTTCATGTCCCTGATAGTGTACCTGATATATTTTAGGGTTATTTCTGGGCCTCCTGACAAATGGCCTCTATTTGCTCCTTGCCTTCAATGTGACTTACATTGATCTTGGCTCTGAACCTTCTTCACATACCTGGACCCTGGTTATTTTCCCACGGATTCTGGATCTGTCCTGCGTGATCTGCCTGCCCCGGAGGCTGACCTATATTGTTTCCCCGATCTTGGATTATTTAATTGTGGATATTGAGACCCCTGGCTTTTCTGTGGTGAGCTACGCTTATTGAATTAGTGTAATCCAACTCACCCTGTTATTGAATTCCAATTCAGAAATACTTTATTGATCCCAGAAGAATTTCAAGTGTTCTTGTACCTCATAGTAATTAATTCTTTAAGGAGTTTTTGTAGCTCATGATGGCTGTGGGGAAGAAAGATTTCATGTAGTGGTCTGTGTTGCAGCAAAGCAAAGCGTCTCCAACTGAAGACACTCAGGGTTGTCCATAATTTTCTTGATTTTATGAAGAATTCTTCTTTTATCCTCATTTCCAGTTGTTCCACAGTGGTCCCAAGAACAGAACCAGCTCTCTTCATCAGATTTTACTCACTCTGTGATGTCAGTGTTCCCTGTTTCCAACATATAGAGGTTTCCCCTCTATACGATCCTGTGGGTAAAACAATCCCTGGTAGAAGGATAATCTCAATTCCTCCATTGTTACATCAAAGTGGGCTCAAGTCTATTGAGGTCCGAATCTCCAAAATTGATCACCTTGGATGCCACCTCAGTTGGATGGCACACCAATTACTGATTATGCAGTATTTCCTTACACATAAGACATACTTAAAACAGGGATCAAACTTCATGTTCTAATAGGACAGCGACCCTAAACATGCAGCCAGAGCTCGAACAGAATGGTTTAGATCAAAGCATATGCTTTTGTCAAAATGATCAAAACAAAGTCTAGACCTAAATCAAATTTAAATGTTGATGAAACTTCCTGTTCTCTTCGTATTTCACTATGATTGGTCTTGAGCTAATATTGCAAGGAAACATAGGCAAAAAATGTAATCTAGAAAGTAAAGCTGGTAGACATATAGCCCAAAAGACTTGCAGCTGTAACTCCAGTGAAAGTTGACTCTACCTTGTTGACTAAGGGTTATTTTATTAAAACAATTTTGATAACAGACGTTCAGATTTTTTTTCAATAGTAAAATGTGTTTTTCTAGGTCTGTCATTAAATCATAACGAAAAAGAAGTTTACATGAGAAAAGTGAAAACGCTACATGGTGGGAAACCTCTCTAAGGCGCTGATTTTTCAACGGCTTTGGCTTGTTAAAACCCGCGCAAACCGCACAGCATCGCAAAAGCAGGCTCTGGCTGATCTATCTAGCGTTGCGCCTGTTAAACCCACAGCAAGACGCATGCAATCCATTTAGCGCTTTTGGCCTTGATGAATATGCAATCTGGGCGTTTCTGTAAGAAGTCGCAAAATATTAGGAGGAGAACAAGCAAAGAAGTAGACGTTCCAGGCGCAGTGTGATTTACTAAGATAAACATGTTTGTGCTGACTATTTTAGCGTCTATTTTTAGCACTTCTGAAAAGCATGTCTTAATTCAACATGAGTGTATTATTAAAAAACCAAAAATGTAATACACACACAACATAAAATAAGAGTAATTAACACTCTAATGGCCATAAACCTAGTAGTTCTTTATATATTTACCTGTTTTCCTCCAAAGACGCATCAAAACTCACTGCGCTCAACGTTTCTCTCCACCTGGTGAAGATCCGCAGAGTGCACATGATCCTAATGGATCCTCATTATTTTCTCACGTACTGGTATCACTTCCTGGAGTCCAATTAATAAAATGTTTTAATCATATACAATACCATAATGAAAACTAGCATTATACATGACACTTCAAAAACAAAATTCGAGACATGCTGCAAATTTTTTAATCAGTCTAACCCTGCAATACGATCTGGTGCATGCAGCAGAGAGCAGCGCATGTACACCGCATGAATTACATTTATTACTGACAAACAAAAAACTGAATTCAGAGCATTTTGGCCTAATTTTTGTGCCAAAAACGCATTATTGATCCATGTCCATTATTCCTCCTCTCTCTAGCCGTGGTGCAGCTCGTATTAGCGGCCGCAACCTCCTCATTTGAATACTGCTGCTTGCGCCTGCTGAGAATTGCTCACGCAATCTTAGTAAATCACCCGCAAGTTAAGGACAATCCATTTGGAAGAGCGTGTGTTTCACCGTCCCCTGAGTCAGTACTTAAGAGCAAAATAAGATAGATCCAAAAATCTGACAAACAAGTAATGTTCCCCCTCATTTTTAGGAAAACATCCCTAATGAGCCGATGACAAAGTTGAAACGTGTTTTTTCTGATGTAGACCAGGATTTTTTTTGGGCCGCGGGGCATATTGCATTATTTATACATGTGAGTCTAATCGCACAATTACACTGAATGTACATAGCAGCTTGCAACACACATTCACAATAAGACACACACACACACACACACTCCCACACAGACACACAAAAACACATTCCACTTTATGAATACTTTACCACAAATCTGGCAGGATGTGGCAGTCACTACAAGATATATAGATAGATGTGAAAAGAAAGATTTTGTTGATATTAAGAGCTTGAATAATGCTCCCTGTGTTAAGGAAAGGGGACATTGAGGGCACGAGTCAATGAAGATCATGCTCTAGAACATATCAATCTACAGTGTGTATATATAGCCAACACATTGTATTTACTATGTAAACACTATAGGAGTTGTATTGTTGTATTTAGAGTGAGTTCAATGGCTGGAACATTGTTATTTATGTTCATAAAGCCACTGATGGTGTTCTGTATGGTCCTATGGGGGCATCTTCTTACCACTCTTCCTGCCTCAGGCAATCTGTGTTTAGAAATGAAGGGGAAGCTCACAGAACAGAACCATACGGCCAAGTGTAAAATATTTTAATTGCTAGCATAATTGCAATTCAGTATTATGGTAAGTTAGATTTTAAGGAGAATTGTGGTCTGTCTAATAATGTTCCGTTTTATTAGAAAGAAGAACAAAGCTGGTACCAAGAGAGTTTACAACTTTTCAGCACAGTTTTTTTTAAACATGCTGAGAGCCTTACGCTGTGTCCACACTGAACTTGATAGGAGCGACTATAAAGCGCGACACACGCCTAGCTGTTCGCGTGCACATTCGCACCTTGAAGCGTGTACAACGCGAACTGGTCGCCCTTAAAATATGGTATTTTACTGGCCTTCAGCGAAGCTGGGGCCAGAGTGCATCTGCGGTGGATTATGGACCGAGTTGATGGAGGACTGCGTGTTCGGCCCGGGCTTCAGCGGAGCTGGGGCTACAGTGCAGCTGGCGGTGGATTATGGACTGAGCTGACGGAGGACAGATTGGATTACGTGTACGGCCTGGCCTCCGGTGGACCGGGGACCGCTGCACTGGGGGTTTGGTGAGCTACAGATACAATCTAGCTACGGCGGAGGCATCCATAAACACCGGCTCCTCGCTGCCTGGAGAACGTGACCTGCTCGCCCAGTTTGTGCCGTGAAGGTCCAAGCTTCGCCTGCCGAAACACCAACTACATTTCTGAGCAGCTTTCCATCTGTCTGCGTCTCGTAAAAGTTTATAATATTTGAGCAGCGTGGGACGTGGTGTGGGATCTGCTACCAGGAAACAAGGTAAAGAGGCTGTTTCAAGGCTCACTTCTAGGCCGAGAGGTTCTTTTACAGCAACAACGGCTCTTTTAAGAACCACCCACAAGCCTCTTAAGAGCATTCCTGTCTAAATAGTTTATTTTTTTATTTCTGTCTCTGTATAGCAAACTGCTTGTGTCATGTAGCTCGGGGTGAATAGCCACGATGTTTATCAGTATTTCCTCAATGTCCTGCTGAGGCTGTGACTCCATGACAGTCACAGAATCACTGAAACTCTGTCCCCTGATTGGTTGTCGTGGCGTGATTTGACGCTGGAGTTCAGATTTTTCCAACTCGAGCGATAGACACCATGTGAGCGAATGCACAAAATGCACCACATAAAAAGCAGCGCAAATTTTCCATCGCATCTGTTGCGCCAATTGTTCGCGCGAATCAGGCAGAAAAGCTTTTTCCCGACGCAAATCTGCTTCTGAAGTGTCGCAGGACCCCAAGTCGCGCTTCATTGCGTTCCTCCATTGATTTTACATGTAAACCTGAAGCTCTTGTCGCCCCTATCGCGTTTGGTCTGGACACACTGTTATATATGGTTCCAAGGTGCTGGAGTTTATCCCAGGATACAGCCATGGACATTGTACCAGTGTATCACCAGACAAACAAACTTGGATGTAGGGACAGTTTAGGGTTCGATTAGTCTTTACACTGTGAGAGAAAGCTGAAGTACCCAGATAACACTCGCATGCAGAGGAAACCAGAAGCTTACATTCACCAAAAAAAAATACAAATATAGCTTTCTAGCAGGCGTGGCTCAGGTGGTGGGAGTTCGTCCAGTAATCGGTGCCTTGCCATGTTGAACTCCTACTCTGTCCGTCCCAGTGTTGTGTCCCGGCCAAGTGGTGCCTGTTAAAGCAGCCTCCCTAACCCATGGCAGCTGTGGCTTCTATATATCTTGCCACCAGAGGTGGGTAGTAACTAGTTACATTTGATCAGTTACATTTACTGGAGTACATTTTGGGGGAAGGATTTACTTTTAAGATTATTATTAATGCTGTTCCTTTTATTTGTGTAAAATCATTATGAAGTATTGGCACTCTTGAGTAAAATTTCTGGATCCTCAACCCACTGTGAGTAAATTCACTGAATGAGGAGCTAACTTATTTCAAACAAAAATATGCACCACCCCTATACCTCCCTTTATCCTGACATGGCGTAAACTTGTTGTGAAAAGCACCTGATCGTAGCGACAGGCTGAGCTCTTAGGCCACGTCCACACTAAGCCGGATAATGCCTTAAACGTACAATTATTTAGTCTACACCCCCCTATCGTCCACACTAACCCGGCGTCGTTTAAGGTCTGTGGCCGGATAACTATTAGCCGGGTAAGAGAGCCGTGTAAATCCTAATTCAACGGCTAAACGAGCTAGTGCGGACAGCTCCCCCGGATAATGAAAGGAAGTGGCGTCAATGAATGCTGCGTCAATAACAATACGACACTACAGACAAAGACAACAGCGAAGAGTAATAAATCGATCTCGTCGTCTGTCCACACCAAAAACTCTCTCTTCTTCTGAGCAGCTATTGTTCTCTTCGGTTAACGGGACAAGCAGATATGTACTGTGCTGTAGAGCTTCTTGTATATAGTATGTAGGCGCTGGTGTCACGTAGATTATACGTGTGTTTTGTGCGTCTTTTCGCGCATGCCCAGTATTTGCACAGGTCGGTATGGGATTGCACAATCATGGGACCTTAAACGGACCTTAAACGGGGCGTAAATGATCGTGTTTAGTGGATAACATTAGGTGTCTAACTCCCCGAATAACCTTATCGGCTTAGTGTGGACGTAGCCTTAGGAATGACCAAAAGGCTCATTCATGCTGGCATTGTCCTGGAAAATAGGCTAAAGAGCACTAGGTGTTTTAAATCATAGCTTAGCTTAATGGCAGATCATCACATCTAATCTTTTTTTAGGTGGGGTGATTCATCTGTTTGCAGCCTGACTTTTGTCTGATCTCGTCTTTATTATATCTCAGTTTTCTCTGAGCAGCACTAATACGCATTTATCTTTGAAGCACAAAAATCAATAAGGCGCCCACACACCCATGCAACATTTCACTCTGCGCTTAACTCAGGAGAATTCAGTTTTTACACATCTGTAGTATGTTAGGATCACTTGTGGATTCAAAAGTGTGTCAACAGACCACGCGCACTCACACACACAGACACACACACACCCTTCCCCCAACCCTAGGGGTTTTTACATAAAGACACACTGCCTGTTCTGTTATGAAATTAATCAGAAGAAAACATGACCTTCTTCAAGAGCCCACAAATATGAGATTACATGTCCCCTTCCCTGTGGAGATGACTACAAACGCTCTCATTTGTTTTAGTCAGTGCTGCAGTGAGACAACCTTTTCTCGTGTGAAAAGTGAGCTCCTAACACTGCAGCCGTGAAACCAACAAAATCACAGCAGCAAAGCTACTTGTGCAAACAGGAGTCATTAAGCGGATGAACGATGAGCAAATCCTTTTGTCAACACACTTATCCTAACTGCGTTGATGGCATTCAGAGAATGCCGCTCCCTCCGCGACGGATGACAGGCAGCTTAAGCCAGGCACAACCGGAGGCGGGTGGAAACAGCTGGTCTGGTTTTACCCTGTCCACAGGTGAAACTCCCAATCTGTGAGAGCTCACATGTCGTTTGCTCTGGCAGAGTGCACCTGTCCCCCCCCCCCCACCCCCACCCCACCCCCCCCACCCCCCCCCACCCCACCCCCGGCTTCTCTGCCCACTCAAACATATCTCCACCGAGCCCCGCTTGTGCCGTGCCAATCAAAACTGTTTATTTAATACGGGCAGGGCTTCATGCATGACTTGTAAAGTGAGGCAGCCAGGTTTTTCTCTAATCTGCTTCTGTCTCAGTGTTACACTGAGGCCTCTGTTAAAAGAAATTGGCACTCATTCAGCGTTACCTGTTTCATTATTTGTTAGGAGTCTATCTGCTTGTCCTCCCATTCTCCCCATTCAGTTTAAGACCAATTTGTCATTTACTTGATAGTACCAGTGTAGATTATGTAAGATTCAATTTCTTATAAATTATCTTATAAGTCTGACAATTTTTAAAATGTTTTTGAGCATGGTGGTGACAGAATGCTGAGTGGATGCTTTTCGTCACAGGTGGACAGTGAAGTCTGTAAGATTCATTGGTAGGATGAACCAAAACCTGTTGGAGGCTGCAGAAGATGTTTCTATGATAATTGTACACCATCTCAGTGTTTTTTTTTAAAGTTCTGCCATAGGGTACCTTGCAAAACTACTTAATTCTTCAAACATTTTTGGCATTTTGTTACATCCTCAAAAAAATCCAATTTGCAATATACCGTGCAAGTGAGAATGCAAACATGCTGAAGAAGGTGCTTTGATCAATTAAAACCAGAACTGAACTGTGTGTGGGAGAAGATTCATATTGCACATCACCCTGAACACACCAATCCCACCATTAAAAATGGGAATGCTTGATCTACACTAGGAATGCAGGGAACCTGGCCAGAGTTGAAGGAATAACAGATGTTGCTAAATAGTGGGCACACGTACAGAAGGACAATCCTGGATGATAATTTCATGGAGAATGCGAAGATTTGCGACCGGTGGTGGAGGTTGACCTTCTAGCAGGCCACAGACGTTAATTTGCAACCCAAAACTACAACTGGATTGTTTAGACTAATGGCCAAATCTATTGCTCAAGACTTAAATCCAATTGAGAATGGTTCATTTAAGATTTAAAAACTGATATTCCCTGATGCTCTTCATCTCATTGGACTGGGTTTGAGCAGTTTTGGAAATATGCAATGAGGACAATCAGCATTTTAAAGGGTCTATATCTTGCAAAATCGAATTTTTGGCATTTTTAACCATCCAGTAGTGCAATTTTCTTATAAAAAACCCCACCAGAGTGGTTTTTGGTTTAATTCACGCATGTTTGAGTATTCAAGCTTAATCCTGCTCTCTAAGCAGCTGCACCGCCCTCACCTGGCAAACGACTGAGTGTTCAAATTGTGATATGTTTTGTGACGTGATACAAGGAAGTGCTAGAGGTGTCGGCACCACCCCTGCGGGGAGAGCAGCCTACCTCTAGTAGAGTTGCAAACATACCCCTTCTCAAAGCTCATAGCTGCACCGGTTTTAGCATCTGAAACCACTTTTTTTGTTGGAATTTTACTTTCTCTGTGAAAACGCCTGTTTGGCTGCATGGATTACAGGACTTTATTCTACATTCCTAATGAACAGATGCTGGATCAAAGAAGAAAGACGCCTGATGGACAGAGAAGTAAGTAGCTTCATGCTAATGGTAATGTGTGTTAGCCATTTATCAAGCAGCTTATGTGATCGTATACCACCATTGTGCCGTTAATTAATTGATCTGTAGCATCTCAGAATGTTCAGTAAACGGGTGCAAACAACACCCTCAGCTTTTTTACATATTGAGCTGGAAAGAGCTGCTCACTGGACTTGGACCTGGTAGATTTAGCAGCTGAAATAAGCTTTAATAAACAAATAAACCAAAAGTCTGAGCCCTTACTATAACACAGTTTCATTGTGGTACTTTGTGCACTTCAAATTCACTGTCGGACTCCGGGTCAAGATAAGGCTCGACCCGTTTTTCTCAGTCAGAGCGGCGCTGCTCGGAAGAGGAGGGGATCAGGGGAAAGGAGCGGAGTGGGGGAGGAGGGACAGGAGTTGGGATTAAAGAGAAATGCGCCATTTTACTTTGTATTCCCACATTAACTACAGGATACAAGTTAAAGTTCAAGTAACATTTTATCATATATGTGTCTATCCCGGAAATTGAAAGCTGTAAATTAACATGATATATACAGTATGGATACTTTTGCAGTGCTCTATATGCATACATTTCACTATAATCAGAGCAGATTGAGCACCATATCGTGTTGGAACTATTTAAGACCAGAGATTCTATATGAATCCAGCTGGAAGTTGTGAATAAACAGTGTCTTATATACCATATGTTTGTCTCAGAGACAAAGAAATGAAGTACAATATATAATGAAGTGTTGTGCCAAGGGAAATGTAAAGAAAGGCAAAGCTCACAAACATGCCGCCTGTTGAAGGATTCAAGAATGTGACAGAAGGCATCATGTCAGCCTCTAATTCAGAACAGATCTTCATTCTGGATGCCTGTTTGGAGGAAAAGAGGACATCTACTTATCCTCCAAACTCCAGAATATGTAGTTTTACAAAAACGGTTTGGTATGGTGCTTTTAGTCTGTTCACTGACTAGCCTTTCTCCTGCATTTTGGAAGCTAGCTGCAAGGTGCATAAGGAGATCTAGGAATGTTTAAATGCTATATCAGTATTTCTCATCTATTTGAAAACAGTCTTACCAACTGCTATTTGGCTTCTGTTTCTTCGTGACTTCTGAACAATTATAACCCTTTGAGTTGAAAGTGGGTAATTTAAACTTGACACACGGTAATTTAGTGAAAAGGCAGTTGTTTTTAGCTGTCATGTTGTAGTGATAGAATTAGATGAAGACAAGATAAGAATGATTTATAAGCTACTGTGAGAAGATTCCAACTGGCTGATGTTTAGCCCCCAACGATGTTAAAATTAGCATTCATTTCATATCGTGCTTTTCATCCACATCATCCTTTTTGTTCGTGGAAGGTGGAATTTCAACATTCCCGAAAGAATGCCTCCTGTATAGGGGAATTCCCCTGTTCCCCTGAAATTCTAATTCCAATTGGGAACTTGCCAAGAGTCTGAGAGTCTTGTATCCAAGATGGCTGCTCTGTCCATAGGGTGTCTGTCGCCCATTGTCTGCTGGAGATAGCAGATTTCTAGCCCATTTCTAGACTATAGATGGATGATGGGCATTAGAGCTTGAGATGAAGTACATATTTTAATCAGATCTAAAATATATGAAGGAGCTTGTCCATGCAAAGTTTTGAAGGTTATTAATAAAATCATTCAACGCAGATGAGCTAGTCCCTTTCCCAATGGGACAATTTCAGTTGTTGACACCATTGCTGTATTTTTTGACACGTACTGGCTATTTGGTATCTATCTAATTATATCTAATTAAAGCTTTGAACTAAAGCTACTTCCAGTCTACACTGTTTATGCGATTCTCTACATCACTGGTCTCCAACCCTGGTTCTCAAAATCTAATGTCCTGCAGGTTTTAGATGTATCCCCCAACTTAATCAAATAACTGAATAACCTCTTCACAATCGCATCATATTTGGCAAAGACCTGGTAGCGATTGATTCGTTTGATTTAGCTGTGTTGGAGTGGAAATGCATCTAAAACCTGCAGGACATTCGATCTCGAGGACCAGGGTCTGAGACCACTGCTCTATATGAATGTGATAGCAAACAGCACAACCAGGACAGGTTATTCATTGTTTTATTTAGGGATGTCCTGACCAGGTTTTTTTGCTCTCGTGGTCCGATTCTTTTGATTTTAAGCATCTACCAATACCAAGTCCTGATCCAATACTTTTATAGTACATATGAAAACAATAAAGAAGAGTGAAGAAAAAGATCCAGGATGTTCCTTGTTTTTTATTTAGTTTGCCTTATTTTAACATGTAACAACTCGGTTAACAAACAGAGCACTTCTGTGAGGTAGCTTGAATAATCAAGTAATAAGTACCATAAATTCTTCACTTTTTTACTTTAGTGCAAAAGTAAATATAAAAAGTCTAATATGTAAACAACTATCACCTTAACTTAAACCCACTTTTGAGATGAATGAAAAGTCAGCCGTCTTGGCCTGCAGGAAACCCGAGTTGAGTGATTTAAATCCTTGCATGGATGAAGCCAAACGTGACCTGAACTCCTACTCATGTGGACCTTTAAACATTGGAGATTTCACAATATCCCACATTACTATAACAGCCCATGTAGTCAGTTTACACCTATTTTTTTAGCTGTTATATCTTCTGGAAACATTCTTCACGCTATCTGCGCAGCAAGGAATATTTCATGCGCTCAAGATGTGCTCTGTGCCGATAACACTCCACCCCTGTTGTGTGTGTCCTGATTCCATCAGGTTGTGGTGATTACATCTGAGCTGCATGAGCCACTGCGTTTAACACTTACTCCCAGGGCAGAGAAAACACAGGCACCGTGGAGTGTTTCGTATGTTTCAGCTGCATGAATGAGCGCAACACACATCAATTTTACCCCCATCCATTTCCACCACGCAAGCGCTCACTTCAGTTGACAAGGACGAGCCGCAACCTTCTTACATGACAAAGCAGTCGGCTGTGAAGAGCCGGATCTTACACAGCTGCTTGACTCTTAACAGTGCATTTCTTCACAAGACAGACCTCTTCCCAATGTTATGACTGCAACATGCTCATGCTGTGTAGGGCCATTAAGACAGCCGCACACTTATCTGCCTCTTTGACCTCCCAGGAGATAAGATATAAGCATCTGTGTTCTATGAAGCATTGTGTAAATAGTTTATGATTGCCTATATCAAATCAGTAGCAGCAGTCAAGGACCATAAGAATGCCAAATTTTCCTGTTTAACGTGGAAAAGAGAGTCCCCCACCCAAATGGCCGTGTTAATTGAGGAGTTCTTTTTTCTAATCAGAGAGTTGCAAGTTCAAGCCCCAGCGCTGTCTGTCTCAGTCGTTGTGCCCTTGGGCAAGATACTTCACCTGTTTCCTACTGGTGGTGATCAGAGGGCCGAGTGGTGCCAGTGTCCGGTAGCCTCGCCTCTGTCAGTGTGTCCAGGGCCGCTGTGGCTTCAACATAGCTTGCCATCACCAGTGTGTGAATGGGTGAATGAGTGAATGTAGTTAAAAGTGCTTTGGGGTCCGTAGGTACTACATAAAGTACCATTTACCAAAAGGGCTCCAAAAAAGGTTTTATGCTGTTAAAAAAAAGTACAGAAACGTAAAGTGAAAAAACAAAGTCTACTTATTATAGCACACAATCTTGTGGTGGTACTGCAGTACAGGTAGCCACCACAGCAAGTTAGAAAAGCAAATGAATACTAAAATGAGCTACTGCTTCAATAGTCATGAGATTTTTTTCTTATTTATTTATTTATACCATGAGTGGAAAAACCTCAAATTGAACTAGTTTCACATTCAAACATTGCATGCACACGGTGGCCACTTTAAGAGACACCTAATCAATTTCCTTTTAACAAAAATAGCAAATCAGCAGATCATTTGACAGCAACTAAATTCATCTAGGTGTCTAGATGTGATAAAGATGACTTGTCAAAGTTAATCTCAAGCTTCAACAGGGGGAAGACAGGGGAATTAATTGACCCAAAAAATACTGTGGTTGGTGCTCATGATGACCAGTAGAGTAGTTCTACAACGTAGATGAGAAGGTTTACTTAGCACTACAACATTTGGTCTTTAGTGATTGGCTCAGCTCTGTGAAAAACATGCAGTAGGCTTGAATCATCACCACAGCACTTTTTCATGGACTCCAAAAAATGTTGTCTGTACCCAGCATGCTAACCACCACTATAATTATGCTATCTGCAGTCAATCCCCTGTGGACTTATTGTGGTTTCTAATTAGCACTTTAACGTTAAGCTATTTAAGGACATTTTTGAGGCGGTAAGAATCAGAGCCAGTGCTATAAGTGATGAGTGCATGCCAAGATAGTGGATTCTCTTGATTTGTTTTATTTCTTAAAAAAGTCTTAAGCAATGTAAGAACAGTATGTTAGCATGTAATCTCAGAACCACAGTGATGGTCTCATGTAGGAATGCTTGTAAGGCATGGGAGTTTTCCTGGAGGGGAGTTTAATAAGACCACAGGTGGAAAACACATGAAGCTGTTCACTGCCACTATGTGTTTAACCAGACTGAGCCATGACTGAAAGAATAAGTTGAAAAAACAAATAATAGGCTAATAGAAGTTCAGGTATCCTCCGCCTGCCCTCTGAAGTCCCTCCACTTGAGGGGAAATTTTGGTCTTAACAACTTTGCCGCATTTTGAGGTTGGTTACAGCCATTTCTTTATGCAAACCCCTAAAGCCAATACCTGGATTTTGACAGGGTCATTGTACCGTGTATCAAGGTTAATTTCTTTTTCAGGCATTCTGATTTGGATATCTTTTGCATGGTATACAATGGCCCACATTTTTAGGAGTGGGACACATCTAATTTTGGAAAACTGTGGAATAAAGAGAATGTTATGCTCAAGTTATTAGCTCTCCGCTGCCATCCTTGATCACTGGAGTACATTTGGTCAGTTTACACTAGATGAGTTTTGGGATATTTCTAGGAGAGGAAAGCAGGTGGGGTAAATCAGCTGACCCTGTCCTCTCATCCATTGTATATCCATGCAAAATTGGCCCTTTAAGGAGTTGACTGTTTCATGAACGTTTTATCAGCGAGAGACGTCCCTGATTAGCACCAAAAAGCGCCCACAGCAGAGTTTGACAATGGAAGGAGCCGGCATTATTGCTGCATTTCTGTTTATTTGTTATACACAGAAATTGCTGGTCCACATGTATTACCTTTTCTTATTTTCTTTACTCTTCCGTTGTGCATCACAAGCAACTTTACCAATTTAATATTAGCCGCTGTTTGGTGACATCTGCTGATATAATATCCCACTGAGTTACAACCAATCAGCATGGGTTTACCGCCAGTCCTGCCCAGCAACTCTACTGTGCTATTTCCGAAAATACATACCCCAAGGCTAGTACCGATGTGTTCCTGAAAGTGGTCTTTCGGGCTGGTGTGTTGACATGTAAACTGTTTAAAAAAATAATGGCACCACTTTGCTGCAAAGTGGAGGAGGCATGAGGGAGCCTTTGGTCATTCGTAAGTCCGGCGTTTCATTGATATCTTGACCTTTGCAGCATGGTTAGCGCAATATTCTCACCTTGCTATATATATATATATATATATATATATATATATATATATATATATATATATATATATAGATAGATAGATAGATAGATAGATAATTGAAACTTAATGCCACCTGGAAAACTGGAATATCAATCTTCAGTGCTGCTTGACACACTATTGGCCGAGCCACCATGCGCTCACACAAGCCCTACATTGATTTGTCTTGCTGCCTGCTTCATTACTGACGCTACTTGTATTTACATGGCTGCTTAACTCAAGTGTAAAGCGTTATCAGCAACCTCTTAATTAAATCAAATGCATTGTTTCACTCTTGTCTAAATATCCCCCAGCAGACAGCAAAGGGCAAACTGTCACCCAGGGCAAGGAAATCAGGTGCATTAACAAGTCAATGAGAAATTCATGTGTGCATAATTTCACAGTGAGCACATCTGACCTTTGTTAATGATGCCACTCAGACCCCGCAGGTGGTGTTTCTCAAATAAACTCCCAGGGGAGTGCCATGCATCGCTACTGCTGCACGTTCCTCTTGACGGGCAGAGGAGGAAGGAAGGAAAACACACTCCATTAAAGGCAGGAGAGAGAAAAAAGGAAGGCATTGTCCAAATCACTTCACATCAGAACTCAGCAGGTGTTTGCCTTGTTTTTTTCTTTTTTTTTTTTCTTTTATCACCTTTTTCTTTCTTTCTTTCTCCCCTGCAGCATCAAAATGGAAATGGTGTGGCAGCAAATTCCTATGCGGTATGGAAGCATGTTTTCAATTGAGAGTGCTCATCTGTCCATGCATGTTTTTTTTAAACGCATTTTCCTCCCAGCAACTAGAAGAGAGAGAGACACATGAAGAGTGGGGGAGGGGTGAAAGTACTTGCCCATTCACAGCCTGGCTTTCTTCTCCTGCAGAGAGAGACAAGAGAGAAAGAGAGCACGTGCCCAGGCTCTTGCATTCACTGTTGCTTAAATTCGGTCTTGTGCGTCTGCTGTGACGGATCATTCTTGAGAACATCCCCCCCCCCCCCCCCTTGGAAATCACCCCTATATTGTGTCTACTCTCCCTGATGCATTTTTGAGCTCTTTTTGAGGGTGTGGTGGAGGTGGGAGGCGGGTTGCACAGCCCCTGAAAAGCTATTTATCCTCCTCCATCCAGTCACCTTTTGCCTGCTGGCTCCTACGGCCGTTTGCGATGGCCTCCTCCTCCCATCTCCTCAACTCTTGTCACTTTATCTTCATTTTCTGCTGCTTTCGTCACCTGCTGACTCACCCCACACCTGTCCCACCCCCACCGTCCAAACTTCTACCCTCACCCTTTGGTATCTCCTCTTTTGCTCCCATGTTCTCCGGCTGCATCACGAGCTTATCACATCCACTACTGTAAGAATCAAATGTGAAGGCTGGCCACATTCTCACCGCCTAAATCTCCCCCGTAATGGAGCCCAAGGGTGTCTGAAATTGAGTGTGAAGACTGCATCAAGGTCAGTTACTCCACTCTATAGGATCATGATGAATGTCTTGTCTGATTGTTTGATTCGCCAGGCCTTATTGGAGGAGGAGGGTGGAAGCGTAACCCAGTCCACTATTGCAGCTTGTTGCCTGGTCAAGGAAAAGTGGAGGTCATACCCACAGCGACTCACAAAAGTACGCAAAACATGTGACCACCTGTGATTTGTACACATTTCCCATGTGAATTTGGAACATTTTCATGGTAATAAACTATGAAACCCGTTGACATTTACATGTGAAGATAACATGTAAACCACATGTGAAGCATGCTATCTTACATATGAAACCTACATAAACAAAGAATTAAGAAATTACATGTAGAGTCAACATTTATACAAGTGGTTTACCATGTACCACATGGGATAACGTGTGTTCCCAAGTGAAGAACAATTTTAAGCCCATGTGATTTTTTCCGTGAGGTGTGTCTCTCTCTACTAACTATGTACTTCAATAATGGAACATTTTCCCTGTTCTTTATGGCTAAATAGTTTGAAATGTCATGATCTAAATGTTTAAGAGGTTTTGGTGTGAGATTTGGTGAGTATTTTAGACATTTTGGGCTTATAATTATTGTCATTAAGATCTTGCCATATCGGTTAATTTCTTGCTGCTGAGTTTCTTAATTACCCTGGTTCCGTGTTTGGTTTTCCTCATGCTATATCTGTAAATGTATCTTTATTACTCCATTCTTCTCTACACCATCCTCCTTGGTCAAATAGGTTGGAACCAGTCTGTGACCAGGAATTTTCAGGTTCTGCCACAGATTCTCAACTGGATGTATGTCTGGACTTTGACTGTGCCATACTGACACATAAATACGCTTTGATTTAAACCATTCCATTATATTTCTGGTTGTTGTGTCTACAGTCATTATCCAACCCAGTCTCCCGCCTTTTTACAGCATTTAACACTAAGATCAGCAATTTTTACAGTCCATCTGCGTAAAATTGGCTTAAAGTTGCAAAACATACACGTTCTTTCAAAAATGATGTACATTTGATAAATTATCCCTTTATATTTCTAAGTTTTAAATGAAATAACTGCTATGTTAATTTTTTTGATTTTGATCATTGAAAAAAATTGCTAAACTTTTTACAAAAACACAATAAATAGAATTTCTTTTGTGGAAATATTTATGAAAGATGAAGATATAAAAGCATAATTTGTGACCTAATAACTAATAGTTCTAATTACAAGAATAACTTCTGGTTAGTTGGCTGTCTGCCACCACCCAACCAATCAAAATACTTGCTGTGGAAATGACCTCCATCTTTTTCAACTTCCAGTCTATAAAATAGTCTCCCTATTTTCAACAGCATACAGGGGGCACTAGCTCTTTATTGTCAACACATGCATAAAACCAATAAAAAAAAACATTTTCAAGAGGCAAAAGGTGGATTAGGAGTTGTAATTTTTTCTGGTGCTCGTATGCTCCCCAACCCTCCCCAACCCTTCACAACCTAAAACACATATAAACACCTGTATCGCCACTTTTTGAAGCTGATCTGGGACACTGCTCATATCAGATAATTCCCCAGCTGAAGGAAAGAAAATGACTTACATGGTTTGACAAATCACTGCTTAAAGTAGCATTATTCATTACTTTTAAATTGAAAAACATTATATTATATGTTTTGGCCAAAGTTACCAAGAGCCACTGTGGCTGCAGCGCCACAAGCTGCAGAATCAGGGTTCCAGGTTTTCCCTGTTTTTAACTTTAGCAATTTTCTGATCCACTTTACCACTTGCACCATAATAATTTGCAAATTAGGCAGAAAATAAATATTTGAAAAAAATGCAGCAGCATACACTACTCGACAACTTGTTAATCGTGGGAGAATGGCCACAGCGTCACACTTCCCATCTTGAAGTCCGATTTTATGTCAAACAAACACTGCTAAAGATGTTTTTTCAATGTTTTATGAAATGTCCAAATATCTTGTCATTATATATAGCAATACTTTCAAATACAAGATTGTGATCTATGAAGGAAAAATGGATAATAATATTATAAAGAAGATGGTTTAAACTCAAATCTTCATGTACTTAAACTTTTGTTACTACTACTATTATTTTATATTATCAATTCTATTTAATTTTCTAGTATTAGGGTATTTGCAGTTAATTATAGTCGGATGTTTGCTTTGATGTACGGAAGCAACTAAATGTGTAAAGTTCAAAAGGTGTAAAAATTACAGTGGAAGTTACATAACAAAAGAGAAAAAAGGTGGGGAAAAACAGTATGGTCAAAACGATGTGAAATTCTCATTCAAGAGGAGAGAAATATAACATATTGATTGATTGCCCACCATCTGTCAATGCACCTATCTACCAAATTGATAGCATCTCTCGATGCATTGTGTGGTTCCAAACAGCTGTATTCACTCACAGAAAACCATAAACATCAGCTAAAGTCGAGCCGAACGCTTTCCCAATGTGCCTGTGATTAATAATCCCAGAAATCTGGTGGTTTTTTGCCCACATGTGGGAAATAACAGGCTGCGGTTTAACACGTGGTGCTCAACCCGTTCATGCAGCTGTGATGCAATTGCAGAAAAAGACTGACGCACTGAGATGAGCATGATTGTGCCTGTATCGTGTGTCTATTTGCCATTTTTGCTTGGTCTGTTCACTTTCCTAAAAAAAAAAGCATTAGGCGGGGAACTGGTGACCCAGGATGAACTCCTGATCTAACCTCAATTGTCGAGGGTTTTTTTTTTGTGCAACCTTTATTAAGTAAATTGGCATTTTCATAATTTCACCTGCTTTAAATCTCATGTCATCAGATTGTTTTAAGCTTGGAGATAAAAATATATATAATAACAAATCAATGGAGGAAAGTAGGGGTGCAATAATACCAATTTTTCAAACTGATATGACACAGATACTTAAAGTTGAGTACTTGCCTATACAGAGTACCAATACTGATAATTCTACCACAGAATAAAATGCAATAATTTGGAAAACAGGTTTTATTTTATTTTATGCTTTTTAAAACAAACAATTAGATAAAATTAAAATGACGAAAATGACCACAAAACTACTTTTTATATTTTAAAATAAACCTTTCTTGGTAAATTATTGAAGAATTTTTACAGTTTAAAAATTGGTTCATGGTATCGGTTAACTTTTACTGATACAGTAAATAAGAATGGTATCGGTGCATCCCTAGAGAACAACTTAATTTTAGCAGCATTTTAATGAAGTAATTGTGTTTTGTGGTACTTTGCACCTGCCAAACAACTCTAGGACGTTTCTGAAAAACTCCTAGGGTTCAATAAAAATGCTGAGGGAAAACAGGTTTGCAGTTATGTCACATATCAGTGTCTCTATTAGCTGCAGTGATAGGTTGCAGACCCCTGGGGAGCCTGATTACACATATACACATAATGGATGGACAGGAACAGCCAACTCTGCTGTACAGAGACCCAAAAGTGTTGCATAAACCGAACAGTTTCATCTTTAGAAACAGTACAGCCCTCTCCAATCTGATTTTGATATAGGAGCAGCCTGGGGTGCTGAAACCTGGAGTTCACAAGCTCTGTCGTGTTCTTCATCAGCCTTTCATCTCGGCCTGAAAAAGCTGTTGTGCTGCAGAGTGCAATCTGTCATTTTCAGTAGCTGAAATCTTTTGCCCCGGCACTTAACCCTGGAGAGACGGCAATAGGCTCATCTTAAGGGTAATCAATGCAGAGCTTTCATAAAGTCCTTCTGGCAGCGATGGAAGGATCACATGTTTGGATTTATGCAGCCCTTCCGACGCAATGTGGCTGTCATTTTGATGTTGGCAGCTGTGGACAAACCCAACTGACTTGGTTATTAACTGTACCTGTGGAGAATGTGGTCAACACCACAGGAATCTGCTTCACCACACCCTCTCCATTTCAAACTTCCTGTGCTTTGCAGGAAAAGCCTACTTTTCTAGAGATAACAGTTTTTACAGGAAACTACAGCTTTGGTCCTTTAATGCTTTGCAACAAATTGCTGGGTAGGTCTGTTTGGCCACCAGGACAAAAAGATACTGGAAAAAAAAACAGGAAGTTGCACACCAATTACACATTGTGGGGAAGAAACATCAAGGTGTCTTCTGTTGGCTGCTTTATCACCTCAGCAATGGAAGGAATTAGTTCTTTACAAAATAACCTTAAAATGACAGAGAAAATACAGTAACATAAATACATTAGGACAATCTGTCTTGCTTGGTATCAAACCACATAGTTATGATGGTGGATGATTTTCTCCGGCAGGAACAGGAAAGCTTGGCAGAGTTTATGGAGCTAAATGTTGGGCGATAAAACCTCTGAGAGGTTTACCTTATAGCTCAACATTCCTGCAATATGTCTGCAAATTAAAACGAGCATATAAGTCGATTGTGACGGCTCCAAAAAAACAACCTGTGTGAGCGTTTTTTGGGGACAGATGTTCAGACGAGCTACCAGCAGCGCATGCACAACACACAGATTATATATATATTATATATATGTTTAAAAGGCATTTGTTTTCATTCTTTACCGTATAACTGCTGTATGCTTTTTGTAATAGAATCCAGCAGCAGCTGTGTTTACCTCTGTCCTTTTGAAAAAAAGAAAAGAAAAAAAGTTTTGTGGCCACAACAGCCTTTACATTAAATAGGGAGAGAGAAGTGGGGGAAGACTTCTAGGGGTATTCATGTGTTTAATCAATCAACCCAACTATGAAACGGTGTTCATACAAGACTTGCAGCTCAAAGTGTTTTGCAGATTAAAAGGACGACATAAAACATATTCCAATCCCTTCACCACAATTTTAATAGCATGACCACTGAACCGCTGCATGGCTGAGACACCCACCTCCACCCAAGGGCTACCTTTGCCCAGGCAGCCACAGACGACCACCACTCATGAGGCAGAAGGCTCACACAGAGGAAATGCTGGAAGGAAGATTAAAAAAAACAGGTTCAAATATAAAAATAATAGGGGATAAATATAATACTATGAAGTAAAACAGATATAAAGTATAGTCAAGTAATAATCGGTTAAAAACAAGGGTAAAAAGATGGGGCTTGAGGCTGCACTTAAAAGCATGAATGTCTGCTGCCCTGAGGTCTTCCGGCAGCCTGTTCCAGAGGTGAGGGCTGTATTACTGTAAATACACCTCGCCATGACTCTGTCCTGACAGCAAAAATTGATATGGTAAAAGCAGTGGTGAACAGGGATGGGTATTGTTTAGGTGTTATCCAATACCGGCGCCGAACCAGTATTTTGAAATGGTGCCGGCGCTTAAACGGTGCTTCAAACTGTGCTTAAAGAATGGAAAACATAAAAACTTCATCCAAAAACCCTCTTTTTTAAATCTTTTTTTTATTAGGGCTGTCAAACGATTACAATTTTTGATCTAATTAATCACAGGGTAAATGTGAACTAAAAACCACTCCTAAATGACCAAAAAACTGCAATTTTCTGTGTAAATAAAGGACAAATCCAGATGCCATGGCTCTTAAAAATAATATGAAAAAAACTCAAAACAAATACAGGTAGAACTAACCAAAATATATGATTAAACGTAACAAATAGAGCACCGAAATGTGTGCTGCTTTTCGGTCTGATTACTGCCACTTATGTCCGAACCTTGGCCATTATAGCACCGGATACTGGTACCCATCCCTAGTGTATAAGAAGGCCGAAGGCCATTTAAGTCTAGTTTACATCTCTCTGTCAGCAGGTTTGAACTCAGATGCAGATGAATTGTGTCAGTGTTGCAAAGCAATTCCCCAACAGGAAAACAGGGGGTGCTAACTTTTCATGGCAGGTCTGCCTACCGTTGCAGTGTCGTTTCTGGTCAACTAGAGCTCTTCAGCTGGTGAACGCATACCCCTCAAGGAGCAATGGACGAAAGAAAGTACGTTTTGATTGAGCTAGAAAGTTTTTTTTACTAGAAGTGCAGCTCATTGAATACATATGAACATATGAAAACAAACACGGCAGTCTTCATTTTGTTTCTCGACACCTCCTTTGTGTTCAAAATCTCCAAAGACCATATTAGAAAAACTGTCCTTTCAACATAAAGCATGTAGTGCCAAAATGCTGCATTGACTACTGATTACATCGACTATAGAGCACTGTTTTTCTGAAATGATCTCTGGCTGTTATTGAGCTGACCAATCGCAGGCATACGCTCTCCATTGATTGATAGTTCGAAAATTGGGCTCTACTCCGTGCCTTGTTAAGTAGGTGACAAAGAGAAGTATTAACTAGGCAAAAGACATTTAAAAACTATTAAAAGAACCTTAAAATCAAACTTTAAACCTGCGGGTATCCACTACAACGTGTGATGCTCGCTTCCTCCCTAGTTAATGAGGCAGCATCAAAAATGGTTGAACCTAATATACGCTTAAACTGCTTTAATGCAGCCGAACCTTCTGATGTACTAAAATTATTAGCTTCATCTAAACCTTCAACTTGCGTTTTAGACCCAATCCCAACTAAACTCTTAAAAAACGTTTTCCCTCTGATCGCTGCTCCAATTTTAGATATAATGAATCTATCCTGAGTCAATGGATATGTACCATAGGAGTTTAAGATAGCTGTAATTAAACCTCTACTTAAGAAACCATCTCTTGATCAAAACGACTTAATTTACTATAGACCGATATCTAATCTTCGCTTCTTATCTAAAATTCTTGAGAAAATAGTTGCACACCAGATATGTGAGCATTTAAACAATAATGAGCTGTTTGAGAAGTTTCAGTCAGGCTTTAGAGCTCATCATAGCACTGAAACAGCTCTGGTGAAGGTTACTAATGATATTCTCATAGCCTCAGACAATGGACTGTTGACCATTCTGGTTCTGTTAGAACTCAGTGCTGTCTTTGACACTGTTGATCACAATATTCTCATAGAAAGGCTTCAAAGTGTCGGTATACTAGGAACAAGTAAGCCGATTCTTTTTACAAAATATATGCTTCCTATTGGTAAAATAATTGGGCAGCATGGGATAAATTTCCATAGTTATGCAGATGATACACAGCTATATCTATCCATAAATCCTGATGAATCCAATCAGTTAGGTAGACTGCAGGCATGTCTGGAAGATATAAAAAATTTGGATGACTCTAAACTTCTTGCTTTTGAATTCTGATAAAACAGAAGTTGTCGTCTTTGGACCAGAAGCTCTGAAAAAGAAACAACTTAGTCAACCCCTTCACCTAGATGGCATTAAATTAGCCTCCAGAAGTAAAGCAAAGAACCTCGGTGTTATTTTTGACCAAGATATGTCATTTAGATCTCACATTAAAGAAGTCTCTATTCCTTTTTTCACCTTAGGAATATTACAAAAATTAGACCCATGATTCTGATGAATATTAAAAGAAGAGATCACATTTCCCCTGTTTTAGCTTCTCTTCACTGGCTCCCAGTGAGCTCTAGAATAGAATTCAAGATCCTCCTTCTGACATATAAAGCCCTTAATAATCTAGCTCCATCATACATAAGAGACCTGATTGTTCCATATGTTCCTGGCAGGGCCCTCCACTCTCAGACTGTAGGTTTACTGGTAGTTCCTAGGATTTCTAAAAGTAGAATGGGTGGCAGATCTTTCAGCTATCCGGCTCCCCTCCTATGGAACCAGCTCCCAGGGTTGGTTTATGAAGCAGACAATTTGTATATCTTTAAAACTAGGCTTAAAACTTTCCTCTTTGACAAAGCTTACAGTTAGAGATATGTTAATAGTTAGTTAGAGACAGGTTAGACAGGTAGCTAGGAAGAGACAGGTTAATGTTAGTAGCCAGGTAGAGTGTCAAAAGCTAGGAAGGGATATGAAGAGGTAGAGTAGCTACGTAGAGATAGATTAATGTAAGCCAGGTAGAGAGTGTTAGTACCTAGGTCTCCTAGTAGCTAGGAGACAGGTTAATGTTAGTAGCTATGCTGCTTTAGGCTAGGCTGTTGGAGGACATTATTAGGGTCTGTTCCTACTTTCTCTCCTACTTCTCCCCAACTGCATGATGTGCTGTCTGTTCAAGCGCTAACCTGCTTTCTCTTAGTCTCTTCCTACAGTATGTGCTCCTGACCCGCCCTGCTTGACGACCCTGACTAAGATGGCATTGCAGTGACGGAAAGTTCTCCACGTCCTGCAACAAACTTCTGCATCAGTTCTGTTGCTCTTTCTGTGTCTCTGTTCTGTATCTCTGTTCTGTATTCTCCAAACCCAGACGGTCTCGGTAGATGACCGCTTGGGCTGAGCCTGGTTCTGCCGGAGGTTTCTTCCTGTTAAAAGGGAGTTTTTCCTTTCCACTGTCGCTTCATGCTTGCTCAGTGTGAGGGATTGCTGAGAATTACACGACGCAATCTTCTGTGGTTCTCTAATTTCTACATTAAACATTGTATTGTAATAACTCTTCTTGTAAAGTGCCTTGAGATGACATCTGTTGTGAAACGGCGCTATATAAATAAACTGAATTGAAACTGAATTGATGTAACATCCTCATCAAAGTCAGGACATAAATATTCTTTACTGCAGATTTCTATTCACAGTCTCTGTCCCTGCAATCTGACTGAGTTTGAAAGCTTTTGTTAGGAAAAATGGGAAGATTAACCTTTCAGAGTCCAGCAATTATAACCAATCTGAAATCAAAGATTCTGTGATGTTTCACAGTTTTTGGGTCAGCGTCTAAGTCAGTCAGCTGTGGGCTCACAACAAGCGCACCAGGTGTTTCTCGTCGCTCTGTGAGGTCGTGCTGGTGGAGAGTAACTGAGACGCCTGGTTGTAAAAACTGCAGCCACCTCGCTCTCATGAGATCGCGGCCGTCTGCAGCTGCATGATGTCAGCGCGAGAAGTGATCCAAAACCAAGGCAAGTTTACAAGTTTTATCTTGAGCATTAGCACAAAATCTTTTTGTTGTTCCTTGGTTGCATACAGGCTCATTAAGCACTGATTTACAATGAGTGAAAGCAAGGAGTTATCAGTTAAGTTGAAGAAGCAAATATCAGGTCTGCAGGCAAACTTTAAAGGCTGAATCTCCGTGCTTCCACGTGAGGCTGGAGCAGCTCTCATGTCCAAACCCTTCAAAGTGAGGTGGTGAGCTGTCAGATTTTTAATCAACAGGCAGGTAATTGACAAGCTAGGCATGACTGTCTTGGTCCTTTTTTTGGTGTTATGTTTGAGACTTAACAAAGCGTGAGATTGGGTCGTGCCTATATACGCTGCACATTCTCAGCTTGCCGGCCTTTTGTTCTGAGGCTCTTTGTGGAGTATGCCCCTGATTCATTGAAACTCCCGACTGCTGAGTGAGCTGAAGGAGCTGCTTCTTTAAACGCATAGACACACACACACAAACACACACAAAAAGGCTGAAGCTCTGCCAGCATTTCGTAGGATAATCTACCTTCCTGCTAAAGCACCCCTCCCATTTTCTCCTCCTCTCGCCCACTCTTATCAGCCCCGCTGTAAGAAGCATACGGTTTCCTGCCAGCTTCTGGAAGCAGCGAGTGGCCTCTTCAAACAGGAACACGCATGAAAACATTCCACTGCTGAAGGAAACAGTGTCCTCAAATGTCCCTCTCCCTCATCTGCCTATTTTTTTTTTTTTCCCTCACTGCATCCCTCCAGACAGTCCACAAGTCTCATGCTGTTCTTTCTGGAGCTTCACCACGGCACAACATAAACACACACATACACACAAAAGACGGTGCAGCCACAGATGGGGCATGGACATAAAGATGGCCTGCAGAAGATGAATGGAGATGAACAGAAACAGTGTGAAGAAGACCAGTCCATGACTAGACTCCTTGAACGTTTCTGCATTTTGTAACATTTCCATCCATCCATATGATGTATTACAAGTTGAAATACAGAAACCTTGGGGATAGAGCCTTCTCAGCTTCTGCCCCTAAACCCTGGAACAGTCTGCCTCTCAGCATTTTCTTTCTAGGACTAACCTGAAGGTCATGACACACGGTTTTGTTTTGTCCAGGTTAAACTATTGCGGCTCCTTATATGCTGGGCTACGTAAGACTTCGGTGGCAAGGCTGCAGCTGATCCAAAACCCAGTGGCCAGATTTATCTTTGGTGCTTAAAAAAATTTGAGCATGTTACATGCAACATTCTTGTTTCTTTGAATTGGCTGCCAGTATGGTACCTGATCCTCATTAAATTCCTTGTACCTGGTTTTAGGTCATGGGCAGGTACGCCCAGTTTACTTTTAAAATATTGATCCCTAAAATCCCTTCGTTTGTCGGACCAGTGTGTGCTGCTGGTTCCGAGAACCAGATGCAACTCTCAGGGTGAGTGTGTGTTTGCTGGGCTGGCTCCGAAATTGAGAAATCAGTCTGTACAGAGTTTCAAAGCCAAGTTGTTCCTGCATTTATTTGCCATTTCTAATCTAGCTGCTCCTTGTTTTTATTGTTATTTTTTATTGTTTTATGATTGTGGGTTGTTTTTTTTTTGCATTGTACTTCTTTGTGTAAAGCATTTTGGGCTTCCTTGGTTGGCAGTGTAAGGTGCTTTATAGATAAATAAATTATAAGGATGATTAAGTCTACTCAATCATTGCCTGTGTTTAAAACTTTATTATCTTATTTTATCTTTGTTTGATTATTGAGTTACGTATTTTATTGTTCAATTTTTTTATATCTCATTGTTGTGAGCCACCTACTGCAGTTGATGCTGTATTAATGCTATGTAAATAAACTTGACCTTGACCATGAGAGGTGGTGGGTACACCCTCGACAGGTCACCTGTCCAGCGCAAGGCAACATAGAGACACACAAGACAAACACCCATGCACACATTTTTGGACTGTGGGAGGAAGCTGGAGTACCCTGCGATAACCCCAACCTGTACGGAAAGAACCACATAACAACCTCAATCTTTAAATATTATAAAAATAAGTTCTATTGTTGGGATTGTATTAGATAGACCATCACAAAGTAGTGAACAACTGTCAAATGATAAAACGTTTAATAAAAATCTAGATTGCAACAAATTTACAACAAATGCAGACTAAAGACTTCTAGTGGCACATCAGTATAATCCCAGAGACAGACTCAATGTTAGTTAAATATTTTTCTGTTTTATTTGTAGGTGTAAAACAATACCATCAAGTTTAGTTTTATTATTCGTATTGGTAAAAGGTTTTTAGTCGAAGGAAGCCTTGCAGATTGCATTAAATCACAGTCCTCCTGGATAAGCATGCACTGACAGTTGACTGATGATTACCTCCAGTCATCAAAGACACACTCCGTAACTTTTGGGATATTTGTCCTCTGTCGCCCTCTCAAGGCTTGGGGCGTATTGTTTTAAATTATTATGGAGCACATCTTAAACGGTCAGTCTACTGATGGTTTTACAGGCTCACTAGCCAAAACAACAAAACTCATCAAACTAAGAACGTGTCAGTTGGTATACCATCAAACAGTTTTCCAGCTACTGTATTACATCATCATGCCCGACCAAAAATAATAACCCCGGAACAAGCATCTTTTACTTACCAGACCAATAGCAACACAGCTAGTTCAGCATTCCTACATTCCGTTGTAGAGCTCTCCGGCGAGGAAAAACTGTGGACCAGTGTTGACTCTTGTCTTGTCACTTGCTCTATCACTTTCTCTTTTCTTTGCTTCTTTTGGTAGCGTCTTCTTTGGTTTCTTTAATGGATCTGGCATGGCTCAAGTCTCAAAAATACATGTTAGTGTGTAATGTACTGCCAAAAAAGTAAAACTCAGTCAGTACTTAGTGTACAGTGAGGTTCTCAGTGGTGGAACCCTAATGACAGCTCAAAAAAAAGAACATAATAAAGGCTGGAATGCTGCCAAAATGTTTTTCAAGGTGTAAAAGTTAGTGCATCTTTAACTATAATGACTCTGAATAGTGTGTGCACCATCCATCCTGCTCAATGATTCTATATTTCAGGTTCATGCTGCAGCATTTGGAGCAGACCAGCCACTGTTTGGAGAAGAGCTTATCTTCCCCCCAGGCATGTTTGGTTGGTGTATTTTTTGGTTTTTGGGTCTTTGCTCATCTCACTTTCCTTTGTCCATCCCTTTGTCTTAAATTGTCTATATAAATTCCTTTAACTTGTTTTAAAGTATGGCATCTCACCATTGTTTTTTGTCATACTGTAGCTTTGAGCCAGGTCATGACAATCCCCTAAATGGAATTCAATTTAAATAATTTCTCTACAGAAGTCCCCACCAAGTAAGTTGTGTACTACCGGGGCGAACATCACAATTGACAGGACTGCTATCACCGAGACAGCAGCTTACTCCACGCCAGATCCGATTTCAGACCGGCACATCCGCATTTCAGTCACATGCATTTTATTACTGTCACACGGAGCTGGCCAGGACGTTGCCTTCAAGGAGGTGGAAACATGTCAGTTTTCCGGATTTGGGCCTGAGTGGGGCTGGATCACAACTTCAGAATCTACATCTGGTCCAGTTTTGGACCCGATTCGGAAGAACAGGTCCACACTGGTATTCGCCTGTTGTACCAAAGGACACTTAACCGGTTTCGTTGAGGATCTGGAAAGGATCCGTTAGAAATGTTTTTTTCTATGTAGGTAGTTGTGCACTCAACTAATTTGACCTTTTGGAAGTTGAAAGAATGTCACAAGAAGTCTTGTTTAAAAAAAACAAGGCACGTCAACGTGTGCGTGGATGCTTATCTTTAGCCCGAAGAGGGAAGCTTGTCAGGTTTAAAGGCAGGATAACAGCCTTAAACATTCAGCCAGAGACACAATGGAATGGTTTAGATGAAAGCATACTCACTTATTGGAGAATTGCTGGCAAGACTCGAAAATTGCCATGCACCGAGACTCTCCAAACTAGCTCAGATTTTGTTGTTATGCAATGGACAACACACATAAATCTAGATGTGCAAAAGCTGTATAGACACAACTTTAAAGAATTAAAGCATTAGTCGCAGCCAAAGGTGCCTCTACAAAGAATTGACTCACCACCACCATCCTTTTCCTTCCACTTTACAGTCTACACTACTTTAAGTTAGTCTATCACACAAACTTGCAAAAATAAAGGAAAAGAAAGGAAATGCTCAAGGGAGATACCGAATATTCTTTTGCAAGCCAAATTTAGGTTCTGGTGCTCTCTCACCATTATCCGTTCTCCAAAGCAGTAGTGGAACGCCTGCCTGTTCACTGCACTTGTCTGTAAATTGTTCGAGAGCTTGTTCTAACCGTACGAGGTTGAACGGAGAACCGAGCCGAAAACAGTTGTTCAAAGCAAGTGCGGCAGTGAAGAAGAGCGAGCAAGCTGTTTGAGGGTCTGTTTGAAGGGTAAATTTGTTTAACATCACACAAGCGCTCTTTGAAACCAGACAGCAGGTGTGGATAAAAGCAGAGAAAGTCGTCAGAAAAAGCAAGCAATGCTGCTGCTAATTATATGAAGCCAGCGACTTCCAAAGACGGCAGACACAGGCCGTCTCACATGGATGTTATCTGCAGGGGGAAAGGTCAAGTAGATCCAACAGCAGAAACATAGCGGAGTCTGGACACCGTCACGATAAAGCTGACAGCGGATTCCTGATGACAAGGAACAAACCTAGCATCAAAGTCAACTAACACTTAGTTTCATGTCAGCATGCAAGCTCCCCATAATGCTTTAATCTGGCTAGATCTCTGTGGTTTTCTCTCCTGGCATGCAGGAATGGTCTGGGAAATGTGTCAGGGAATTCTGTGAAAAGGTGTTTAATCAGAACAGGCTTTCTTCCAAAAAGTGCCAAAGAGATAAAGATAGAGAAAGATGTCTTCATTCTGCTTCTGGGTTGTTTAAATGCGGTAATTTCCAGCTCATTCATCTTTTCACTTCGACTTCTGGATGATTTTGGGAAGCAGAAGGAAAAAGATGCTTGTTTTCCCAGGTTCGGCTGTGTTCACCAGACCACATCGTGCCTCAACATCTTCCCGGAGCTCCCACATAAATGATTCAGCAGCATATTGAAATTACACAAAGTGCTCCTCTGTTTAAATAGCAGAGGAGGCTGGGGCTGCTCGCAGCTCAAGTACTTGAGAAAAGAGGGCTTTTAGAAAGAGGAAAAGATTTTTTGCTTTATAAAATTTAATTGCCAGACAGTTTGCTGCTTGAGCAAGTGATGTCCTTGGGCAGATATATTTTTTTTTTTGTAAAAAAAGGTTCCAACAGTTTAACACTTTCTCGGGTCACTCCATGAATCAGAATATGGTTTGACTGAACCCAACATTTCAGATCTGGCAATGTAAGATTATCTCCCTTGATTTGAAAAAAAATATTTCTAAAAGAGCCAGAAGCAGACATGCAACATCCTCCAGCATTGAAGCTCTCTCGAGACTTTGAACCTTTAAATTGTGTAGTGTTCTGGATAATTTTTTAACCTCTTTCTGAAGATTTTTTTCTTACTCAGGAAAAGTCATTATGCAAAAAATGAACTTGGTACACCTTAACGAGTTCCCCTTAAACTTAGAACAAGCTTCAGAGTGTTTATTATTCCTGACAATGACCAACCACTCTGATATTTATTAGTCTGGTTTCCGTGCTCACCACAGCACTGAGACTGCCCTTGTCAAAGTTTGCAATGACATCCACATAAATCCACATAAATACAAACTGTGATCGAATCACAGTGCTGGTTCTCCTGGACCTCAGTGCAGCATTTGACACTGTTGATCATGTTACTATTGGAACGACTGGAAAGCTGGGCCGGGCTCTCTGGTACAGTACTTGGCTGGTTTGAGTCTTACCGCAAGAACAGAAAATCCTTTGTTTCAATAGGAAACTTTTCATCAAAATGAACAGAAATCACATGTGGGGTCCCCCAGGGCTCCATCCTAGGGCCATTGGTATTTCATATATACATGCTCCACTAGCCCAGATTATAACAACCAATAAGATTAGTACCATAACCCTGCAGACAATACTCAGCTTTACATTATAATTTCACCAGGCAACTTTTATCTTATCCATTATATAAATGCATCAAGCAAATCACTGGATTGATGCGCCATAACCTTCTCCATCTGAAGAGAAATAAATCTGAAATAATTTTATTTGAACCTAAAGAGGGATGACCAAGAGTCAGCTTTAGTTAATACAGCCAGAACTACTGATCAGTGCTGAAAAAATAGATTCGGACCTAAACCTCCAAGGTCACATAAAAGCAATAACAAGGTCAGCCTTCTATCACCTGAAGAACATTTCAGGATTAAAGGATTGATGTCCGCACAGGGTCTTAAAAAATACATCCAAGCATTTATCTTCAGTCAGATTGATTACTTAAACAGCATCCTCACAGGTCTGCCTAAAAAGTCAATCAGACAGCTGCAGCTGATCCAGAAAGCTGCTGCTTGTGTCCTCACTAGAACCATGAAAGCAGATCATCCCAGTACTAAAATCCTTACACTGGCTCCCTGTAGCTCAGAGAATAGACTTAGACTTGAATAAGTTAAAAATCTTTGAATGGCTTAGCTCCAAAATATGTTGAAGACCTGTTGTAACTACAACAACCCCTACAGACCACTCAGGTCCCTATCATTCCAGTCTACTCAGCATCCCTAGAATTAGAAGTAGGCACAGAGAGGCAGCTTTCTGCTTAAACAAACTCCGAAACGACTGTAAAGCCGATGAATCATGGAGTTCTATTAAATCAAGGCTAAACCCCCATCTGTTTAGAGCCGCCTTTGAGTAATGATTTCCTGTATCATATGTGCTGTTTGTGTTTCATGCGTTTTTGCTTTCATGTAAAGCACCTTCAATTACATTGTTGTTAAAAGTGTGCAAGACAAATCACATTTTGTTGCCTCTGTTTTTACTGTGATGGATCAATACACAGTAGAACTTAATTCCTACTTGTATATTCAGTCATCTTTACTCTTTTAATAAAATCCAGTGCATTTGCAATGTGAAGTAAAATTTAATGTCTGTTTAATTCTAGCTGTTCTGTAAAGAGCCTCTGACTTTTTTTTTAGAACATTAAAGAACAACGAGCAAAAGGAAGACCTAAAAACCCAACAAACAGGAGGGGGAGAAAGTTTAGGGAGAAATTGAAAGCAGGTTATTAAAGCAAAACCCCAAACTCGTAACATCTCCCAGAGCAAATGTTTGAATATAGAAAGAATATTTGGTAAAATGTAAACTTACAAAAACACAACTATCCTTCTAAATTGTCAAGAAGGGTTAGGAAAGCATTAATCAAAGAAGCAGGAGGCCCAGGGCAACTCTGCAGACATCCATACAGCCTAGAAGGAAAAATCTGAGAAAGCAATTGCTGAAAAAAACCCATAAGATGTTCAATTTCCAGCTTTCCAGAAGTCATGTAGTATGCACAAGCAACTCAGGTAGAAAGTTAAACTTTTGGTCCTTCGTGTAGAACTGTCATGACATGGCTAAGGATGAGAACCAAGGCATAGACTAATTGTGTTGAAAATAGACATCAGAACTGAGAGGCAGACCTACAATAAATGCTGAGAATAAAGACGTAAGGAACACAGAAACAAGGATTTGGAGGGAGGAAAGATGGAGAATCCAGCAGAGAAGTGGAGAGATCAGAGGGCTTAAGTATATTGAGGAAGAGTAGAGAATGGCACAGAAAACTAGGGGAGATAATCGATCAAAGTGGATTCATGTGGGAGAGAGAGAGCCAGCAGGGAGGTAGTAAATGAGTTGCAGCTGGGAAAAGAAGGTAGAGTGGCAGGAAGAAAACAAACAGAGGGAACAGAGGAAGGACAGGGAAACACTCGGTAGAGAGAAACTCAAAATAAGACTTAATAAATTACCTTAATAAAGAAAAGAAACACTGAAATAAAAGCAGAAATGAAAACTCAAAATAGGAACAAAGAAGAATCTAGAGTCCTAACCAACCAAACCCCATAAAAGCACAGATCAAAGCATATCAATGTGCAAGTGAAATTGAATCCAGTTGATAATTTGACATTCAGCAAAGTTATGACTGTGAAATCTGCAGCAACAGCTACATTTGTCTAGTGATCGTTGACACACTTGTCAATTTAAAGCATCAAGAGTGTTTAAGGTCTTGGTCGAACAGTTGCGAAGTATCCGGTTTGGAGAGTGAAAGTGAAGTATTCAAAGGTCAGGGTCAAGGTGCAGACTCTGGTTTTCTGTGCAGCAGAGGTCACCCTAGACCTTTTAGAAGTCTGTCATTTTGACTGAAAGGGTTCAAGAAAATCGGTTCATAATCTATTTTCTATTTTTACCCTTTAAATTTAATGGGGGGGGGGGGGTCCATCTCCAACAATCATCGGGCAAGTTAATAACCATTCAATAGTATTTGTTTCTTATTAATTTTACTCAATATTCAATCCAAACAACCTGACCGGAGAGCTACATTTAAAAGTGTAATTAAATCATTGCACTTATATGAATACCTAATGCAGTTCCTGCGTTGTAACGTCACCTAAAGCATTGCAAAGCAACTGTACAGGCCCACATGAAAAAAAAAAACAGTAAGCACACGAACAGAGAAAGAGAGGTTATAACAACGGAGGAGCTCATTGTGCCCTACAAATGCTGCCGTCGTGTTTCAACACTTTGCTGGTTTTGCAAATGTGGCATGGTGCACAACAAGGGCCTGGATGGAATTCGTTCCCCAGACTCCCAGTTGAGAGTCATGCACACTAACCAGTCAGCCAAAGGGATATCCCTGTGGTCGAATAGCCAGGGCACATAATCTAACATAGTGACAGGATCCCACCATCGCATCCCTCCCCTTCGTTCCTCAAGCGCATCCTTATGCTCCATGCAGGGTGCCATCAATAACAAATCCATGAAAAACCACACCGGGATCCTGCCCTCAATGCCAAATGATCCAAGGTGCACAACTAGTGTGCATGACTCTCAGCCAGGAGTCTGGGGATCAAATTCCAACCTGGGGCCTCATTGTGCACCTTGCCACACAAAGATGTCTACATAACATGTTCTCGGTTACATTAAGTCCATTGTCAAAAATGAAAATAGCGGTTGTGTGTTTTTGCCTAGGAATGCTAAAATTTTGAATAACCACGTGGATGGGGGAGAAAGCAGTTCTTAGTAAGCACCAGCTCTGGCCCAGCAAGTAGTGGTACTAGGTTAGGAACAAGTTGGAAGACACAAAGAGAAATTGATGCTTTGGAGGTGGTAAGCCTAAACGTTGCCAAGTCAGGCACTGGCAGTGAAACCAGCTTGGTGGAAAAAGGCTTTCTCTCTAGAACAACAGGTGATGACCTCTTCCTGCTCCAACATGCCTGATCACCAGTGAACAAAATAAGTACCATAAAGACATGGATGTGTCAGATTAGTGTGGAAGAATCTCACTGGCCTGTGAGGAGCCATGGCTTTGACCAAACCGAATACCTCTGAGAGGAATTAGAGCACAGCCAAGTGTCCTTCATGTCCAACATCAGTGTCTGATCTTACAATTGTGCTGAAAAAATCCCCATAAACCTACTCCTGAACCGGGTGAAAAGCCTGCTCAGAAGAGGTCTAGCTCTTGAGGCCGGTTCACACCGTGTTTTTTGGCCATCTCAAAGGACTGCTTCATGCCACACTGTGTGAGCTCCACCGAGTTCTAGAGGTGTGTCACCCTGAACAGCCAAAGATTTCAATGGGCCAAACTGCATGATGTCTCTCTCTAGGACACACCAAAAAGTCATCGGGGTCATCAAAAGTCTAACACTCCCTGAAGACTGCCAAGGGCTGGTTGCGGTCATATGAGCACTAACTAAGCTTTCAGGGAGTACGTCGCATTGCACGGACAGAGGCGTGAATCACGTACATGCTCTGCGATTTTCAATCGTAATACTTTTATGACGTGGCAGAAATCGCACAGTGTGATCCCAGCTTTACAGCTACAAAGGCTGAGATCATATTAAACCCAGTGGATTAAGAAAGGGATGCCACTCAAGTATAGTGTAATTCCTCGAGACACTGGGCTATATCTATCGTGAATGCTGCGATGATGATGTTAGATCAGCTCTGCGGCCGCACCAGAAACCCAACCTGGGATCTCTTTGCACGTTAGACAAAGTACTACCTCAATCTTGGTTGGCCAGGCACTATGTAGCAGCTGTCTGGAAGAATTGGAATGCAGGCCTGCCATGCACTTCAAACAAAGACTCCGTTTGAGACGAGCGATGCAGTCAGATCGAGAGGAAGCTGAATCGTAGATAAACCAACACCCTGACAGTGACTAGCAGCTCCTTGAAGCCCTGGGGAATTAAATCCGCCCCCCGCCATGTATGGGAATTCAGTCATCCTCCTTTTACATTACAAAAAAGTGTCTCTAAAGTTCTTTCAGCACAGACCACGAGCACCTTGTTTCACCATGTTGCTTGAGCTTCACACCTCTCATAAATAATGAATGAGGACTAACTGTTTGCCTTGTAAAATCGTCTCCAAGTAATGTAAGCACCGTGCTCAGGGGTGCAGTCATTTGAGGGAGCAAAGTACCTGCACTTCTTTCGCCTTTTGGACCAGCTGCTCTCAATAAATGTTTCTAAATGCCTCCTGTAATATGCCTCTTTCCCCAGTTGCACCTGTGAATTAAAAAATCTGCTCAGGTATCTTGCTCTTTCTTAAAAAAGAAATAAATAACAGAACATATGCTTTTTACAAATTAATTCCACTTGGTATTTACTGTAGCTTGCAATTTAAACCCACAAAAAAAGAGCCCTGAAGCTCATTACAGAACCAGTGAGGCAAGGCATTATGTTGTTTTGACTGAACTGTAGTCATCAGTAGGCTGCCTTGATGAAGCTTAATTAGAGCCGCACGCAATGAGCCGAGCAAAAGGTAGATCTCGGGGTGGAAGGCAAATGAAGGTGGATGGGGAGGCTATAGATTCACTTTGAACGGGAGGATTCGAGGGATTTGCTGAGGCATGGAGAACAGCTACATGAATTATGCTCAGCCAGGTCCTGGGCAGAGTCGAGGCGCAAGAGTGGTGTAGTGTTTGGGCCACTGGATTCCATGACGCAGCCTGTCAGAGCAGAGCCATGTTTGGAGGAGTGGGGGAGAAGTTCTACGCTCCCTAATGCAGGGTGAACTGAAGGCTTGAGCTGAATAAAACTTTCTCTTAAAGCAGAGAGCAATTGCTCCGTTAGGCTATTCAGAGAAGTTAAAGATGTTCAAGCCCTTGGAGAGAAAGGGAGCTGCTGTACTGCAACGCACACCTTTGAAGGCAAGATGAAGACATTTCTGCCCATTTTTCTTAGCAAAAAAACTAATGCCAATGATAGACTAGCTAAAGTCTGATTGGACAGAGAGCATTGTTAATTGACTTTGCTGGCTAGCTTCCCTATTGTTGTTCAAAGAAAAAAACAACTTTGCTTAATTAACTCCTAGAAATATTTTATTTTCTCCGTGGAGGTGAGGCCTCCTCAGTGCTGCGTCAAGTGACATTGCTGGGGATGATATGTCCAATGTCGTGTGCGCAGTGTTCGTTTTGGTAGGCAGCAAAGCGGTTGTGGGTTCGAATCCCGTCCTGATGACTTTCCGCTCGGAGTTTGCATGTTCTCCCTGTGCATGCGTGGGCTTTCTCCATGCGCTCCGGCTTCCTCCCACAGTGTGGAAACATAACCTTATGTTAACTGGTCTCTGTATATTGCCCGGATGAGCGTGTGCATTCATGGTTGTCTGTCCTGTCTGATAGACTGGTGGAGATAGGTAGCGCCCTGCAAAGGATAGACAGTGTCGTCAAAGGATGGATGGTCTCATCTGACTAAAGCTCCTTCCTCTACTGATTCCCTTTAATTGCTTGTTGGAAACTTCACATGTGAATTCTTTTCTTTGAGCAATGACTTTCTTCTTCCCACTCTATGAAGGTCAGATTTGATGAGTGTATGACTGCTAGCTGTATCCGCTTGAGCTCTGAATCTCTGCAGCTCCTCCATGATTAAAGGATAGAACATTCTCTAAAAGAACAGAGAAATGTGTTCTATCTTCCAGAAAATGAGAATTGTCTTTGTTTTCCTACCAGGCCTGGTTTGAAGTTCCTGCAGCTATGTTTCTCCTTTTATTGCAAGGTGTTTGACATCTCTGGAAAGATTGAGCAGAAATTGGAAGTTAAAGCAAAAATAATAAATAAATAAATGAATAAATGTGTTCCCTTGTAACTCCCTTCCAGCTCTGCCTTTTGTTCTGGTCACATGGAGTAAATGAGGCGCTGGTTGCAACTGATTTTATATTGGAGTATAAGAACAAAAGAGGCTGATTGCAAATGGAAAAAAAAATACGCTCACATATTTATAAATATTCACAACATTGCACCTAACCCTAACCCCTTTTTTTTTTGTAGTTCATCACCTAAAAAAAAATCCCTGCAACGGTCTAAGGTTTGTGGTTGTAACATGACAAACTGTGATTAAGTTAAATGGGTGTGACTTCTTGGACAAGTCCTCCGAACATAGCTCCAAATCTGGTTAAAATATATTTGAAAAACTAAAAAGCATTTACAAAATGATCTGCAATCACTTAGCAATTACGCGATAATTAACATGCTGATCATGTTTTGGAGATGCATTGAACACGGTCAGTTTTTAAAGTGTTATTCCTCGTGTATTGATGCACTGTCACTTCTCGCTTTTCCTGTAGCACATGCTTTTGTTTGAGTAACACTTCTGCTTTACAGCTGCACTTTTGTTTGCTTTTAATTGTTTTGTCCTTAATCTTCCAACTTTTAAATCACCTCTATGTCAATATAACGACGCACAATATTTCAATTCCACCTGCACACCCCGCGGCTTGTGTGGGCTGAGCAGATGTGTGCCAAATAGTTCTAGTAGTTATTAAAATAGATACTAAATATCCAGCTAGACTTTTAAACCCCTGCGCCCGCTGATTGGCTAGCGCCCGGTCACATGAGTGCAGTCAGTCGCTGTGCCGTGCCTCGAGCCAGCGCTGAGTGGAGCTTGTCTGCCAACAGCTTCAGCAGCGGCTCTATCTGGATTCTACTTCACTCACTGACAATTAAAGGAGGCCCCCTTTTCTTCTCATTTTTGAGGATTATTCGTCACCATGGGCGACAAAAAGAGCCCTACCAGGTAATGCGAGCACCCTCGGTCGGTTTAGGTTCGGTTTGAGCGTGCTGGGGTCGAGGTTTGGATGCGTTTCTCTCACGCAGGGATCGTTTCTCCCCTTTTTCAGTTTGCCACAGCTAGCTAGAATAGTGCAGTCACTATGGCGGCTCTTCGCTCCCTGCGAGCCAGTCACTTAACAGACAAAGAGAAATTTTTACGAGGATACGCCTGGCATTCCCTGTAACGCTCCTCTGGTTCGACGAAACCTTTTGGAGGGCCAATGTCGAAATTGGCTTTGTTTGGTATCGGTTTCGCCAGCCGACCCACTAAGCTTCGGTACCGAATTTATTTTTTTCAAGCAGCGCTTTCCAGCCCGCTGCTAGCCTAGCTGGCGATACAGTTGGACGGTGTGGTTAATCGTCCGGTTCGCCCCCGTGGATACGTGTTAACCAGGGAGCTCCGCCGGCCGGGACTCGAACCCGGGGTTCATGACAACACCGCCATGCTTTGTGCCGTTTCGGGCAGCACGTATATATTGAGCAGCAGGTTCCATGCTGTCACCGTACTCTTCTGTTCTTAATTAACTGAAACGCTGTTGGTGGCATTTTTTTTGTTAACCCAACTTGACCTTTACCGTTTGTTTCATTTGTAAGGCCAAAAAGACAAGCCAAACAGACGGCAGACGACGGCTACTGGGACTGCAGCGTGTGCACCTTCAGGAACACCGCCGAGGCTTTCAAATGCAGCATCTGCGATGTGAGGAAGGGCACATCCACAAGGTAACGTAGTGCTCCCTCACTCCGTCTCTACCTCCTCTCCCTATCGTCTGAGCGTCTCTCTTCCCCCCCCCTCCATTCCTGGCTGCTGCTGCTTTGCATCGCACTTCATGGGAATGACAACTTTGATCGACAGCCTGATTGTCTATGACCGGATACTTGTTGATTGCACAGATCTGCGGCCGCTGTGTGGATAATGCAACTACTGGTTCTGATTGATGAAGGCGAGGGAACTCTCGTTGCTGCTATGCATTCATCTAGGAAAAAGGCTGGCTGTACAATAGTTGGATGGATCCAGTGCATTAGGATGCGGAATGCTGCATTTTTTTTCTCTCTTTTCGCTGTGGTGTGAAACAGCGACTGCATTCTGCATGTCATCTACCTGTAAGAAGTGAAATGTTGTGGCGGGCTTTATTTATTGCACTGATGCACTACATGCTTGCTTTTCATGGGACGCACTTCCAACTTTTCTCTTCTCATAGTGGGAATGTCGTGCAAGAGTTGCACTCGTTTTATTCCGACGAAAGCTCAAGTTTATTACTGCACTGACTATTTTTGCTTGGATTACTGTGGAGCACAGCAGCAGAGGTCGTGCAGAACTGATTTAAGGTTTTAAAAATAGTTAAACGTGAGGGTTTAGCTGTTTTGACTGCATGTAGCCACACTGGTGATGGTGAGAATTATTCAACTAGTCCTTTTGAGTTATGATTTTTTTTTTTTTTTTTAGTTTTTGACAAGTCCTAACTTATATTCATCTTATAAGTGCTTGTTTTTACGATATCCTTCTCCACAACAGTTCATTTTGATCACCTCTTAAGCTCCTCTTGCTGAAAAGCCCTGCCTGATTCCCAGAAGTGTTTGTGTATGAACTCAGGCTTGGATGTCTCGGGTGAAAGTTTCCCCTAAACTTTCGCGCAGGGTAAAACTCTGTCTTCTCTTATGGGAATCGAAGATTGAAAAAAAAACAAAAAACGAGAGAACACATCGTGAAGGGATTCCCTTTCAGCTCTGTGTACGGTGACGCCTACTGCTGCCCTGGGGAATGTTTCTGGTGACGAGTTGCCGGTGCCACACTTCACTCACATCTTCGCCTGCTTGATGAGAGAGTAACTGATGAGTCATTTGGTCGAGTCATTTGATGAGTCGTTTTGTTGACAAGTCCTCCTCCTTGCTCTAACCCTTTAAAAAAAAAAAAAAAAATTCTTTTGCTGTGGCTTTTTACTATGAGTGGCTTGACTGACAACATCACTCAAACAAGGAGCAGCCCACGTAGCTCTGCTCGTAGGAGAAAGCAGTAGATTGAGTTCAATCTTATTTGTCTGTCTGCCTCCCCCCTCCCACCCCTCCTCCTCTATGCTCTCTGTTCCCAGCAGAGAGTAGGTGAAGACCACAGCTGACGACGCTGGCTGGGCAGGAAGCACGAACCAGCGTATCGTAGCCGCCTCGTCCCTGCGGTTTGGTACCGGCTTCTTCTTTTTCTTTTTTTCTTGTTTTGGTAAATGAGGAGAACGTGACATCACCGGAGTGCCTTTGACAAATTCCCGTTTGATCTGAATTGTTAACCTTTGATTAATGCGGCGGTGTCGTCGTAGGGCTGCCTCTCATTCTAATGAGAACTAATTAGGCAGCTTTTCCTCACCGTTTGATGTGTTCAGGCTAAGCGAGATGCTTTCAGCTAAATGATCCGCACTTAAAGCTGTGTGGATATTTTGTCTTCTCCTCCTCCCAAATCTGCTTTTATCCGAAGCTCCTGCTTAAAGCTACAAGTGTTTGCTAATTTCTCTGTATTGTGATCGATACAATCCATATTTCTGAAGGTTTTTCATCCATCGCTTCCTGCCAGTTTCCCACGATGTTAAAATATATGTTAAATGCTAGCGGGCTGTCACTAGGAGTAGTTCTCCTTTGTGTCCTGCTAAAATGGGACCAAAAGTATTGAGCTGTAGGTGAAGTTGTGGTTCCATCTCAGCCGTTCATTCGCCTCCATCTGTTGCTGAGTGGTAGGCGGTACAACAGGTAGCATCACTCTCTGCTGTCCTGGCATTTCCAAGCTGTCTTTTCAGTTGCATTTAATTCCCTTCCCTTTGTTGGTGTTATTAAAACACCATCTGTCAGACGGGTTATTGATGAAGCTACACGCTAAACCAGGTAGTTGTTCTGTTCCGATTTGTGCTAAATTAGGCAGGAATGGCTGTTACTTTCTCCCAATGCACCTGTTGACCCCGTGTGACGCAGGTGACGAAACACGACACACTTTCCAACTCTTAAACAAGAAAAAAGGTGTGTCCTAATTCGTTGCATTTTTTTTGTGTGTGGTAGAAATATTGGCATTGGGACTCTGTATCGGCAAGTACTCGGATCCAAGTATCGGTATTGTATTGGTTTGAAATAAAGTGGTATTGTTGCGTCCCAAGTGTTTATAGTTTTTTTTTTCATCTGACCACGGTACTAACCTACAAATCCACACAGTCTGAGTGACCAGGCTCCGCCTTCGGAAAACCCTAAAGAAAAAATAAATTATGTTGAGGTGGGTTCTTAAGCTTCTAGAGTCTGAACCCGATCGCTGTGCGAATGTGACGGTGTGTCGTTGTGCATCCGTTTGGTATGCACCTCTGGCAGCCCCCGGGGCCGGAGGAAACCCATTAAGACAACTCTAAAGCTGATTGATGGTGGGGATCACAGGAAGTCTGGAGGTACCTCACTCTTTGACTGCCGTGCTCTTATCAGCACTGTGTTGCTCCGTCCTCAGCCGCTTCAAATGGCTTTCATCTGCGTTGTAGTTTAAACAGAATCGATACTTTTTTTTCCCCCCCTTGTATGTCTGAGAAGCTGAATGCTCTGACTTGAGAAAATGTTTTAATTAGGGATGACCTGAACTTGATTTTGTCCTTGTTTTTCCATCAGCATGACCTGGTCTCCTCAGGTCATCCATCATATGCTGCAGTAACGACACGTGATTAAGTTAAGAAAGCTACTATATTGGTCTGAAAACACATGGAAGCTTTATCAGTTGTTTATGAATATTTAGCTGACTCCTACATACAGCCTGGAGAAAACCTTCGTTGCTCCTGCTAGTAAGCATATTATTGTCAAATTGAATGGTAGGTTGGTGACGATGCCTGCAGTGATGCAAGCAGAGAAAGTCACATGACACAGACAGGAAGCCTTAGCAGTCGATATAGTTTTTATAGGGCCGAGCAATTTATAGAATTTTCTGTTTATGAAGATTGAATATTTAGAATATCAAGAACATTGAGGAAAATTTTTTCACAATGCACCTCTCTGGTTTGAATAGTTTATATCAGCCTGCCCGAGGCCTTCCATCTGGTTTTACGAGCATGTTTTACAGCTGGTATTTATCTGGACTTTGAATTCAGGTCAACTTCGAAAAGTGGGGACTGAAATGGAAGCAGTAAAAAAAGTATTTGATTTCTATTTTCTTTTAAAGAAAGGTAGAAAAGTTTGGCATGAAAAAAAAATCCAATATTTTATATTAAATCCATATCTCCCAGCCCTAAGTAAAGTTTACCAAAACAGCTCTGTTATGTTGAATGACATGTTCAAATTTTGAAAAGGAATCTTTAAATCAAAAGTAACCTCCAGGTTTCATCAAACAGCAGCACATAATAATTGTAAAATATTTACAAAGATTTTATTATATATCATAATATATATCACTATATATAAATATAATATACATGTATGTATATATATATATATATATATAATATGACTTCATCTTTTTTATATCGGCGAGCTGTACTCTGTTTGCAGCATTTTATTAGGTGAACAATACTTAGATCATTTGGGGGAAAACTCAGATTTGTTTAAGAATAAATAATGCACAAGGCCATTCTAATGTTTGGCCATCTGTGAGTATGAATATAGGCTGTGGCATTTAGAAAGCTAAGTGGTATACACCACCAACAAGTACTGGGAGCTACGTTTTCCTGGGGACTTCAGTGTCGATCATCCACCTGAAACCTGAGAGTTAGGATGGTACCCGGGGCAAAGCAACAGAAACTAACATACTGGATCTCATTGCTGTACCTCATTATACGAAAATTTCTAATAACTATTGTTATAAAAACAACGATAAAAGTGTAATGTACAGATCTTATAAGCTTGTAACGTAAAGTCTTAAATGTCAGTCTGAACATTGTGCGTGTTTTTTGACTGGAATAAACGTTAAACTTAAGCTGTAGCTGCATCTATCGAGTAATAATAAAGTCCTGATAACTTCATAGGAGAAACCGACTTGTTAAATCAGCTGGGAGTAAAATATTAAACTTTGAGACTTAATTGTCTCAATTGAATTTTCATTTGTTTATTTATGTCAAATCACAACAAATTGTCGTCTCAAGGCACTTTATAGGGAAAGTTATTTCAGTACAATTATACAAACATTCCAATCAGTTAAATAGTTTTCTATTTAAGGAATGCGAGCAGATTGCATCGTGTCATTAACCTGAGATTGTGAGTTGATTCAGACCCCAACTCAGCGATCTTTGTGATGTCATTCATAAGCACCACAAGCCTCTAGTTAACAGGTCCTCTGGATTCAGTCCTTGGCAGGGAAGAATAGAAAGGTCTTCAACTTCGTAGCTCCAAGACAGATTGCTCTATCTTAAAAAATGAGGCTAACAAGTAAAGATGTGCCGTTGTTGCTGGCTGTTTATTTGGGGTCAGTCAGGCACTATTCTGTGACCTCCCTTCATACACACACCGTCAGGCCAATCAGAGACGTAGGCATGACTGACATCGATATAAATGCTCCAATCAGTCCTTAGGCTGGTGTGTTGGGTCGCCTCAATACGTTTCGCATTGAGCCACAGGTAAAGTGTTCAGCCCAGACAAAGATGGTGGAGATGCGCTAAGTGGGGGGGGGGTGGGGGGGACTCTGGTGGAAAAAAGGTCTTATTGTACTTCTTAACATCCTTCATTACGTAAATGCTAGTTCCTTTCATTTGGTTCTCTCTGATTGGATCAGATGGGAAACAGAGAAACACGCTTTGAATGAGGAGAATGAGAATAAGCAGAGGTGGAACTTAAGGGGCCAGAAAAAGTATGATCGTGTGTGTGTGTCTCTCTGCATTAGTGTAATTGGTGTGTGTGTGTGTGTGTGTGTGTGTGTGTGCAGGTTTCTCTGTGTTGTACAATGATGGAATAGAGTCATTATAGTCTGTGGATTCCACCACTGTCACATTAAGGCAAATTGTCTGGGATAATGGAATTACATAAGGGGGACATGCTGTCACTCGATTCATCCCCCCCCCCCCCCCCCCCATATCCCCCCAGATGGTGGCCCCTGCATTAGAGAAAACTGCTTATGCTTATCCAGTGTTATCAGCATCTGTACTGAAGTCCTGAGCGCGAGCGGGTGGGCCTAATCTTTACGTGTTAATTGCTGGCTTTAAAAGTTCTTAATTACTTCATGGGATTTGGCAGTGTGTGAGTGATTAAATACAATAGCCAATTTGGCAATCTGACAAAACAAGAGGAGCTGTCGAATCGGCGCTCCACCCATTTATGGGGGGGGGGGGGGGAAGAACAAGACGGGCGATTGAGTGTGACAGGCAGAGAGGGTAGTCTTCATAAAACAGAAAGGAGAGTGCATGAGGACGGAGGGGGTTGGTGGTGTTTTAAATGTGGGCTGAATGCTGTTGGAAGCGTAGAGAGAAGAGGACAAAAGAAGAAAAGCAGGAAAGCGACTAGAACGTCTGGGTCCTAAACGTGTCCAACAGAGGTGGGGGTGCTCACTCAACTGAGGCGTCCCCATGGGTTAAAGCTGAACGGTGCACATCGTCGCTCAGGGAAGGAGAGAAGGCTCGGCCTCTTCTCTGTTTCCACCAACCACTGGGAAACGCCAGCTGTTTGTGGCGGTAAATGCGCTCCAGCTGAGATGGAGAGACCCACCATTAGGTTCCATATCACAGAGAAATCCTTTGGAATCCTGCAAGTGTAGGAAACAAATAGGCAGGAGTGTTACGACAGACAGGCGGCATAAAACTGTAGCGACGTTTCTTTGACTGACGGCTCACGTAAACGAGAAGCACAGAGCAGGATGGGTAGAACAGCAGAAGTACGGGAAGATCTAGGAGAAAAACAGTTTATTCGGATTAAAAGAGGAAAAAACAGAACTCAGTGGTGGAGACACAGAGCGACGCGGAACTGTGACTGTAACATTTGCTCTGTCGCTGATTATCCAGACATCCTCTTTTTTTTCTTTTCTTCATTATTTCCCCTCTCTGAAATCAGACAGTCTGACTCCATCTCTCCTCTGCAGAAGCGCAGATAATGATCCTAGCAACCAGCGTTTAGAACAGCCCCTACGGCCATGGCGTAAAAGCCGGCATATCTTTGAGCGATCTCAGCCGTCAATAAATTAGCTCCGTCCTGCGCGTTCAGCCGCAGCGGTAACTAAATATCCTTTCTGTAGTTTGTGTGTTTAAAACTGCAGACCCAATACTAAGACAGAGGTGAGGTACATGATGCGGTTGGGACTGTGTAGCTTTCAATTAAAGTGCAAAGTCACTCTTATTACCCAACAAGCCCTGCTGATTGAAGAGTTTTTGTTTGCTGTCGGGATCAAATTTTCACAAGACAACTAAATAATTTAGCAGCTGCTGTTAAAATGGTAAGATTTCTTGTTAAATGCTTCTGGTGGCGTAGAGAAGTGACAGTAATATTAAGCCTTCTAAATCCAGACTGCAAGGGGCAGATGAAGGGAACAGTGTTTAATGCCCCGGGGCAGGAGGAGTGATTGAAAAGAGCTTCTAGCCCCAGGCAGCTCTTTAGGTGCTGTACTCAGTCAGTCTCACCGGGACCCACTCGCTTTTTTCCCCCCAACGCTTTGCTAGAGCTCACAGCGCTGCTCGTTGTGACCTTTTAAACTCAGGCATCCCAGAAAAATGTTGATACGCCACTTCTCAGCATATTTTTTATATATTTATCAATAAATAAATTCCATTGTAGAAAGGTTTCGCTTTGTTTAGGAGCTAATTACTTGACAACTTCATTATCTATAGGCAGTTTGCGCTTTCTTTTCTAAATATAAATTCTGATTATGTGTTGAACAGTTATCTAGCTATTATTTCAGAATCCGTTTACCAAAGGTTTACATTTCATCATTCAGTGTAAAGTGGGAATGCAACAACATCACTTTTTCCAAAACAATATGATACCGATACTTGGATCAAAGTTGTATTTTCTTCCGTTTGTTACAACAAACAATGGTGAATTGCATAAAAAAACTAAATGCTAATAAAAATGACGAAAAAACTAATATTTGAGTAAAAAATAAAAATGTTTTGTTATATTATTGCTGGGTTTCCACATTTTAAGTATCGGCCCGATCCCAGTATTGGTGAATCACTAGTTTGAAGGCGTGTTTTTCTGAGATACCAGAGGAAGAGATTGGAGTATTCCGAAGCTTTCCAGATAAACACGTTCTAGCTAACAGTCTGAGAAGTCAGGATTCCAGTAGAGATTTATCGTAATTTCCTGATAATTTCTTGTTCTGCTGTTGGTTTCACAAATCTCTTTCATCTCTTCAAGCGAGTTTTAGAGAATTCCAATCGTACCCTTTTCAGAGCAAACAAAAAACATATTTAACAAGCTGCTGTAGTACACAGACAACGTTGCTATCCAACACTGCAACTGCAAGATGAGTGCAAATAATTATGATAGGAATTGAGCTAATTTTGTCTTATTTCTGCAGCTATCTTCTGCGTGCATCTGCTGGATTAACAAAAAAATAATCCCTCTATATCAAGATTCCCATTGTTGGTATTAGCTCTTCTGAACAACCTCTTAAGTGAAACATGTTTCCACTACAGATTACTGTTGATGATGGCGAGGAACGGCCATATTGGATCTCAAAGTCAGCGTTAGAAAAATTCTCCAACTGTCCGAGTAGGAAGTCTGACTTTGTTCCAGGAGATTTTTCTCACTCACATGTTTGCACACAAACGTCACGCGCCATAAGACTGCACGACCCCTCCCCCACCTGTTGCTTTGCTCTGCTACTCAGTTTGCTGAATTACAGCGACCTGACCTCTCTCAACTAGAAGAACTCGGGCAAAAGGAAGCTGTTCTGGTTACAAAAAGCATGGGGCATTAATAGGTGATATTATGGTGAAGCTGAAGTTGGTTTTCTTTTCTGGAAAGAAACAAATCAGGTAATATTATTTTCATATTGTGTAATTGCTGTGAAAGAATCAAACTGCACAGTTACTGTAATTCTTACCTATAAAAGTTCACTTAAAGGTTTTACTTATGAAATGCAGAAATTCTCCTGATTTTGAAGAAGTCACTGTGTTTTATCCGTTCATTGCTGCTGTTCCTAACTGCATGTCCTCTTTACAGCTTGGAGTGAGTAATTTAGTTGAACTCATCCAAAAAAAAAAAAAAAACGATTTCAGCTTCAGTTTTCTGCATGTCTTAGTTTTCAGATCCAGAACGGTGGAGGAAGGGGATAAACGCAGTGGCAATGAGAGCGGGCCACGCAGCCCTGGGCTCGGCTCCATTATCCTCCTCCTCCTCGCTGTTGGTGGGGGGAGGGGAAAGCGTTGTGTGTTTCTACATATTGACCGAGGCGTAAAGCGAGTGTTGACACAGACGAGCGCATGTTGATAGTCAGTCAGACGGCTGCCAGCGCATCACGGGGAGCCGCCGCGATCAGACGCCGAGCCCTGCGGCGTTCTCACATGTTGGAGACGAGACATGCGCTCCAGGCTGAGCCTGCGTTGTCCTCGACCACCGTAAAGCAGATTCCACCAGATTCATCCAGATAAAGCTGCTTCCTCTAGACGTGTGATTTTCTTTAATTTTTATCAATTTGTTGTCGTCTCAGATCTTTGAGGATTGGGAGGATTTTTCTTGTTAATATTTGCAGAATGAGATGAGAGGATTTTTATTAGTATTTCTTTAAATGTAGTTCCTTCACAGGCTGTCCTTGGGCTGAGAACGCCGTCGTCTGTCTGCTGTCTCCCTCTCTCTTCACTTAGCCGTCTGCATCCATTCACCCCGGCAGGAAATAATCGCTCGTCCTTCTTAACGTAACACTTCAAATAAGAGCCGTGTTGATGAGGGCTTTTCCTTCGTCTCTCTCTGTCTCTCCTTCTCCTGAAAATCACTCTCTCCATCGCTCATTCACACGTGAAAAACACTTGAGCTCACTGTTTTGGACGCTATAGAAACGGCAGCCGGAGCTTTTTGGTCTGAAGCTGCCCAGCTGAGTGGAGGTGCGTCTGTCTCGGCTCGCGCTCTAACCACGGGTGTCAGGCTGACTGAATTAGGAGCTTTTAAGCGTGATGATAGTTATTTCAGGGGCGTCCTGCCGAGGGAGGCTTCTCACTCCTCTCACCCCTAGACGAGGGGAGGCGGTGTTTAGGGGCAAGCATTTTACGAATGAGCTGTCAATCATGGTCTATTGTTGTGCAAAAAGGGAGAGGTAATCTACTGTAAGCCCTCACAGTGGGAAACGATTCAACAGCAGGATTTCTGCTGCAATATTTTGGCAGCAGTGGGAGGTTGCAGCGATCTCCGCAGCTATACGCTGGAGTTGGCTCCTGCATCCTGTCCTCGGCTCCATAGCTGGATCTCATTTGATCCGTTTTCTTTGAAAAATAACTGCGTTCTCATAGCGGAGCGACTGAGGTCTGATTGGTTGGCGCTTAGCTACACATTGTTGAATTATTCTGAACCAGGCTGGAATCTTTAAAGTGTGTAAAACTAGGAGCATTCTACAGAGGGAAACGGCTTAATAGAGATAAAGGGAAACACACACACACACACATGCTGTGCTAATGACTCTCAGGCCAGCGCTGTGCAAAGCCATTATATTTGGTCAGTTAATAAATATCGGTGGCTTTATCATGGGAGCTGCAACTCGTGTCTGACTTGGCACTGAAACACAACAATGCCTCCACCCTCCACCCCCACCCTGCCTGCTGACACAGATCTCAAGCTCTGACTAGGCCTCTGGTTTTCAATCACTCATTCACACGCTGCCTCTTCCACCAACAACAGGCTGTCTGCCAGACTAAATTATTACCACTCCCGTTGGCTGATGTACGCTCGCTCACAGCTGTGGTTTTTCAGAATCATGTTTCTGTGTATGTGAGAACTTGTTTCATAGCTGCAACTTTTCCTCCAGAAACATTTCTAATGCGGAGTTTGACATTTATTCAACTTTTATTTTTAGGGTGTGCCATCTTAGGTGGCGCCTTATTTTCCCCATTTAAGTTTCCTCAATTCTTCCATTAAAAATGCAACAATAACACTGTTTATTTTATTTTTTTTACCGATACGATGCCGATACTTGGACCTGAGTATTTACTGATGCAGAGTACCAATGCCATATTTCTACCACCCAAAAAACTGCAATGAATTGGAAGGCTTTTTTTTTTTTTTTGCTCATTTCAACAAATGATGGTAAATAGGACTGAGTAAAACTACTAATCTAATCTAATCATGATTGTCAACACAGCCCCAGGTGTAATGGTGCGGCAAAATGTTCAGTACCTTCCTTGGTTCCGGTTTTTCACTTGGATTCATTTTCGTTGCAGTCTGGGAATATAGTAAGAAATAGTTCTATAGTACAGTAAATTTTCTAATAAATTAACATACAACGATTTAAATATTTCCGTTTTAGGAAACCGTAACATCAATACTGATCAGGACAATCTGGGATTTGCGAAGAATATTTTAGACTGCTCCACTGTCTCTGTCAATAGTGGTAACATTTTTGTCGTGGGGTTAATCTGTTACCTGCACCAGCTGACAGGATGCTGCCTGAGTTATACAGGTAATGTGGGACGGATTAGTTTAATCACTGCTGTTTATTCCCTGTTTCCTAAGGAGCTGTGCTTTCTAATAGGGGTGCACCGATACTGATACCAGTATCGGGTATCGGCCCCGATGCCGTCTAATGTACATGTCTCGGTATCGGTTAAAGTTAAGCGATACCATGAACCGATACTTAAATTGTAGACAATCTGCAATACATTCACACACAAAAAATATTTTTCACTTGTAATTTTAGTTTTGTGGTCAATTTATATTTTACACCTGTTATTTTGTCTTAGTTATGTTTATTAAGTAAAGTCTGGTGCATTTAGTCTCTTCAAGAAAGATATAAGGCGGAAGGTATACGGTTTATTAATCCAACAATAGTATCGGATTGGTATCGGATATCGACAGATACACAAAGTCCAGGAATCTTTATCTGTATCGGGACTGAAAAAGTCGGATCGGTGCACCCCTACTTTCTAACTCGGGAGTGTCTCTTGGTTTCACGTCTTTCTATTTTTATTTGACCTCCTGTACTCTGTTATATGCGTGATAACAAAATATATTAGATAAATAACTTTATTTTAGTATTTATTGGGACACTGGTGGGTGTGGCGCTTGTTCTGTTCAGTTTCCAGCAGCAGCAGCTGCTGCAACACAATTGTCACTCAGTACGTTTTCATGGTTGCAGAGAAATGAGATCCCAGTCACATTATCTGGGTCCCTAAGTCCAATTTGTGAAACTCCAGTTCACTTCCATTCCAGTCTTCGTGCTTAACGTTTAACTTAAATCCTAATAATATTGAAACTTGTGGTAAAAATGTGAAGTTCAAGGGAAATGAACACGTCTCTTATAATTAGCTGTTAAACCAGCTACTTGAAAGACTACTATCCAGCAAAGCATGTATTGCATTTTGTTCAAATGGAATATGGAGCAGTTTGATGATTGCAATAAAAATGGGATAATAGAATATTTCATTCCCACGCTCCTCATAGCTTCCATGGAGGTCTCCCACAGAGCAACAGGTAGGAAAAGCCCAGGCAGCAGCAGCTGATGGATCAACAGCCAAAGGCTCATCAGTATTCGCTGCAGCTCCTGTATTGATTGGTGTGTAGTGTGAGCGCTACAACATGATGCTCTATTATACCCCAATTGATCGTCTTCTGATCAGCCGTGTGTCCCCTCCTCCTCCTTAAGGAGGCTCTTCTCGAGAGCGTAGCAGCTCCCGGCAGGAGGGGAGCTTAGAGGAACGCTTTGGGAAAGGGTTTTCCCAGGAAATGAGCTGAGAAATGTGGAACAAGAGGCTCCTTAGAGACAGAGTGGAGTGGAGTGGAGAGTTAAGTCTGTGAAGATGTTTCGAGTGAAGAATTGAGTAACCACACTTCTAGTTTGGCGTCACCAAATCGAAACAGCGAGGCTAACCACCCGCACAGCTGTCTGAAAGCCACTTAAAACAAAAGGTGAAGTTCTCATTTCTTCAGCAGCAGCCCCCGTTTATCTGGAGCGGAGCTCGACTCGACCTCCTGCTCTTTATTAGGCCACAGGTGCGCAGCTGGAAGGGAGTCGACGTAAATGCTGGAAGAGACCTCATTCATGGCTCCTCCTCCTGATAAGAGGCTACTAGAGCAGCCCAGAGGTGTTTGTTTGCAGGCTAAGCTGTTGAAGTCCATGTTTGCATGTGGGAGTGCAGCAGGGCTTCTCCCAGCTGCTGGCTGCAGTTTGCTCTGTGCAGCCATCCTTCCTCCTCCCCTGAGGGGCTCCACAGATGCTGTCAGCTGGTCTGCATTATGTTGCAGGTGTGTGTGTGTGTGTTTGTACTAGCCCAGATGTTGGGATTAGTGACTTGCACAAGTATTCCTACTAACCGTGTGTATTGATGGGATTTTAGGTGATAGATGAACACAAAGCACACCACTTTTCATATAACCCAGTATATAAATCCAGCTGTTCACTGAAGGCCTCAGTGGTTTGTTAGAGATCATAAGAAAGCAAATCAGGGAAACGGCCAATAACCCGGGCTTTCCACTGGACGTGTGAGCAGCATGTTACAGGAGCAGCACGTTTTACTCGCGTATTCTGCTGCTTGGCCCTTTCCACGGGGGGCGTCAGCAGCACGTAGCAGAAGGGAAGTAGCTGTCACCGAGAGAGCCCGAGATCAGCAAAATCACACGTGGTTTCATCAGTAAACGCAACAAGCAGGAAAAAACTACAATATGGCTCCAAAAGGTCTGTGTTTTATGTTCTGTCCGTTGTACATTCGGCAATAAGTTTATGTTATGTCAGGGAACATATAAAATCCCTCGAAGTGCAAAAGAATAATGTTAGAGGTGATCCAAGGTAGTGTAGACCCTCCCGCGACCTACTGACTTCTCACGGGGCCGCACAGGTAGTAAAGTAAAGCTACCGGAAAGAAGCACCTTTGTTTTATTTTGAAAATTTCCGGATGCCGAGCAGTCTGACTTCCTGTCTTCCCCTATCCAAAATGTCTTTTACGTGCTGCTGCTGTAACATGCTGCTGACGCGTCCGGTGGAAAGGAGGGGTAAGAAGCGGCTGACTCTGGAGGAGCTGCAAAGATGCTCTGGTTTAAAGCGAGCAAAATTAAACGTTATAGCCTGTATGCTCCACATATGTGGAGGGTAACTATTACTGATTTTGTCTATATTTTTTAATCTATTTATTTATTTATGAAGATTACATTTTTGGAATATCAAGAAAACAATTTCACCAATAGAACTCTTGGGTTTCTAGTTTAAAGCGATGTCAACCTGCCCTGTGCCTTCTTTCTTGTTTTACAGTGTGCATTTATTTGGACTTTTAATGCAGTTTAAACCCAAGAAGGAATGTTTTGAAAATACTTTATACCATTTATCATTTATTTTCAAAGATAGTGAGAAAAAAAAAATCAAATTGATATCAAGTTTTACATTTTATTTCAAACAATTTTCCTGCAAAAATTGTATAATATCTAATGAACGGCTGGACAATATGGAACAAAAGTTACATGGCATTATTTTTGGTGGTGGCAACATCATGGGTGCATGCAGAGCATGCATCATTGGATGCATGTTAGAATTGCCTCGTCCGTATCCAGTTAAGAATCTGTGGAAGGGACTAGAAGATTGATGTTCAGACGTCTCTTTCATGTCTGACTCATTCTGAGCGGTTTTGCAAAAAAGAGTGGGTCAGAATTTCTGTTCCAATGTGTGGAAAGTGGTTGAAAGTGTTTCTATAGAGGTATTATTTGTCCCGATCAGCTTTTTGGGCCTCTGATCCTGATCTGATCTGATTTTGAATTGTAATCCGATATTTTGCCTTTAGTATTGAAATTTATAAAACTTAAAAAGACAAATTTCATCAATAAACATAGCAGAAAATCCCTTAAAATCAAAATCTTACAGAAAATTGAAAATCAACTTCAGTTTAATATTTCAGACAAAAGTAAAACTCAAAACACTTATACTTGGTACAGTATTATATATATATATATAAAAAAGTATATCCTGCATGCAGCTGGTGTGCGCAGTGCTTCTCTCCACCTTCATAGGATCACATTTACTATATATTTTTGAGTAAATATGTGTTAGAAAGCCTAGGCTACGTTGTTCTTAGTATGGTTAAGCATATTTGTTGAAGTTTATCCAGATTAAAACTGTTTAATCTGCTATGCTGATTTGTGGTCATTAAAAGTCCTTGTTTGCTCTGCTACGGAGGTTTGAATTATTGTGCAATCACTGTCGAGCGTAAGTTGGAGGCACTCTTGTCAAATCGGTGCGACTCCTCAGCTAATGTAGCCGATCTCTGATCACTGAAAATGCGAAAATATCGTCCCGATCCGTTCTTGTGATCGTGGCATCCCTAGTTATTTGTTAATCCTGTGGATGTGCGTACAAGATATCCAGAGAGACGGCGGTGCTTTTATTTAGCTCTGGTCCTCATTGGGAGTATTGGCAATAATCTTGCAGCTGCAGAGTTTGTTAATGTTGGTTTGCTCCTTAATCCTTACATCAAATAATGTTACTGCTGCAGGTTGTTGCATTTCTAATCATCTGCTCGTTCCACTCGCTTCTTCAGACGCCTTTCAACCAAAGGTGTCTTTTTATTTGCCTTGAAAGCGGCATGAGTCGATGGAGTTGAACACAACTTGTGTGTTTTGTTTTGTTTTTTTCTTTTCTGAAAGCACCAAAAGACAGTAGAGCAAGGAGGGACATAGACTGTAAGGCTTTCACATCTTGGATCCCAACAGAAACTCTTGGCTCGTCCCATTCTCCGTTTTTGATCGCACTGTGCTTTACTGTGTGTTAATCTGTCACATAAAACCCCTAGAAAATACACACAAGTTTGTGAAACACTGAAGGGCGAAGATGATACTTCTCTGAGTGGATCAGCTCGGTACATCAACAAAGAGGTGTGTGATGAGAGTTGAGGAGTGCTCTGTTGTTCCTAGAAAGCAAAGGAATCTAAGTTCGTGACAAATTAGGTCAACCCTGTAGTAATCAGATTAGAGAACCTAAGCGACATGCTGCAAATGTTCCACCTTCTGATCCCGTGCATTCGTTTTATCACAGCCGTGAGTTAATGAGATTAGTCTCGAAGACGGAGGTGCCCCGCTAAGAAGCGAGCGTGCAAATCCTCCTCTACTGCAGCAGCAGTTAGGACCAGCTACCTCTGTTCGCTCACCTTTTACCTGCAGTAGTGGGACGCTGTGTATCGACGCACGGTCAGAGTCGGCACACGGTTCCACTACAAACAGTAATCCATGTTTGTTCATGGGATTTTCTCCACAGGAAACCCAGGATAAACTCCCAGCTGGTTGCCCAGCAGGTGGCTCAGCAGTACACGATGCCTCCCCCACCCAAGAAGGACCGGAGAGAGAGGAGTGAGCGCACGGACCGGGAGCGTCCGCACTGCGACGGAGAGCGAGCCGGCGCCGAGGGCCGCCCCGAGGAAGAGCGCCCAGAGAGCGTCACGCCAGAGGGAGACGTCCCCAAGAAGGAGATGAGCGAGAAGGAGCAGCCCATCAAAGACAAACCTGACAGGGAGATCACCGCGGCCGTCACAAAGAAGCCCAGCAGCAAAAAGACCAAGTCAGTGTCAGCCGCCATGTCAGGTTACCGCTCCACCCGCACCGCTCTAAATCCTCCACCTGCTTCTGTTTTCCTGCAGACCCAAATCAGAGAACCATCAGAGTCCACCCAGTGACAAACAGAGCATACAGTCTGGGAAATCAGCAACCAAGTCCAACAAGAACTTGCACATTTCCAGGTGAGCTCAAAGTTTTCTCTTCTCTGCACCACACCACTCACTGCTCTTCTTGTTAATGAAAGTCATCCAGTAAAGAGGTGTGGAAAACATCGAATGATTCACAGTTGATCTCTTACATTAAACACCCACTCTGTTTTTCATGCACTTGTTCTGACTCTTCAGGTGTCACCTATGATTTTAGTAATTTAGTGGAACCGCCTGCGTATTGCTGGTAGGCTCCCTCTCATGAACCGGGAGGAAAGTTGCACCAGTTTGACGTTTTGGGTCTGATTTAAGATCTTTAATAAAGTTTTTTTTTTTTATGCTCATAATCTGTTAAATACCATTAAAATGCATTAAAAATATATTACTCTCACTTCTTGGAAAATGTAAACCTCTGCTTTGTTTACACAAGCTGTCTCTTTCAAAAATCTACAAATACAGGAGAATTTTTACACGCTATGTTACAGCCTTATTCCACACTAGATTAGGCACATATTTCTCCTCTAAATTCTACACAAAGGCTATGACAACATGATTTTTTAAATTATTTTTTAGATTTCTGCACATTTACTTAAGCAGTGAAATCTCTAGTATCAGGTGAATCCTGTTCCATTGGTGGTAAATACAGTTGATTGAAAATTATTTTGAAAGGCACACGCCTGTCTGTATAAGGTCCCACAGTGGACATGCCAGAGCATGGACTCAAATCTTTTTTTTTTTTGTTGGTGGAAGGTTACAGAAACATTTTCGATTCTTTAAAGGTCCCAGAAGAAAAAGTTTGAAACCAGCAGGACTCTTGGTAGAGCTGGCTGTTTTCTCTGGCATACAGATTGGTGGGAGGAAACCAGGCACAACTCATCACCAGGCCAATACCATTGCTACAGTGTAGCATGGTGGAGGAAGCATCATGCAATGGGAATGTTTTTCAGCAGATGCTGGGAGACTAATCTGTCAGAGTAATGCAGCAATGTACAGAGACATGAGGGATGAAAACCTGCTCGGGAACGCTCTGGGCCTCAGATTGGGGAAACTGTTCATCTTTCAGCAGCATCCGAAGCCTACAGCCAAGGTGTTAAAGGAGTGGTTCAGAACAGCTCTGAATGTCCTGGAATCCGATTTAAAAATGGCTGTGCATCGACACTTCCCATCCTACCGGATGGAGCTTGAGATGTTCCAGTGTGAGACGACCAACAGGCCAGATTTAGGTCTGCCAGGCTTATTTATGGCTTCATCTTCAAAAAGGCTGTAATTGCTGCCAAAGGTCCATCAACAAAGTGTTGAGCAAAGGGTGTAAACATTTGTGATTTTGTAGTATTTTTTTATTTTTATAAACTAGCAGAAAACTGGAGAAAATGTTTTTTTCTTCCGTTTTTAAGATGCCATTATGGGGTGTTTTATGTAAAATGTTTTGTGAGGGAAAAAAATGAATTCAATCCACTTATAAACATAATGTATGGAAAAAGTTATGCGTGAATACTCTTCAGATGTGCCATATTTATAGAGATAGATGAACATAGAGAAAGATATTATTAAAATCATTTCAGAAATAAAACCTAATATTTATTATTATTATTATTATTGGAGCTGGGTATCAATTCAAATTTTAAGAATTGATCGGATTCTGATTCTCAAGAGTTGGAATCGATTCTCACGATCCAATCCAATCTGCTCCTTTTAGATATTGATTTGGCTCCTTAGGCCTACTATTAGAAATATTTTTGAGGTGTTGCTTTAATTACATGACTAATTCTATGGTAGAGTTCATACAGGGAAATGTTATTAAGTATTTCAGATTTAAGCCTCAAAATGCCAGTCTGGACTTTTCCCTTATATTTTAGTTCTAAAAAGGGCAAACGCTGTTTAACAATTAAAAACATTTTTGGACGTCCAAAATGATTTTAAGGCATTTTTATAAGAATCGATTTTTGTTTGGATTTCTTTATTCGACACAGCACTAATTACTCTAGGCTTTAAGTAATTATTTCTGCTCTACATGTATATTTTACATTGACACCTTAATGTGTGAGAGAGCCACTTCAAAACACAGATGATGAGTATGTGATGGTAGCCTTATAGTCTGTAGTTAGTGGCACACACTCTGTGTGTGTGTATTCCCTGTAGACTATGTAGAGCTGTACTTTATGTCTCCATCCATTCATCAGAACTGGGTTAAAGCAGCGTTTCTACAAGCAGCTAAACAGCTAGCAGGCCGTCTGTAGAGAATGGTTTCTTTTCTAGAAGCTTCCTCTGACATACAGAGCCGATGCGGCTCCTTTCTGTTTTTCTATATTTATTTTATTAAGATCTGCAATAAGGCTGGAGATGTGATTTAACCTAGTGACTCCTCAGTAGCCAGTAGACCGTTCTTCTTTCAATTACGACTTCCAAACTAAAGAGACTGTTGTTCTGATTGGGCCCATCAGCCAATTTCTTTGTGCTGCTCCGCGTTTTGACCCGTTTCTGTCACCTTGTGCTCCTCTCAGGCCCAAGCTGAAGAACGTGGACCGGAGTACCGCCCAGCAGTTGGCCATCACCGTAGGGAACGTGACGGTGATTATAACGGACTTTAAGGAGAAGACCCGCTCCTCATCCACGTCTTCGACCATCACGTCCAGCGCGGGCTCCGAACAGCAGCATCAGAGCTCCGGCTCAGAGAGCATGGACAAGGGCTCGTCCCGCGCCTCCACCCCTAAAGGGGACCTCTCTGTGGGGCACGACGAGTCATTCTGAGCTCCCTCCTTTTTTTTTTTTTTTTGTTTAACCCCATTCCCTCCCAGTGCTTCACCCCCCCCCTCTTCTTCCGCCCATATTTCTTGACACTATGGATCCCATGGGGGGAAAACGAAAGAGTCGTCACCTTTTCCCATCGCTGCCCCTGCCCATCATCCCATGATCTCCCCCTGGATGCTGAGCAGAGCGAGCTGGCAGGATGAGAGACAGTGTGTGGCCCCCCCCCTTTTTTTGTTTTTTTTTGTTGGAGGAGGACAAACTCCTCCCACCCGCTCACTCCCGCTTACAGTAGCATCCAAACACTTGTATGTATTGTTTTATATTTGTTCGTGGATGTGAGGCCAAGTCGACTTCTTTATTATTATTTTTGTTTGTTCTGTTTTTTTGTAAAGAATAATTCTCCGCTGGGCACAATAACCACCATCTGAATAACTATTATTCCCCTTATTTATTATTATTACTATTAATACCTGTTGCACCTGTATACCTTGAGGTTTCCCTTCTTTCTGTTCAGGCTTTGCAGCGTAGTTCTGCTGGTTGATCGTCTCCTGCAGTGTTGTCACTACATTCAAAATGTTAGGATTACACACACACACACACACACTGGTGCTAGATACACTGTGAAGTGATTCTGCAGATCTGGGACTGCCCATTTTTCTTGTTCTTTTCGTCACCACTGTGACAAAGTGCTTATGAATCAAATTCTCCTTCACCTTTTTCAACAAGACCCTTTTTGTGTTTTTCCTCCTCCTCCCAACAGGCTTGACCCTGATTGAGCTTGCTCTCGCAGGTTGTACAGTACCCTCTGTCCTTTTACTGTACAGTGTAGGCTGTTGTGTAAAACACTAAAAGCTGTTGATATTTCCTGCATTCCACGCTTCACACATTGGGTTTCCCGCGGGTCGACGTTCGGAGCGGCCACAGTTTCTGGTTTCTTTCACTGAAGGATACAGTGCGGCTTGGTGAGACCAAGCCGCACTGTCAAACAGACCTTGTTGTGTCAAAACTGTTCGATGATTTTATTTTTAATTATTAATTTTTTTATTGTTTTTTATCATTTTGTTGTTGTCATGGTGGTCCTGAAGACAATGTTGAATCTTCGTCCTCTCCACACAGAAAATGCATGCAACAAAAGTGAAACATTTTCAAAGATTTTGACGATTCGATTGACTTGTTTTTATGTGTTAATTTAAGACTCCTGTCACTGAAGGCAAAAATATTACAGTACTTATAAGAATGCAATTGAAATTTTTATTGCAGCGAGGCTTAATGTAAGGGTTTTAATGAACGTTTCACCTTAGCTGAGAATAGACCAACATAATTTCCTTTTACCTGTAAGAAATTGTATAAATGTGTATATGATATCTTAGTTTTATTTATTGAAGGACCAAAGGAATTTCATAATGACATGATACATAGACAGATGAATAACAATTTGAAATGCAATTATCTAATGTGTGAAATGAATAACAGTTTAAATAAAGACTAATATAATCCATTTAAATGGTGTTCTTATTGTACGCTCGCCGTCTCAGAGTGGCTGAACCAGAAGGGGGCGCCACAGGCTCCTGTACTGTGGGCGTGGCCAAGGAGAGCTCCGCCTGCAAGACTTTAGCCTTTTTAGTGAAACAATAAGGCAGTACAGCAACACGTAGCTCCTCCTACAGGTCGCCAACAGGGACCGCACTGGGAGTGATGAAGAAATCTGTTCTGCAGATTCAAACGTAGGGACGATAATCATATTGTTCATAAGTCCAGGAGTTATGGATTTTAACTTTCATTTCCTTTTTTCCGTCCCCAACCTCTTGCATTTAAGCGACGGCCACTGTTTTGTGCTTAATGGCGTACAGATCCAGAATCAGTGTTGAGCGTTAAAAGGAAACAGAACTGCAAAAGTGAGACTGGTTGAGTCTGAGAATGATGGGAGAATTCAAACAGGAACTCACCGACCCGGGTGGGCGGGGACAGCCACCTTCTCCCACCTGCCTCAGCTGGAACCACGTTCACAGGACTGAGCACTCCGCAGAGCATTCACTGTTAAATTATTACCAGATGGCCATTTGTTGGGTATATGAAATGTTGCTTGTAAATAGGATTTTAAAAAGGTGCAAAGGCGAACACTATGAGTGACTAAGCTGAGGTCTTTAATGTTTTTTCTCCGTTTTGGGTTCAAACCATTTTCCCTCCCGCGCAAGCAGTTTTGTTCTTGTGTGCGACCAGTAACCTTAATTTACTGTGTAAAGATGGTTACATATTTTAGCTTTGTTTGTTCAGAGACCCAAATATTGAACGCTTGTTTTGTTTACTGTATAACCTTTAAACGTGAACTTCCGATTAAGTGTATTATACAAAACTCATTTTCTTCCTGTAACGATGTCTTGTACAATGCTTTATAAAGTTATTGCTTGGTTTAAAAATGATAATAAAAAAAAGAGAGAGAACATTTAGGGGCAGTACAAGTATCCATTCTTTGTTTAATCCTGTTTTTCTTGTTTCCTTCCTGTTTTTGTTTGACTTCCGGCTGATGTGTCATTGTTTTCCTTGTGAAATGGTCACCTTATGTTCCTGGTGTGGAAATGTACGCAACATTTTCAGCAGATCACAGCTCCTTGTCTAGCTAATGATGTTAACTAATACATGTTTCTGGCATGTGCACGATTTTTCGCTTCTAGGCTAAACGGATCATTTCCCCTCCGCTTCAGATAGAAATGTCTATTTATGAATTTTGCTTGTAGTTTTTCACAAATAAAAACTGTCAAAGTTATATGTCCTCTTGCTGCCTTGGGTCTCTCATTGACACCTCATATACTTACACATACTTAAAGACGTTTTTTAACGTTAAATGATTTATAAGCCTGTAATGTTTCATATTTCCAGTAATTTATGGAGTAGCCAGATATTACAGCTGTGCTCTGGGAACGACTTAACAGAGTTCATTGTGGTGAGATTTAGCTATTGCATTGATGCTAACTACTATTAGCAACATGTTTTACTCAAATTTAAGCATAAAAACAGGAATATCTTCACCACATATAAATTATGAAAAACCCGTAAATATTTGACAACTGCAGATTTCACCTTTACGACATATACTGTATTTTGAGATTCTCTGTTACTTTTAACCTTCCCAGTTAGAATTCCTACTTCAGGTAGATGTTTTTGAAAGTGTTTTATGTATCTGAATTCATGTATCGGGATCATAGCTGTATCTTTAATTTACAGTGACTAAATACCAGTAGTGACACAAAATCTTCAAAAAAATTTGACTGGGTTCTCGGAAAGTGCAAACAGAATGTCCCACACGTGCTCATGAATAGCTGACATAAACAAATACTTCAAATCACCCTCTAAAAATACTTGACTGTCCATTATAATGCTTCAAACCCCAAAAATAGCTTAAAATGTTTTAACATGCACAGGGGAAACTGTTTTAGTGCTACCACAGTAGCTAATGGCTACAGTCTTCCATGTCTCCACCATTTGGGGTTCAATCAACCAACTAGTGCTAAGGAAAACGAATACCACTCCTGTAGCGGCTGCTTTGCAAAAGCCAGCCAACAGCATGCCAAGTAGTATTTTATGTTAGTTTTTTCAGGAGTTGTGTATGAATATAGTAGATTTGCTTTAAGTTCCTCGGACCAGATTCACTTTACATGTTCCGTTCCAGTACGTGTTCCACTCAGGACGATCATTGGTGGTACACCACCTCCAATTACATTATCTGTAAATAATCACCAACAGATTTGTTAGCCACGCAGTTCAAATGTAGCAGTTAAAAGTTCATAAATTGGCATTTAGATTAACTGTAATGATGTTATTGAGACTCGAGTTGACTTAAGAAGAGGAAAGTTTGCCTTGATCCGGTGTGTCTTAGACTAGCCGTTAGCTTTAGCCTCCAGGACCCATTTATCTTTTGATTTATATTAAACAAATATGCTTAGGTGAATGTGACTTATGCTTAATAAGAGATTTTAAGTGATTTTTTTTAAAAATAGCTTCAATAATCCAGAATTACTGTGGGGTCTATGTTTGACTTCCTATTGATTGGGACGTTCAATGCTGCCCCGATGGTGTAGCAACACAACGCTTGAGGGAATCACCACCTGTCTCTCTCTCTCTCTCTCTCTCATGGTTACTATTAACCATGTGACTGCTGTCATGGTCAATAATGTAGTTTTTTTCCAAATCTTTAGGCAGTTAGTCAAAAGATAGATTTCCCCTTTTTTACATGAACGACCACAAATGGGTGTCACAGGCTAATATGAGTAAACTTACCAAATATTTGCAGTCAGTATTTTAGGTGTTCATCATTCTTCCTGGTAACTTCTATGATTCACTGCCATCCTGAAAATCATCTTTTCGTTGAAGTCCTGACTGATGGACGCCCTTTCGTTTCTTTTATGTGTTAAAAGTTTGTTTGTTCATATTATCCACCCAATGGTCTCAAATTTATTTGTTCCGGTCTTTAAGCCAGTTTCTTACTTTTGCCTCGTGACACGGTACTCCATCTTGAAAGCTGGAAAAAGCAGGGTTATTACAAAATTGTGGCTGAAGAGGTTGTTCTTGAAGGATGCTTTGATCACACTCTTGATTTACAGCATTGTTCTCGGGTAAAACTGGTAACAAGCCCAGTTTGCATAACCAGCGACCCTTCCCAGATTGTGTTGGTTCAGGACTCCTAACTGTTGGAACTGATTTCCAAAATGTCCAGAAAAATCTAAGAAATAAATTGCAGCAGTATCCTGCTATGCCTCCTTAGCCCTTCTACTGAATTTCACTTTGTTCTAGTTGCTGTTACTGAACAGAGGTTGCATCTTTATAGTCCTGGTTGTCCCAACAACATTGTCAAATTGGCTCCAGCATCAGGGCCTAATGGCACCAATTAATTTTTTTTTTAACGGGGTTAAAGATAAGATCCTCTTGGAAACTTTTAGGCATTTGAATTAGGCATTAGGCACTGACTTAGCAAAAGTCTGGTGCAGTGCTTGCAATAACTTATTTTCAAACAAATGTATCTTTTTTTCTTTGTTTTTTTACCCTGCTGTTCATGAAATCAAAACCTGTTTAAAGAAACATGAGGGAAACCAAGACATGAACTGAAACATCTGCAGTTTCTAGAAAACCAATAGGGAGCAACTAACGACTAAAACTGAAAGAAACTTGTTGCTCTTCCTATTTCAGTTTTCAAGTCAGAAAGTGGCTCATTGTGTTTTGTATTTCCCTTTAACGGTTGCATGATTTCCCAGTACAGTCCCTCTGCATGCAGTTTGTACCACCAACCTGAGACTGATGTATATATCTATGTGATCAATCATTTGTGGTATTTGGGGTTTCAGTCTCACACACAATCGCTCAGTACGTGTTCTGGCACTTTTTTTCAGCTCTGATAAACTTCTGCTCCACCGTCTCTGCGTCTGCGGCTGCAGCTTAATCAAGTGAATGTAAATAAGTCACACATCCAATCAGAGTATTCCTTGCAAATTGCAAAATTTGCTTGACTGAAACGCAACCATTTCCCTACCAGCTAATCAAAATATTAGCAGAAACCCCCCCCAAACACAAACGGTTGTGAGAACATGACAGAGTGAATACTCAAATTTTGTAGCCAAATATTAAGTTTGCTTACATTCTGAATTTTAGCTAATATTTCTGTATTAATCAAGCTTTCGTATTGTAGAATTTTAGAGATAAATCCCCCACCTTGACATCGTAATCTCACAAAGCAGAACCATTTCTTCTATGAGACATTTTCCACATGGGAATGTTTTAGCCACTTTTCCCTAGTTCCACATTGTTTCAGAAGCCTAAAATTGTTTTATTTTTAAATCGGCTTCCAAGAGAATTTTTTTTGCCCTTGCGTGTTCATGTGGATTGCAAAAAATGCATCTTTTGGGAAAGCACTGACATATTTACCCACATTTAACCTGACCTATCTCCATGCATGTAATACGTAACCGTAAAGCTGACGGATTTCTGGTTCGTTGGGGTGCTGCAGCTACCACCGATCCTCCATAAAGGTGGATCAGCTGCAAAAAGTTCTACCAAAGAGTCCCTTTGAAATTCGTTGTTTGCCCTTCCTCTTTTCTTTTTGTGTTTTCCATTAATCTCATGTGGAGGCTTTGGTTGCATGTTGTGTCCTCCATGTTTAGTGCCACATACAAGCCTGGGGGATTAAACATAATGTTTTGGGCCTTTCCGTGTGTGTTTCCACATGGATGAAAACATTCCTAACAACAGTCATGTTGCCGTGTTGATGGGACCTCAGACTCAAGTAAACCGAATAAAAATTTATTTCATCAAAGACAGAAAAAAGTGGCCTGCTAATTAAATTAGAAAAGATCTGAAAAGATTTACGCTTCTAAAGGGTGTCAAGATCAGCCGTTTAGATTGGCTGGATAGGAAATAAGACATGGAAGCAGTTTAAAGAATTTGGCAAAGTTTCACAATAAAAGACACATACAGATTTAGGAGAACAGCATGAAAAAAGACATGGAGAGAAATATCTGCAGTTTTGGGAGTGGATAACGAGTTTATGTTACGTATTAACATAGTTTGGCAAGGCACTCAACAATGGTACCGGTAGGATTCGATCCCCAGACTCCTAGGTGAGAGTCATGCACTCTAAACAGTTACGTAAAGGGATATCTCAATGGCTAAGCAGCCAAGGCACACGATCAATCGTAGGTATGGTGAGAGGACACCCACAATGTCACACAACAGTGTCAAGTTGCAAAGTATAAATACTGTGTTACCTTACTTAGTAAAAAATTTGGGGTATTTATACTTCACTGAAGTTATTATAAATTGGGCTACTTTTTCCTTCTACTTCTTACATTGTCACACAATTATTTGTAATTTCTACTCTCCACATTTTAAAAATAGCCTTGTCACTTTTGTTTCATTTAGTCTTGTAGTTTTGTTAAAAATAGACACACAAAAAAAAATTATCCCAAAAAGATTTGGTACCTGAATAGAATTTGACTTCATATTCCAGCCAGGGCGAAGTAGAAGGATGTTGCCAAGTTCAAAGATACCTATGGTAGAGACTCAGGCATATACATTACAAATAGGCAACTAGTCCTCATATCTCTATGAAACACATGTTAATGCTCTGTAGTCCACATATAGTTATTTGATGTATTTGCATTGCGCCAAAAATCTATAATTTTGATAGACATATACATCTTAAATAGGGTGTTTAGTGCATCTCTAATTTTTGAATGTGAGATATTTTTTTTTTATTAAAGTCATTATGGCTTCAAGTAGAAGTGTTTTTGGGGAAGGTGGGATAGTGCTGTGGTCTAGTGTAAGCTTTAGACTTTGATGGCTTTAAACATAACTTTTACTTTAATACTTTAAGTAGTTTTGAATCCACTACTTTTTTACTTTTGCATAAGTAAAAACCTTGATTTGATACTTAAACTTCTACAGAAGTCTTTTCAAACGCCAGTATCTACCACTTGAGAATTGAATGTGAATACTTTTGAAACCTCTGCTGTCAAATCATATGAAAACATTTTTTCTGCATATACAGTATTACTCTTTAAGATATGAAATTGCAGTTCTCTGGTTTTGGGATCTCCCAGGACCAACTAGGTAGAACACATTTGCGCACATTTGATACGTGTCCAAAATACTCCTGGTGGAAAGCGACGCGGTGCTGAACTTGCGAGTAAAACACATTTATGGTGGAAAGCAAAGGTTACACAGCAGTTAATAACAAGAACATCACACCAACAATCAAACACGGAGATGGTAGAGTAATGGTCTGGGGGTTCTTTTATTGCTTCAAGACTACTTACCATGCTTGATTGCACCATTAATTCTGATGTTAATAAAAACATTTGTTTGTGACCTTATGGTCAAGGCAGGACAAAACTGATAATACCCATCGGCTCAACAGTGAATGTCTTAAAAAATCAAGTTGAACATTTTGAAGTGTCCTACTCAAAGCCCAGACTTAAATCTGAATGAGAAGCTGTAGCATGGGCTAAAACTCCTACACAGCCACAAACGAGACTGATCGGCTGTAGGCACAAACCCTCGATGGTAGATGTTGCCTCAAGGGCGATTGGCACAAACAGTGATTAGGTTCAGAAGGCAGGGACTTTTAAACAGTGCCAACATGATTTGGAAAAAGAAAGCTGTTTTCCTTTCATAAATAAAAATTAGCATTTGAAAACTGAATTTTTGTAACAGGACACCTTTTTTAATACGGGAGCTTATATAATGATTGGATTTTACAAAAAGCAAAAGATAACTGTGAAGGAGCAATTTTTATTTTATTTTTTGTAGTTGTGCAGACGGAGCTCAGGTTGCTTCCACTATGGATGTTAAGTCAACTTTAAGCATATTCCTGCTCTTTTCTCCACCAAGGAATAAGACTTCTCAAATGTATTTTGTCTCTCTGTTTCTGTTTCAAGATGGTGCGGCTTGAAATGGGCATCAATAAGATCTCTTCTATGTGTGCTACAGCAAGCAGAAAATATCAGCGAGGACAGTTTGTAGAACTAAGCTCCTTTGAACAAGATCCATTATAGAGCTTTGTGAGGTTTCCTTTTTTCTCTTCTCCATTGGTTTCCCTGCAGTGACCCAACATGATTGAAATGTCAGAGCTCTGGATCTGGTTTGCCCTCTGGTCAAATTTCTCCAACCATCCTTGAGGCCTGATACTTAACCTACCTGCACCAGAGTGACTCTTGAGGGAGCACGGAAAACTTCCCCTGAAGAAAAATGCCAGCAGGTCAGTGCTCAAGCTGTCAGGGGGGAAAATAAACATAAAGGCAGCTTCTAGGCCACAGACGCGATGGTGTAAAAATTGACCATTTTTGCAGCCTTTCATATTTTTTCATCCCAGCATTTTTTATTGTTGTTTTACCGTCTCTGAGCGGCAGACAAAAGCACGTCTGGGATCATTTCCATTCATGTCCATCATCTCATTTCAAGATCTGAACAGATGCATGCCTTCCACCGGAGTTCACCCGTCTGCCAGCCGAAAGCGGGCGCAGCGGGACCAGGTCCATATGCTGAGGAACGCTTGAGTACCCGCGGATAAGAAACCAGCACTTCTGAGAGACGAGAGGAAATCAAGGCAGCCGATGCCGACAACCTGCAGTGTGTGAAGTAGAAAGTGAAGCCACGCTTCCTCCGAAACCGCAAACACTATAATGTTTACAGTCGGGGCTGTGCTTGTGCTATGGAAGTGCTGAGGAAGAGGGAGGTTTTAAATAGCTGTCTAACATCATCTACAACATCTGCTCACTGGGCTTTAAGCTCATCACTGCAGTCAGAGAGAGGAAAATTCCAACATGTAATTTAACTCAAATCCTCATTAAAACATTAGCTGTACGCTTTCTCTGATGTTGTAGTGGTGGTAAAAAAGAAAAGAAAAAGTTCTTATAGGTTTGATAATTTGAGACCACAATTGTGAATCTGCACCATATGAGTAAACTAAACCGAAACTAAACGGTTGTGGAAATATGTGCTGACTCTGTTTTTACAGAGAATGAAGACCATCCATCCACTGACTATAACAGCTTCACCTTGCATGGTCACAGGGGACTAATGCCTATCCAGAGCAGTCATTGGTTGAGAGGCAGGCTACACGCTGGTGAGATCGCCAGTTCATCACAGGGCAGAACAGAGAGGCACAGGACAAACAATCATGTGTGCACACTCACTCACAGCTACGAATAATGTAGAACTCAAGTGTCAAGCTTTAGTCCTCCAGGGCTTCGGCCTTGCAACTTTTAGATGTGTCTACGCATAACACACACTGTTCAAATAAAGTCATTAACAGGACTCTGGACAACTTGACTGCATACTGGGGAGGTCGTTCTGCAATTTGATCCAGGCGTGCTGAACCAGGGAAATATCTAACAGTTAAAGGGCACTGACCCTGTGCTTGATAATCTTGATTTAGAGTGAGCAACTAGCCCTTACAGTCATGATTTGAATTGTGGGAGGAAGCCAGAATGCCTGGAGAGAATACATGCATGCCACATGCAAACTCCATGCAGAAAAGAGGCCCACAGTGTGATTCAAACACGGGACTTTCCTGCTGCTAGGCAACAGCGTTTGATTAAATGTAATTTTTCTGTCTTGCTCAACTCCAGTTGAGTTCATTTTCTTAGCATAATTATTTTATTTATTGGTATTTATTTATGAATAAGGGATGAGATTATAAAATGTTTTTTTTTTTAACGTGTCCTGTCTATCAGTATGCTACTCAGAATTGGTGTCTGAGTACCAAGTACAAGCCAAACAGTTTTACTTTCCCAAGCAGAGTATTACAGCTTCGCTGTAGTACGCCACTTGATGTATATGTATGAAAAATCTTTATTAGTGATTACTGTGGGTTTAATTTCCTGACGTCATGGACACTAAACTGAGACAAGAAGGGAGAAAGGAAGAAGGTGAAGAAAAGAAACCGGACCAACAGAGGCGCGAACTGACGACACAAGACAAGGATTCAAACAAAGAACACAAGAAAACATCCCAGTCCTCCACCTCTGCCGGACGGCAGAGAAACAGTAATACAAAACAAAAACAACAAACTGTACAGAACCAAACCAATAGTTCGGATCTAGTAGAATAAACTAAGAATTACACATTCACTACACACAAGCATGGATTAATGAACATAATACAAATGTTTCTGGTAAGCTCCTGTGAACAACTAACTAATGATGATAACCTCAACTTAAGATATGTCCGTCCACACCAATGTCCCCACACCTATGTGTGTGCGAGCATGCAGGTCTGAATAAGGTTTCCCCATGCAAGTGATTGATAGCTGGTGTAAGGAACCGTCAATCCGTCCTACAGGAATCGACACAGACATGGAGGAGGCAAGAGATGTATGCATCCAGGGTCCCACAGAGTACAGAGTCCACAGGCGGATCAGCGCAGGGTCGATCACCCGCCAAGAGAGGAACAGATGGAAGCCCCAGGGGACCACCCACCAGCCGCAATGCTGGGGCCCGAGAGATCGCAGTGACGAGCCCACGGGCTCCGCCGGTAACCGGCTACGCCAGGGCGAGCCCGGATCAGGAACCGGAGGCCACGGGGACCAGGGGCACCCCGCCCCCCAGCGGGGCCCCAACCAGGGACCAGCCGACAAGGGCCCCCCGCCGCCGCCGCAGACAAGGGGGATCCGCAGCCAACCGACGGACAACACACGCCGCCGCCACCCCGGACCAATACCCACCGCCAACAACCCGGCCCACCCCCACACACCCACACGCCAGGGAGCCACAGCAAGAGCCACAGCGGATGTACGCCCTCCCCAGGCCACGCCCAGCCGTCACCTGGACATCCAGATCTTCCAGCTCCCGGGTCCAGATCCCGCCCCACGTAGGGCGCCAAGATCAGGGGCCCAGCCAATGCCGGACAGCCCCACCAGGTGAACAGACCAGCCAGCAGAAGTCCTGGAACCGGCAGGAGGCCTGGGCGCCAGGCACGGTCCCCACCGATCCACCGGACGGCACCAACCTGTTCTACAACCCCGGCACCCCCATAAGAGGTGCCCCAGTCAATCCAAGGAGGACGTCGGCCCGAAACAGCGGCCGCCCGACACACCGGACCACCCAGGACCCGCCCGACATGCACCAGGACCGAGCCGGGCCGCAACCGGGACCCCCGGCCCCAGGCATCGAGAGCCATCATCAACCAGCGGGCAGGAGCAACCATCACCGACGGGGAGGGAAGAAGATGCATCAGGCCAGAGAGCAGCCAAGCACCCAACCTGACAGGTAGACATAGACAGACAGAGACACTCATACGTACCCTCCCTCTCATGCGTACACATTCTTGCAAATACAGGACATACGAAAAAAGGACGCTATACACTCATTCATACCCCCCATACGTACACTATACTCCATACTCCCAGGCCCAGGGACAGACGCCCCAATAGAGAACCCTGCCCCTGCACCCAGGAGACAGACCCCTTTGCCCACCAGGACGGGGACAAGCAGACCGCCAAGGCCCCCACACCGGCAAGAGCAGCCCACCAGCCCAGGACCCCGACCAGACGGCCTGATGTTCTATCCGGGCTCCGACCCCTGATGGTCCAACGAACAGGGGTGTGGAAAGACCCCCCAGCCTCTCTCCCCCCGCTCAATGTGGTGTTGTTGCGTGTTGTTCTAATGTGCACTTAAAACAGAGGGGTGGGACATGGGAATACTGCCGGGTACCCCCATCCCCCCCCCCCCCCCCCCCCCCCCCCCCCCGAGCCCTCAGTGTCTTATAAAATGTGTTTGATTCTTGTGATTTATTTTCATAGCATAATTTGTGAATAGTGAAGTTTACCTGAGCATAACTGAGGTTGAAGTTTTATTTTTTTATTTCTGTTAATTTCTAAGTTTTTACTTTCTAGGTTATGTTGTGATGGATGTTATTATTATTATTATTATTATTATCATTATTATTATTATTATTATTATTATTATTATTATTATTATTGTTTTTGTTGATTACTATTGATCTGTTTTTTGTGTAAACTCTTTAAGGGATCACTGTGTCACTGTGCAATGAGTGACTTACAATGTCTGACTTTAGTGTTTACACTGAGGATACAAGCCTCATTTAAGGGAAGAGTACACGTTTCAATTTGTGCTAAGAATTTTTGACTTTTTTATTGTGTACTTGACTGATACTGCCTAACCCTTTTGCTTTTCTCTGTTTTTTTAAATTTTATTTCTTGGGCATCCTGACTGATGAGGAGCCATACATAAAGGCCACCTAGAGGGCATAGGGGCCACCACATTATTTTGTCCCACAAAGTCGTAAGAGATGCAAACACGACCATAGGCTAGGAGGTTGTTTATCTTATGCCCCGTGGGTTTTTTAATACGGTTCAGTATCGGAAGAGATAATGTAATCAAAAATGATGTATAGATTAAAAAAGTTTTGTTCAGAAGATTTACGATGCTTTTTTATGCCAAAGATCATTTGTTCTTGATTTATTATTGTTGTTTTTCTTCTACTGCCTGCTTTTCCAATCGTGGTAGTTTCTAAATGTGTCATTCTTATTCATTTTTTGGGTTGTTTGTTTATCACTGAGTTATGATAAAAAGGGGGGACTGTTATGGGAAAAATGTATATTAAGAATAATTTGTTCTGTGTATTCTTATATACTGACAGTACTTTTTGCTATTTCTTCCTGACATAGTGATTTAGTCTGATTGTATGACACTGTATGATACTAGGTTAGGTGAAATTAACCGATTAAAATTACGTCCTGTATTGCCATGGAGATGACCCCTTTACACTGGACATCCTTACATCTTGTGAGATTGTGCCTGCCTTATCAGACGAAGACATCTGAAAGTCTACAAGACTTCACCCAGAAGAAATGATTACAGATATGATATTGATAGTAGTAAGACTGACTGAATCTATAAAAGACTGTTTCGGTTCAATGTGATAATGTCAGTAAAAAGGAAAAACTCCCCTTTAACAGGAAGAAACCTGGCTCAGTACAAGCGGTCATCTGCCACGCCCGTCTGGAGGTCTGAGAAGACAGAGAAGAGACTGTATGGAGGATGCTCGGTCACTTTGAGCATCATCTGAACCGATGTTCCCCATGCAGCGGGGGGCATTGTAGTTGAGCAGGGTATCAGATCAGTTTCCTTTCTAAAGGTTCTGGTCCAAAAATAACAACTTCTGTCTTGTCTGAATTTAAAAGAAGATAATTCAGATTCATCCAGGTTTTTATGTCTTCCAGACATGCTTGTAATCTACCTAACTGATTGGTTTCATCAGGTTTTATGGATCAATATAATTGTGTATCATTAGCATAACTATGGACATTCAATCCATCCGTCCATCCATCCATTTTCTGAACCGCTTAGTCCTCCAGGGGTCGCGGGGGTGCTGGTGCCTATCTCCAGCTGTCAACGGGGGAGAGGCACCATGGACATGTCGCCAGTCCATCACAGGGAAATTCAATCCATATTGTCTAATTATTTTACCAATTGGAAGCATATATATAGTAAACAGAATCGGTCCAAGCACAAAACCCTGTGGTACTCCACAAGTAACCCTTGAATGTGAGGAAGATTTATCATTGACATGAACAAACTGGAATCTGTTGGACAAATATGATTTAAATAAGTCTAGTGCTGTTCCCTTGATCCCTACATCATGTTCAAGCCTTTCTAAGAGAATATTATGATCGACTGTGTCAAAAGCAGCACTGAGATCTAACAAGACCAGAATAGTCAGAAATCCATTATCTGAGGCCATTAGAATATCATTAGTAACTTTCACCAGTACGGTTTCAGTGCTATGATGAGCTCTAAAACCTGACTGAAATGAAAATTGTTGCTGTTTAGTTGCTCACATACTTGATTAGTAACTATTTTCTATAGACATGGTTCTACAGTTCTCTCTGACACTGCTTCATTTACTGAGAGTTAATCATGTTTGGAAGAATCACAATTATTTTATTTTTAACAGAATTTATTTTATTTATGAAGAATCCCATAAAGTCATCACCACTGAGAGAAGGGGAAATAGTTGGCTCAACAGAGCAACTCTGCACTAAACCACGGAACCAACCTCCTATGGCTGATTACCTTATTTTTTAAGGGGGCTACACTGTCTTGTGCCAAACGCAGTGAGGAAGTAATACTTTGAACCAGACCATCAATTTATGAAGGGTTAGTGTTGGAATTACTGCCATCCCCTGTGGTATTCTGAGACGGATAGGAAGCAAGAATGGAACAGATTCTTTAAAACTTGTTACATGACTGTCTGATAAAGTTCCACTGTAATGAAATGTTCTTTCAGATTTTGGAACGTTGGGTAAAGTAAATTCAAAGGTTATCAAAAAAATGGTCAGATAGGACTGCGTTATGTGGGAGGACTATTACTTCATCACACTCAATGCCGTATGTCAGTACAATGTCTAAAGTGTGTTGACCGGAGTGTGTGGGTCCCTTCACTTTCTGAGTAAAGCCAATTGAGACTAAGATAATATTAAAGGCTGCAGTTAAGCTATCACTTTCAATATCCATGTGAATATTGAAATCCCATCTAGATCTGGTCCAAGAATTGAGAGTAATGGCCTGGTGGACGATACAAAACCACAAACAAAAGTGTTTTTTATGTTTTGCATAAAAGGATTAGATGTTCAAAAGAGCTGTAGTTAATAATTGGTCTAGGGCGAATTTGCAAATCTGAATGAAAGATGGTTGCAACTACTCCTCCTCGCCCAGTACTTCTAGGAATGTGAAAATTCTGATAATTGGAAGGAGTTGATTCATTTTTAGTTCCAAAATCCTCCTGCTACAACCAGGTTTCTGATAGGCAAAATAGATAAATTTTATTATCACACATCAAGTCATTTACTAAAAAAGTATTTGAGGAGAGGGATCGGATGTTTAGTAAACCACATCTAATTACTATATTTTCTTGTTTGGTCCGAGTCGTATTTATTTTAATGAGATTTTCAGAGTTTTCTTGTGTCAGGTTCACTTTTAGTCTATTTGATTTTGGCCGTGGGTAAAGCACTCTCTTAATGGGGTATTGAGTGGGTAACAGTACAGAAGCTGCTGAGAGGTGGGTTAAACTACGACTCTGCTTCCTGGGCTAGACCCTGGTTTGTCAGTGATTTATGTGTTACACTCTCTCTCACACACACACACACATATGCGTGTGCATTGTAGATACTAACCTAGTGGAAGTTACACACTTACTATTTCATGCAAGTACAATACACAATCTATACATATTTCTAAATATTCTGAATATTTGTTGCACATTACAACTTGGGTATGGCACTATGTATGTACTTAAATCTTAATAACTGTGCAATTATCTGTTTTCCGTATTGTTAATTTTTTGTATTTTTTTTATTGTGTTTCTTTTCTGTTTTTTGCTGCTGTTACAACCAAATTTCCCCTTGTGGGACAATTAAAGGTTTATTCTATTCTATTCTATTCTATTCTATTATATACTTTCATTGATCTTATTCCGTCATGAATCAGGAAAATGCATCAAACTGTATGTTTATTTTTCGAAAGGTATTTAAAAAAAATAATCCTGACTTGGAACCAAACCTATTAATAATCTTCAACCCTTTTTCTTTAGGGGAAGAAGTAGATGAGGGAACAACTATTTCAGCTTGTGAGACACCACTTTTTTCTGTACACTATAAGCCAAACTGAGTCGTAAAAATTTAGGCTGATGATATAGTTAGAAATAAATTAAGAGGTACAGCAGTATCACAAACTACCCAATAGAAAGTATAAATTTTATTTTCAACACTAACAGAGACACAGGAGAAGACCAACTTCCTTTCAGTTATACAGTACATATACCTCATTCTGAACACTGAATCTACACAAATTCCTCATCACCACTCATTTTGCCACTGTTTTGCACTGCATATACAGTTTTCCTCTGTTTTACATTGTTATTTATCCATGTAAGACTTTACTGAATGTTTGTGCCTGTTGTGTGTTTCTGTGATAAGCTACGTATCTTCCTGAGGGGCTGTCTTTTGTTTCTAAAAACAAGACAACTGCTGCACTTTGTGACGTTAGAGCCGACCAACATTTGTGTGTATCAGAGGCACCTTACAGTTAAGGAGAGCACTCACCCTAGTAATAACGTTAGGTAACAAAAACACTTCAGCCTCCTCCTGCTGTTGCTGGAATTGATTTCCTTATTGCTTTTTCCTCGTAGACTGGGTAGCACATGCTAACCTGCTTCTTATGTTCTGCTGCTTCTAAAGGTTCAACAGGAATTTTTTTTTATAGTGTTCTTTAAGACAGCCTTACTGTTCCTTGTAAAATATTCCCATCCTTTGATCTGTTGCACATTTAGTGGCTTAGGCCTACCAACTTGGGACCAAGACCCACCAAAATAAATGACTTTGTAAAAAAACAACAACAATAATAATCAAAATAAAATTATGTTTTACTTTTTAGGAGTTTTACTTAAAGGTAATGTACTATTGAAATTTGTTGTCAAATTGGATTACTGCAGTACATGAAGATAAACAACGTAGTCTCATCCAGACTTACAGCTGTAATACCAGCAAAAGCTTTTCACTGATTATTTTTCAGTGCCTCAGCTCTCTGTTCTTCCACAGCTGTCCCTCACTCCTTTACTTGCTCCACATGTATTACAACCCAATAACAGCCCCAGACATATTCAGTCAATCAGTGGGTTTGCATCCATTAACAGAAAACTAATTATTGCCTTAATGCAACTAAATTCAGATTTGTGAAATCCATGTACACAGCTTAGTCTGACTGAACTTAGACTGAACTGCTCCTAATCGAGCTTAGACACCAAGATAATGCAGTTAAAAAACAACGTTACGGTATCTAAACAGCAGCCCAGGTTAGTTGAACTACGACTGGCCTGGGCACTTACCATTCTGGAAGTGACGTGACCATGGAAGCGGGAATACCGACGCCACTACAACAATACAGCAGTTACACGTGTAACACAATCAAAAAGTACAGTACTTACAAAATGTTCTGTGCTTCAGCATTGTTGTTGCCTTTGCTCATTGTACATCCTCTTTTAATCCGTCTGCCTTACTGCTGCCAGCATTTGTTCACGATTTGTCTGGCGCTACTGGGAGCCTAAGTCTCCTCCCCTTGCAATCGGGCCGTGGGTCTCCCGGATGAAATAATTATGACTGGTAGCCAATGGAGCAATAAAAGTTATTTTCTGGTCTGCTTTGCCTTACGTCCTGAATCACACATATGTTGAACATCAATTTAAATGATAACTACTGATGTTCGTTTTGACTATGTTTTTCAAGTGATTTGGGATTTATCTGATTGTAAAAATTTGCAATTAAAATGCCTACAGTTTAGAAGTCGGAATTCGCATATATGACATAATGGAGCTAATTCCAGCTGGCACTAGCTAGCACGTAAAAAACACTCACCGAGAAATTGTAGAGCTTCTCCCGCATGCTGGTTCTTACTCAACCGACTGCTTTACCCCCAGCATAGCTGCTACTTTCCACCTGGCAAAATTTATAATGTAATAAAAAGGTTTAATGCTCCTTCCTTCGTCCTGGAGAGATCGGCCCATTGTCTCCTTCTTCTCCTGCAGTTCTACTCCGCTAAGTGTTATGACACAAAACATAAAGTAACTTTTCCCGCCGTTTGCTTTTCCTCTGTATCAAAATTTGTCTTTAACGTTCACGGACATCAAATGTTCGATCCATGACGCATTTCAAATGGGATCAGAAAATAACTTTCACCTCTCCATTGAATCTCATTCATTTTTTTTAGCAGTAGGGACCCATGGACCGGAAGTAGAAGGGCGTGACTTATGCTGCATTCCAGTTAATCTTTCCGAGTCGGAAAGTCGGAAATCTCGCAGTTGTGTCGCGTCATTTCACAGTGACATGCCCCCTTTAGGTCGTAATATACGAGCTCCAACTCGGAGCTCTGAGATCAGAGGGGGGGCAAGTCGGAAACAAAGATGGCTGCGCCCGTAGTTGAGATATATTTTCTTTGTATTCACACTGTTGGTCATTTTAAATGTTCTTACACTCTTGACTACATTTCTGCTTTAATCCGGTCACCAATTTATACATTGCACGGCCTTGCTGTGTGTGCAATACAATGTACAGCTTTGTTTTTCATGCTGGTCTGCTGAAGATGCTATGCCGCTAACAACAATAGCAATATACTAGCCTGCCCCTCGACAGCTGCTGCCCTCAAAGCGTCCATGTTCTTTCCAACTCGGAGTGTAGCGAGACAAACTGGAATGCTTTAAGTCGGGAATGACGTCACGTTCTCGTCTACAGCAACTCGGACGCCCGAGTTTCCGAGACAAATGGAATGCAGCATTAGACCCCACATAGCCAATCGAAAGTAAGGCAAGCCTGTGTCGCCACCTAGGTTTAAGAAGTTGAACGCACTTCATTCAGTAATTCAATTTACTGACTGAACTTGTAAGATAAAGGCTCCCATTTGGGTTAAGGTGTTAGCTCAATCATTGCCATAGTTAGATAGCTTGACACAGCTTAGAGGTGCATGTACACGCACTGAGTGTTAGATCCAGTGTCTGTCTGCTCCTGCCAGCCTGATTTATGGGATTTAAATCCCATACTCGTCTCAGGGTTTGAGTCCATTTGTCAGGTTTTGAAGATGCCCAAATTCCAACAGGTAAGATGATGCTTAATTGAAAACAAGGCTAAGCATAACACAACACTAGGGACTAATGGTTAGTGAGTTGTGACTGAATGAGAACTGCTTACATACTGAGGAGTTAGTGAGGAAATTAGGAAACTTGGAAATAATGAGTAAAAGCAGATGTAGGTAAGAGTGAGAGCAGAAATACTGGGAATGAAATGCAGCTGGGCAGGGAGATAGAATGGCAATGAGGAAACACTGAAGAAAGCACAGATCTAAACCTAAAAACATAAAACGACCAGACAGAAAAGATTCGTAAAAAGCGTAAGGAAATACTAACACAGCGGTAACTAAGAATGATGAAATCTAAGAAAATAAGAATAAAGGAGACCAAGAGAAACTCTAAATAAAAGCAGTAAAGAACTTAAAGAACTGAAGAGGAATAGAACATAGCAAAAGAAGAACATGAGAATAAGGAACTAGGTAAAAGGAAACTTAGATCAAAGAATAATAATCTAGAGAGAAAACAGAACTGGCATAGAGTGAACTGATTAAGAATCAGATTCAAACCCAACAATACCAATCCAAAAACAGAAAGTAAGGAATATGGCACCATGGCTCCCCTTTAATGGTACCTGTCACAGTTTGACGTCTGTTCCTGTCTTTGTAAGTCCCTGCTTCCTAATTCGTCCCCAAGCATCCCATCTTTCCCTGAAAACCTCCCTTGTGTATTTGAACCCTTGTGTATTCCCTGTCCTTTGTCGGATCCTCGTCATTGCAAACGTCGTCGTGCACCAATCTTTGTCCACGTCGTGTCTGTAGTGGTCCCTTCCACCATAGTTCTTGTGAGCTGCCTGAGTCCAGCATTCAAGTATGAGTTTCTTAAGCTTGAAACGTCTTTCTGCATTTTGGTCTTACAGCAAAAAAATTAGAGTAATGTCAAAAAAGGCCAAAAAAGTTCAGCCCTTTTACAAGACACAGAAGAAATATAGAAGAAATCACCCCCTGTCTATCTACGACCACACATGTGATTTGATTCTAAAGGTGTTAATATGATAAAACCACCACCAACAGAGTTTACCGGAGGGAGTCCCCTCAGGATGCTGCCGCTTCAGTCGTGATTACTCACCGCGTGAGTGTGCCTCGCTCAGCCACACACAGTATGACACTGAGGCGATGACAGGCTTCACGTTAACCTATGCTCCGGTAACAGTGCTGCGTTCGTTTGCCCAAACACTACACAACCAGAACGGACTGGAGTTTTTTTTTACACCCTTCCCATCTGTTTGCATAGATCAGATCTCCGCATAAAAGCATGATGATAAAGGATTTATTGAGAAGCAGACCCACCGCTCATAAACTGGAAGAGTGAATCGCTGTGGGAAAAATTTATTTGCCCCCCCTCCCTCCCCACCAACTAATCTCTAGGGGGGCGGGATCTTTTTCTTTCCTTTTTACAGCTGCTGCATATTTTCTTACCATTTTGTTCCAAGAACGACACAAAAAAAAAAGCCATTAGTAGTCGATTCCCTGCATCCCTGCGAGTGTGAAGGCCTCTCAAGAGCCGTTAAGTTCGTATTACGTGCATCTTGTCAAGATGAAACAAGATAACGAGTAGCATTTTTCTAACTTCCTCACCATGGTATGTGTGAGCTTGTGGATGAACAGACTCCTAACACATTTATACAAAGCCAGTGTGATTGTATCTGAGATAGGAAACAGGTAAAGCCTAAAAGGTATTGTTAACATGACTGGAGGTTCAGTAAATTATTGATAAAGCCGAGACTCTTGAGAGGCTTGAAAGGAAACTTCACCTTGAGGTCAAAAACTGCGGTGGCGTGCTGCTTTCTCACAGCATTCGGAGTAGAGATGCAAATGTTATCATTCCTGGTTTTTTATTTTGTTGTACTTCAGATCAGGATACACACGGTGTTTAAATAGGCCACACAGTTAAACTAAGAAATTAGAAGATTATGCTGTCCTGATTAAAATAAATCCCTCTGTATGCGGCGCGGGATGCTGTGTCTGCAGATTTACCCCTCTGCTGAATGCTCTGGCTTCTTTCCCTTAATGTGGGTGTATTACTTTATCATTTAGGCTAATTACTGCTGAATAAATGGTTTCCCACTGCCTGTCAGTCTGCATTGTGTAATCATTCTCGACCTACTCACTGAACTCCATGTTTTAAGAATACCATCCATGCAGTACTGGAACTGCTTAATTATTAATAGGATCAAACAGTGTGGGATGAGCTACTTATTTAATTTGTACTCCTAATGCCTGAACTTCCACAACCCATTTATAATCAGACATTTGCATTACTTCCAAAAAGCCTCATGAAATAAAGGATTTCAGTTTTTTTCAATAACATGTAAAGGGTAAAGATAACGAAATATCATATTCCAAAATCTGGGGTTTATAAGTGTAAGCTAGTGAAAGAGACCAAAAATAAGCTTCTTTTCCATTTTCCTGCAAGCAATGTGGGTGGCAGCAAACTACAAGAAGAATGAGCTTTGGTCAAAAATTGAACTATTTTCTTTAAAAGCAAAAGGCTTCATGTGGCGAAATCAGAGAAGGTCCTAGCCTGTGGGGTGCCCTGGGTTAACACCGCCCCCTGCCACCCTGATGGTCGTGACTAGCTAACTTCTTTTATACTCCACAGCGGCAGGATGCTATCATCAGTAATCCAAGCTGAGCCCAATTCAAAGTCAACTGCAGTGTAAATTTTTTAAACAAAGAGGGCACTCTAATAAAACTTTTTGGTACAAAATTTATATTTTTAATTAAACTAACTAAAATACCTAAAATAATAAACAGATATGTAGACAGCACATTAGATACTAATTTATGCGGTTTATCAGAAAAAAAAAGTTTGGGGGTGAGTTGCCCTTTAAGAAGATGATTGATTTACAAGAAAACTGTTAGTCTTTAACACGTTACTGTATACACCATTCTCAGAACTATACTTAATTAATTAATCTTATTTTAATTTAGTGTCATTTGAATTAATTTAGATAAACACATTTACAGTGTATACATACAAAAAAAATAACTTGCATATAAAAAGGAGAAAATAGAACTTGTATATACAAAGCCACCTCTGCTCCCTTCCCGCACATCCCTTGCAACAGGCACAGCGTAGAGTATGAGCAGATTCCGACAAGCAAAAAAAAAAAGTATTTTAACGATCTGGACTTGGACTGACAATATTATGAATTAAATGTGCTTTATTTAAAAGCAGATACTAGTGTGATTTATTTAGCCAACCGATTAGTTCCAGAATTTGATGCATGCATGGAAAAGTTGGTCAGTCCAGATGAGAAACATCACAAAAGACTCGAGAAAGGGGCAGAGGTTCATCTTTAGATGCTTTCCGTCCGAGCTTCTACAAACAAAAATGTGTAAAATATCCGTTTCCAGATGTGTGGGGTTGTTTGAGACTTAGAGGGGAATTTGATTTTTCATCAACCTTGACCTTATATTTAGGTAATTTTATGTTTTTTCACTCAACCTGACAAGTTTAAAACCAGTTTGAGTTGTTCAGCAGTATTTATACATCCAGTGATGATCAGCTGTATCCGTAGAACGGGACTGCTCTGGGGAGTCCGAATGTGGCTTGTAATAAGGATTAATCTGCCCCAAATGCCTTCATTTTACCATGTTTACATTCTCCTTGGATTTACAAACGCCTCGGATGTGGTTCTGTATTTTCTTCACGGCCTATTTGGATGCAATACACAATTACGCTGCAGCAGGACTACCAGTCTGTGTTTTACTGTGACAGATTCACCAGGCACAGATGCTGAAGGAGCAGATTCAGCTTTTTAGTATTGTTTTATTGTTAAGCCCCCAAATTGGCCTGCTTTGTCACACTAAGTTAGACCTTATTCTTTTTGATTAGGACTGTTTTTCTGTTCTTTCATTCCTTTGTTTTCTCCCATCTCCCTGACATTCTGCTCGTAATAATAATTGTCTTGACCTGTTCTTTCCCTCTCACCTGCATCAGTTTGTCACTAATTGGTTCTTAGGCTTTAATTGTCACTCCTCATTCCTCCTCAGTATACTTAAGCTCCCTAGTTCTCACAGTTCACTGCAAGTTGATCTTCATTGCTTGTTCTCTGGTCCCTGTGGGTTTGTATATCTTATTTGATCCCTGTAAGTTTTCTTGTTTCTCATTTGTTTCATTTGTTTGTTAAATCTTTGGACTGAACCTCCTTCACTGCATTTGGGTCCTATATCCACACCAAAACATGACACCCTGCCCACAGCCATCAACATTTTAAACAGCTCTTTGAAGAGAATAATAGAGATACATTTAGTTCCCATCAGACTTAATTAAGAATTTTACATTTGAGTGGCCTTTCAGCAGAAGGCAGTGAGCAACAGTGGTTATCACAAATATAAAATAACCGATTTCAGTGGAACACACACACGCACACACACGCACACACACACACACACACACACACACACACATATATATGTATATATATATATATATATATATATATATACACTACCGTTCAAAAGTTTGGGGTCACCCAAACAATTTTGTGTTTTCCATGAAAAGTCACACTTATTCACCACCATACGTTGTGAAATGAATAAAAAATAGAGTCAAGACATTGACAAGGTTAGAAATAATGATTTTTATTTGAAATAAGATTGTTTTTACATCAAACTTTGCTTTCATCAAAGGATCCTCCATTTGCAGCAATTACAGCATTGCAGACCTTTGGCATTCTAGCTGTTAATTTGTTGAGGTAATCTGGATAAATTGCACCCCACGCTTCTAGAAGCAGCTCCCACAATTTGGATTGGTTGGATGGGCACTTCTTGCGTACCATACGTTCAAGCTGCTCCAACAACAGCTGCGCTGGCCACTCCATTACCGATAGAATACCAGCTGCCTGCTTCTTCTCTAAATAGTTCTTGCACAATTTCGAGGTGTGTTTTGGGTTATTGTCCTGTTATAGGAAAAAATTGGCTCCAATCAAGCGCTGTCCACTGGGTATGGCATGGCGTTGCAAAATGGAGTGATAGCCTTCCTTATTCAGGATCCCTTTTACCCTGTACAAATCTCCCACCTTACCAGCACCAAAGCAAACCCAGACCATCACATTACCTCCACCATGCTTAACAGATGGCGTCAGGCATTCTTCCAGCATCTTTTCAGTTGTTCTGTGTCTCACAAATGTTTTCTTTGTGATCCAAACACCTCAAACTTGGATTCATCCATCCACAGCACTTTTTTCCAGTCTTCCACTGTCCAATGTCTGTGTTCTTTTGCCCATCTTAATCTTTTTCTTTTATTGGCCAGTCTCAGATATGGCTTTTTTTTTGCCACTCTGCCCTGAAGCCCAGAATCCCGCAGCCGCCTCTTCACTGTAGATGTTGACACTGGTGTTTTGCGAGTACTATTTAATGAAGATGCCAGTTGGGGACCTGTGAGGCGTCTGTTTCTCAAACTAGAGAATCTAATGTACTTATCTTCTTGCTCAGTTGTGCAACGCGGCCTCCCACTTCTTTTTCTACTCTGGTTAGAGCCTGTTTGTGCTGTCCTCTGAAGGGAGTAGTACACACCGTTGTAGGAAATCTTCAATTTCTTAGCAATTCCTCGCATGGAATAGCCTTCATTTCTAAGAACAAGAATAGACTGTCGAGTTTTCTAATCATCAATTAGCCTTCTGAGCCAATGAGCAAACACGTTGTACCATTAGAACACTGGAGTGATAGTTGCTGGAAATGGGCCTCTATACACCTATGTAGATATTGCACCAAAAACCAGACATTTGCAGCTAGAATAGTCATTTACCACATTAGCAATGTATAGCGTGTGTTTCTTTAAAGTTAAGACTAGTTTAAAGTTATCTTTATTGAAAAGTACAGTGTTTTTCCTTCAAAAATAAGGACATTTCAATGTGACCCCAAACTTTTGAACGGTAGTGTATATATAGCGAGGAGGAACCATCATGGGAGGACAGGCCCCTACATGGGATGTAGCACCGGAACATAACTAAAGTGGCTGGCATAGTATACAGAAATATCCGTGCGGTGTATGGGCTGGAAATGGGCTGGAAAACCCCAAGGTCAAAGTGGGAAAGTCCTCCAAAGGTGCACGGAGCACCCCCAAACTAGAGGAATGGCTCCAGCAGATCCCTGGAAGAACATCAGACATCTCAGTCCAGAAAAGTGCAGTACTTGGAATAGCAAAAATGCTGCTCAGGACCCTCAAGCTCCATGGTAAATGGACTGAATTTATATAGCGCTTTTCTAGTGTTGTTGACCACTCAAAGTGCTTTACACTGGAGCCACATTCACCCATTTGCACTCACAAATGCACACACATTCATACACCGATAGACAATTTGGGGTTAAGTGCCTTGCCCAGGCACACAACGACATGTGACTGGAGGAAGCTGGAATTGAACCTATGAACCACCGATTGCAAGACAACTACTCAACCTACTGAGCCACAGTCGCCCTGGTAGAGGAAAAATCCATTCAAAAATGTAAGAGAGAGTCACAAAGAGTGGACTGCTTCAAGAACCACCGTGCACAGACATCTGCAAGGCATGTGTTTCAACTGTCGCATTTCATGTGTCAAGCCACTCTTGATCCAGAGACAGCGTCAGAAGCATCTTGCCTGGGTTAAAGACAAAAAGGACTGGACTGCTGCTGAGTGGTCCAAAGTTATGTTCCCTGATTAAGATCTAAAGTTCCCAGACTCTGGAGGAAGAGAGGAGAGGCAAATAATCCATGTTGCTTGAGGTCCAGTCTAAAGTTCCACAGCCAGTGATGGTTTGGGGTGCTATGTTATCAGTGTTGGGGAGAATACTGAATACCTGCTTTAAAATGCATTTTGTAACGTATTCCGTTACTTCACTGAATCCTGCTACTGTATTCTGAATACTTGGAATACTTACCAGCCACTTGGGTTGGGGAGAGAGAAGTCTGGGTCTCTCTGCTTAAGCTACTACCCCCACGACCCGGCTCCGCATAAGCGGAAGAGGATGGATGGATCTATAGATGGATGGACTTCCCCTTAAAAACACCCTTAAGTCTATTAAATGTCACTTCACTAGCTAGGACCACGCTACAGATTCATAATTAATGATTCACTAGCAAGAACAGCGCTACAGTTTCAGAATTTTAACAGTTTATTGAAGGCATGGAGGATGGAATGGTCAGGGGAGAGGTGTCGTTGGAGAACCGGAGGAAGACTCAGTGTGGGGGCACATTCTTCAGCAAAATCGTCTTTCCGAGCCTGCTCAGGACCCCACCCCCCCACTCCCCCGACGGAACCTAAAAGATAGAGATGTTAGAATAGGTGGAGCAGAAATGAACTGAAGTGCAGAACGAAGAGGCTGTCCCTGGTGGATGCTGCAAAGAATGAGAAGGGTCGAAGAGGCGGGTCGGCAGGACCCATCGGAAAAGGCGGCAGGACCAGGCGACCTGGAGGGATGGGAAGGGAGGGGCGAACGAGACAAACGAGATGTTGAACCGATGTTATTAAAAACACTACCATTAACGTTACTATCTAACGAAAATGTGATTGACTTTCCATTGGAATGTTTTCAGTAACAGACAAAAGCGATTTGACAATAAATACTGCATATAAAAAAAATAAAAAAAGCAATTTGACGATAAATACTGCATATAAGTTGGATGTTAAAGGTCATTCATTTTCTAATAATAGAACCCAAGGTACACAATTTCCACATGCAGAACTGAGTTTTCCATGAATGTGTGCTTCTGCCCTGTTCACTAATTCCCCATCAGTATTTTTCTTTACTTTATTCTTGTCCGCTGTTTTTATATTAGGGATCTGATGAGGTTCATGTTGACACTGGTCAGGGTGAAACAGAAAAAAGACGGCACTGCAGCACTGCAGGTAGGTGCTAAAGCCTAATCAATGAGGAGGTGACTTGAGAGTGTTGGTGATTCGGTCATAACAAGTGAACACGACTATATTAAAATAGTAATACAACAAACGTGACTAAACTTATTAAAAGAGCTTTTCTGTGTTTTTAAAACAAACACATCCATTTCACCACATGGTAGATCTTGTTTTTGAGAGCAAACTGATTTGCCATGATTTTGAAATTGCTCTAGCCCTATGTCGACACCTTAATCATGTCTGCTGTTTTTCATATTAGAGATCAGATGAAATTCCTCTTGAAATCAGTAAAGGTGAGACAGGGAGAGCCAGTGCTGCAGAGCTGCTGGTAGGAGGAAAAATTAAGGAGGATAGATGATATATATTTTTGTTTATGGGTTTCACGTCTTTGTGTCATGTGGTAGCTCTCTGCTTACTGGTGAGAGAAAGTGTGGCTTGTGGTTCCCGACAGGTTGGAGACTCTGTTTTAGATTGTTGGTGGCGAGAGCAAGGGTTCAAACAAAAAGTTTACTTATTAAATGTAAATAATACAATAAGCATTATTTTAATTTAGCTCTCCATCAGTATTTTTCTTTACCTTATTCATGTCCACTGTTCTCATAATAGGGATAAGATGAGGTTGATGTTGACACTGGTGAGGGTCAGACGGAAAGAGACGGCACTGCAGAGCTGCAAGTAGGTGCTTCAGCCTAATAAAGGATGTGGGGATTTGAGAATGTTGGTGATCAGCGGATGGTTGGATAAAGTTTAAATAATATAAACTACTTATAATGTAATGTAAACTACTTGGTAAAAGAGCTTTTCGCGTTTAGAAAAGATGCAACATATTTTACGTGCACGGTGGGCTGAGAACCCTGAAGCTTCAGCACAGATGCATGGGTATATATAGTAATCAGCCACACCCTATTGACTCAGCTTCTGACTGATCATTACATCATACAGTTATGGTAAGATAACTAACACTCTGTTCTATGCATAATCACAAAACCAATCACAGAACAACATGGAATAGGTAAACACAGGATCTGTCATGAGGCAACAATGGATGTGTCACTGGACAATCCGAATATAGATAACAATAAGGGACACTTGGTATAATGCTGAGAAAGACATTCACATGATCTGTCATAAGTCAACACCAGATAATAACAAGAGTTGTCATAAGTCAAGATGAGATGTTTACGTACAATTGGTTCTTGTTTGTACCTTAGAATCAGAACAGCTGTCTAAGAGCTGAGTAAGAGAATTAAACTTTTATAAATGTCCCAGCATTAATGATAACATTTTCTGTCACATTCCCTCCTGTTGGGCATAGTACGACCACAAGAAATAAACAAGAAAACGTATAAGAGCAACATGCACGTACATTTGCAACACAACAACATCAGAGATGGCACACAATATTTTGGTTTAAGACAGCTTTTCATAAAGTGTTACATTCTAATCAGGCAAAAATAAAAAAAACGAAAAGTTTAACAGACAGTATTGTCATCATCATTATCAGAATCAGAAGAAATGGAGACATCAAAATAACAGAATAAGAACAGATGAAAACACAGCTTTGTTGTTTGGAATAAATAAACAGCATTGATCATCAAAAATAGAAAAAACACCACATTTTTCAGCTAATAACGTGTCTACTGCAATTCTCTGTGACGATTAGTTTCCTGGTCTGTAGTGTCCAAATCAGTAAACATAGTTACAGGAATTATTAAGGTTACAGGAGTACATACACCTGCAGTAATAGGGATTAACAGAACTTACTAACGTTTTCCCTTTATTTGCTTTAGAAAAACAGGTGAAATTATTTAAGGCCACCTCAGAATTGAAGTAAGGAGGAGCAATTGTTTTATCTGTTGCAGAAAAGGATTTTCCCAAAAGGAGCATTAGTGTGGTGTATTAGGGCTGTTTAACAGAGAACTAAGGCAGGTGTGGTGAAGTTCTGAAGGAGTGGCATAACTCTTAACAATGGACGTGGACCTAAACAAACAACACAGTTCCCACCCACAGTTCGTTGCACCATAAGCAGCCAGTTATTAGTGTCTTTTCCCGAAAGTCCAGTTGTCGTTTAGTAAGTTCATCAGTAGTTGTGACGCTTTCGGATCAATCAAACCGATCAATTTGCTTTTCAGTTAATATGAGAATAAATGGTAAAATACAGAACCACACGTTTTCAATTTGTGTCCCGCCCAATCTTGAACTCCTTTCATGTGCCCTTGCTATGTTATCTGCTGGTGTTGGTCCGTTGTGTTTTCTGAGGTCCAAGGTCAACACAGCTGTCTACTAGAACTTTTTAGAGCACTTCATGCGTCTTGCTGCTGATCAACTTTATGGAGATGCAGATTTCCTTTTCCAACAGGACTTGGCTCCTGAACACACTGCCAAAGCTACAAATACCTGGTTTAAGGACCATGGTATCCCTGTTCTTGATTGGCCAGCAAACTCACCTGACCTTAACTCCATAGAAAATCTGTGGGGTATAAACCATATCGGTATTGTGGGCATGCTCCATATGCAGAGTGGACCCCGATCACAGCTTAAAGAACCCAAACAAAGCCCTGGCTCGACTGTAAACAGTGTATTCATGTATGACTTTTTCGTTAACACAGAGCCTATTAAAGCCTTTAAAGGCTTGTTTTTTCAGGTATGCCCAGTACTCATTGTGTCGTGGTTGGCAGAATGCAAAACGCACCAGTGTATGAATGTTTCCGACCCTGGTAACTGTTTACAACCATTTATTTTATATACATTCCATACAGAAAAGATTCTGAATGGACGTGCGAGGTGGATAAAAATGGTAAGAAATGTCTGATAAAACCATAGCTGTCAACACTCCCATTTTTGCTGGGTTTCTCCCATTTTTAGGGGCTGTCTCCCGGACCCATCCCGGTTTGACATTTCTCCCAGGAAATTCCTGTAATTTGCATGACCCCGCAAAAATCTCAAAGACTCTAACACCCGTGACACAAAACGGTCCCCACTAAAATCTCCACCAAATGTTGACAGGTATGGATTAAACATGTTAATTGTTCAATGTTTCTGTTGATCGTCTAGATCTAAGGGTTTTAGTCTTGGCAGCATAGTCGTTAGCACGCTGGCTTCGCATTGCATGGTAGGTTTTGGTCTTCGCTGCATGCTGGAAGTCGATCTGAAGGATTACAGTTAAGAGCATCAAAGGCTTATCCAGGCTCTTACTGGTTCTAATAAGTCAAAAACCCATTCTAAAATACAAATTGTAAGATTTTAAAAGCACGATGGAAGCTAATATGCTGTGCGCTAGCCATAGCGCAGATATTTAACAAGCAAGGAAATGCCGGCTGCGATACGATTATACAGCAAATCTTCCATCCAGGAGCTCTGGGAGGAAAAGTAGCTGAGGCCACTTCTGCATGCAAACATTCTCTTCTTCCCAACCATCTAACAGCGTTCGTTGGTCCGGGATTGTAGCTCCATGGAATGTTAACAAGCCGGTGTCCTCTTGTTTCTTCTTCTTTAGTCAAAACAATCAGTAGTTTCTGCCCTGTAGCTGCATACACTAACACACATCGTTCTTTCTTATGCTTCATGACACAGGAAGCCTTCTACGGTGAATACATGTATTAACTTCATCAATGTCCCACCGTTAAAAATCATAAGATTTTCAGCATTCACTATCTATATGTACGTTCTCTCCAGTTTGGGATCCAAAGTCCCACAATGCATTGAGCGCAAAGCAATACTGAAATGGCTTATTGTGAAGATGAAGATGAACTACGCTAGACCCAACAATTTAGAAGAGCTGAAGGCCACTGTCAGAGTAACATGGGCTCTAATAACACCTGAGCAGAGCCACAGACTGATCGACTCCATTCCATTCAGCATGGCTGCAGTAATCCAGGCCAAAGGAGCCCAAACTAAATATTGAGTGTTGTACATGCTCATATGTTTCATGTTAATACTTTTAAGTTGGCCAACATTTCTAGAAAAAAAAATTTTTTAGCATTGGTCTTCATTGATATTCTAATTTGCTGAGATACTAAATTTGGGACTTTCATTAGTTGTGAGTTATAATCATCAAAATTTAAAAAACTAAAAATTTGAAATATATCGAATGAATTTAATATCAAAGTGTCACTTGAAATAAATAAACCTTTTCATGATATTGTAATTTTATGACCTGCACTTGTATATTACATATGAACATTTAATCTGTTGTGACCTGAACGCAGAGTTTCACAACTTCCTAAAGGTCCATGGACGTGAACTGTGCGCTGCCCAGCATTGTTCTTTGTGCTATGATGTGAATTTATTGACCTTTCCCAGCCAACAGCCTGATGATGGTTTTCAGTTTTACTTGAAAAACAACACAAAACACATTGACCTGTGGTTTTTAAGGATACAATTTTCAACGATGTCAATACACAGCATTGCATATTGTAATTCATACTTATATATGAATAATTAATATGTATTGTCCCAGCAATCTTCAGACTCCATTCAAGTTTATAATTATTCGCCCCTGCAATTTTAAAAACAAACCGACACTGCTGGAGATTTTCATTTGTAAAACGGTTTCCGCTGAAACCAGCCGTATTAAATCTTTGCTTTGAATCGCTTCCATGGACAGACTATGAAGAAAAACAACTATCTTTAAACAGGAAGAAAGCTCCATGTACCACATTCTCAGGTTAAATGCAAATAAGACATCTATCATGTTACAGTTGTGTGAGACCCTAGTGCAGACAGCAATTACAGATGGGGGATAGTAGTTTGAATGGTTCATTGTTAACAAAGAAGAGAAAACGTCTTCCTGGCTTGGAGGAAGAAAATCTAATATAAGAGGGGAGAGATTTTATTTCTCTTCTTTCTTTCAGGAGGGGCTGAGAGAGCAATGGAGTGTTGGAAGGTGGACAGGTGGGAGAGCACTGTTTCAGGACAAGGAGGAGACCCGACAGCATGAACCACAGGAGCAGCTTGAGAAGGAAGATTCATAGAAGGGATCTTCTGCTGAGTTGGTCCGGGAGCTCCCAGGATAAGAAGGCAGACGGAATGGATCCAGGAAGAGAATGAGGTTCCTTAGGATGACAACAAAAGGTGAGAGTGGATAACAAAAGGATAGGAACAAATGAGAGAAAGTCTGATTACCAATTGTGAGCAAGCTTCTGGAATGTACAGTTGATATGGGCAAACATTGGCTCTCCATGCTTGTGATTGCATGTACGATTAGAGAGTAGGTCCCTCAGTTAAATTGTCTCAAATGCAGGAGAGACAGGCAAACTGCGGGAATTTCTTTTTTTTCCCTCAAATTTTTTTAACAATTGACTACAAAACTAAAGCCTATCCAACGAGGAAAGAAGCATCTGTTTGTATCAATTTACTCTTTTCTTTTTTGTCTGCTAGATGGTGCAGTTGCTAGCACTGTCGCCTTGCAGCAAGAAGGGACAGGGTTCAAATCAGGCCCTGAACCCTGCGTCTTGTACGATGACCACTGGAGATAGGGACCAGTCCCTTCTGCCACTGGATAATTGAACACAAACAGTAATGTCTCATTTGATGTTGTGAAGCAGTTTTGAAAAAATAAGGTAACAAAGGACAGAACAAGCTCTAAAAAAGCTCTAACATGAAGTGATACGCTTTTTTAACACATCTTACCCCAACAAATGTCTGACAGAGGCCATAAAAAAAAAAGGCTAGTATTTCCCTTTATTGTCCCACTTTGGGGAAATTCAGGCAATAACAACAGCAACGTGACAGATTCATGCACATATAAAAATACAAAGCATTAAGAATAATTTAAAGTACAGTGGGGGCAAAGTTACAACACTAAAGCACTGTGCAGTTATTAAAAACCGCATAAACCAGTTAAGAAATGTGCAACTGAGCAGGATCGGTTTAAAAAAATATTTATAGAATGTGCGTGTTTATTTGTGCAATGAAGCAACAGACTATTTACAAGAGGTGACAAACCAACAAAAACTGTGAAGACAACACAGATGTGCAATAATGGGAGGAACGTTACTTGAAATGAGAAATAGCAGCAGGCATGTAAACAATCCGAGTTGACTTTGTTTGGATCAGTGATGGTTAGAGAGTCTTACGGCTGCTGGGAGGAAGGATGCATTAGGATGCATTCTGTCACTGAAGGAGCTCAGCAACAGCTGCATGCATGGGTGGAAAACACTGTCTACTGTGTGTGTATATATATATAAATACATATACAGGCTAATAGACTGAGAATAGAAGGAGAGCTGTTTTATTACTTCCGATTTGTTGTGATTTTTGTCTCATTCCCAGTGGAGAAGTGCTTTCTTTTTCCCCCCATTGTTTTTAATGGCCACAATTAAAAATACGTCGCAAAAATAATTCAAATGTTACATTTTGGCATGTTATAACTACAAACAATGGTGTATCTTAGTGGGATTGCATGTGATCGACACAAGGTAGTACGTTTGTAACATGTTTGTTTGTAAAACCTTTGAGACTGGTTGATCAGGTTCATCATCCAACAGGAACACAACGCTAAACGGCTTTGATCATATCAGATTCACATGTTAGAACAGCCCAGCTAAAGACAAAACCGAAATGCAATCGAGAAACTTTGGCAAGACTTAAAAAAACTTTCTGCACAGATGCTTTTCATTCAGTCTGACTGAGCTTGAGCTGCTGTTCGAGGATGGGCAGATGTTTTAGTCTTTGGATGTCCGAAGCTTTTCGAGGCACAGCCTCAAAACTACTTACAGCTGTAACTGAAGGGAAAGCCTGTTCTACTCTACACAGTCTTTACTCATGTATCATTTCACTTCATGTTGGTCTATCACATTCAATCCCAGCTAAAACTTTAAGGTTTGTGGTTGGAATGTGACAAAATGTGAAGAAATCTAAAACTCGTCAGACCAGAGCAATCTGGGTCATATTCACGTGAACACTGAACGTCTTCATGGTATTCCTTTACAAAATCTAGAGGAGCATTTCATTCTGATCACACTGCTCTGAATATGTGATTCGCGGACAGTCCCAAAGGACTGCTGCTCTCGAGCATTCAGCTATCACTCACGCCTGCGCCAGGCTGACGGCTTGGCATGGCTCCAGGTTTGTGTTGCCATTTGGGAGCCGTCCAAATAAAGTCTTGAGATCTCAGCCAAGCTCCTAATGAACCAACCAGGAACTTTAGTTAGGCTAATGTGAAGTCGTTCACTTGGGGCTTTATTTTGCTTTCTATTTTATTCCTAGCCAGAAGTTCAAACATCGTCATATTTCTCTGAAATGTGCTCACATCACACGATCTGTTGGGTTTAGAAGAACACTAACTGACACCTTTGCCATTCAGTGTTTGAGGGAAGATAAAAGAAAAAAAAAAATTAAAGTGCTACATGCAAGTATGGCTGTCAACTCGTCTTCCAGCCGGGGTTCCTGCGCTTTCAGGGTGTATTTGCACCAACTTTTTACATTGCTCTTTCCACTATGGCTGTCAAATTAAACTCTTACAAGATCTGAAGATTTGCCTCCTCTTTGCCAAGTGTCAAAACAGCGGTAAGCTCGATTCCTCAGGCACGATTAGTACAACTTCACTCTGTCAGAGTGACACTGTGGGAGACTGTAAGCCAGAAGCACCCAAAGGCTATGAGTGCTAAGAGAATTCAACTTGAGGAGAAAATGACATGAAACGCATAATGCAAAAAGTAAAATGCCGACTTTTAAAAACTACAATTGGTTTTCAATTAAAATTTTTATGATATATATATATGTTTTTCTTCACAGGGTGAAGGAGTTTGGCTGGCGGTTTGTTTTTGGTTAGGCAAAGATACAGATGGCTAAAATCCTGGGCCCTCATTTTTCAACTGTACTTACGCACAGATCCGTGCATATTTCGTGCTTAGGAACAGTTCTATGCATTGGGTGGTATTTATCAATTTGTACTTGTGTGTTGAAATGTTCCTACATATAAATACAGTTCTGATTATTCGCATGCTCAGCATCTAGTGTCAGAATGACACTAGAAACAGATTGACATAACATTTCTCTCAGCAGTTTATTTCCTCCACAGAGGAGCTCATAAAGTTATGGTTGGATTTGCAATAAACTGTCAGGAAATATTTCAAATTTGCCAAGAAATACATTTAATGTTGGTGGTGATCATGCATGGAGATCCTATCACTCGCAATCTGCACTCTCCGTGTTCAGATTTGTAATTTTATTTGATTATTTGTTACACCAAGTAATTCAGCGTAATGTTTGCAAACTCCACCGTGATAACTAGATGGTCGTGCTAATCAGTAAAGCAGATTGCCATTTTTTTCTTACGTACTGATGGCAGCAAAAGCTGTGTCTCTAATTACACATGGCCACACAAGTAGGCCTATCAAATATGATGATGGAAGGACCAGCAGAAGATCTGGCCCAGCTGTGTGCTTCGAGATGTTTTATTGTACTCAATTTGATATTGAATTGTTTTTTCCTTTATTTCCAACAGGAACATCTCCACTGTCCCAACCGCATTTACTGCCTTTGTTACTTTCTCCCAGGCAGTTTTTTTTTTTTTTTTTTTTTTATTGCATCCCCCTGAGCTGATAGAACCAAACAGCAATTTAACATATTTCATTAGTTCAATGAAGTAAAGGATTTCTACAGAAGTTAATAGCAAATTAATCGATACTAGTAAAATAGTACTTTATATCTGCAGCCGGAGTATACCTTCGGGGGGGGTATTTTAGGTATTCTACTTATTTTTTTTTATATGTGAACGAATTAAGATTTTCACCTGCAAAAGGAACAGAAGTCCCTCCAGACTGCAAACACACTGTACTCACAAAATAATATTAAAAAGTGTGGCAAAAAGGAAACTAAAACTATTTGTATTTGTATTTTCACTTGTATTAAACAGCTTAAGACTAAATTCTAAATGGTATTTATTTCAACTTATGTATTAAGTGTCAGAAAAAATTTGATTCAAATAAATGACTCACAGTCAGAACTGGTTTTTATTAAGTTTTGGCCAGGGACAAGATCAGATTTCAGCTCCCCCTATACAAACATACACAGATCCAAGCATGCACTCCTTCCTAAAATGCCAATTTGGCAACAAAAAAAAAAAACGAAACACACCGCACCTGTCTTCAATCTCCAGCCACTAACCTCATGTCTTTATAACCCGTCACCTCCCTTCAGTCAGCGCCGGATCATTGTAGGAGTCAAATCCAGACTTCAACAGTGTGTGTGCCTGCCGTCTTCATCCTGAGTGTTTGTTCCTGCCATCCAGATCACCACCATCCTCACTCTTCACTCCACACTTCAATAAAAAACTCTGCACTTTGCTTCTGCGTTTGGGTCCATACCTTCCACCGCACATCCTGACACAGATACTACTCTGTTGCTGTAGGATAGTAAGGGTTAGTCAAGAGGATGCTCAGGTTTTTTTTAATTTGATGAAGAATCCTTCTTTGCATCATTACATCCAGTTGTTCCACAGGTGTCCCCAGTACAGAACCAGGGTTCTTTATCAGGTTGTTGAGCCGTTTTAAGTTCCTGGCTCTGATGCTGCTACCCAAACAGATGATGGATGAAGAGATGACACTATCCAAAACAGACTTTTAGAAGATTTGCTGCATCTTGCTGTGAACCTTGACGGACCTGAGCTTCCTCAAAAAGTACAGTCTGCTCTGTCCCTTCTTGTAGATTTATTCTCTGTTGATTCTCCGGTCCGTTCTGTTGTCCAGATGAACTCTGAGGTATTTATATTCCTCAACCACCTCCACGTCTTCTCCCATGATGGAGACAGTCTTTGACTTATCCCTGTTTCTTCTGAAATCTACAATTCTCTTTTGTTTTGTTCACATTCAAGGTAAGATGAGGAATGCTGAGAGTACAATCCCTCGTGGTGCTCCTGTGCTGCCGATCAGCGGGCTTGACACACAATCATTCAGTCTCACAAACTGTGGTCTGTTTGTCATGTAGTCATTAATCCACCTGATTGTTGAGGCCTCCACCGGTGTCTTCAGGAGTTTCTGACAAAGCAAATCAGGCTTAATTGTGTTTTAAATGCACTGAAGAAATCAAAGAACATGATTCTCACAGTGCTGCCTGCTGTGTCCAGATGACAGTGGATTTGAAGCAGGTTGATGATGGCATCTTCAAAGCCAACTCCATGGCGATACGCAAACTACAGTGGGTCCTGATAGGTTGTAGTTTGCTTACTAAGGTGGGGCAACAGGTATCTCTCCATGACCTTCATGATGTGGAATGTCAGGGCAACAGGTCTGTAGTCACTGATGACTCATGAGTTTTCTTTGGAACTGGAACAAGGCAGGATGTCTTCCACAACACTGGAACCTTATCCTGGGTCAGGCTAAGGTTGAAGAGATTCTGCAGAATCCCACAGAGTTGCTCTGCACAGGTCTTCAGGACTCTGGGGCTGACACTATCTGGACCTGCAGCCTTGTTCCGGTTCAGTTTCTCCAGCTGTCTCTTTACCTAACTTCTAGAGACAGACAGGTGGCATCTCCTGACTTGGTTGAAGAGAAAGCTTTTGAAGTAGAAGAGTTTATGACTGATGTGGAAGATAAAACAGCTGAGGTATGACCGAACAAAACTCAATATATGTAGCTAACAGAGCAACTCCAACATGCAGCCACCCAGAGCAGCGCAATTCCAGAAATGTGATTAGGCTTGTATTAGAAAGTGTTATGAGTTTGCTTACACCTTAACAAAATATTAACTTAGTATTTGTAAAGTCGGGTCAACTTACAAAATTTCCATGCAAACTGTTACATTGTGGGCCCGTGTATTTTTCTTTTTAGAGTCGAGAAAGTGCCATCAGGTAGCAATTAAAATCTAATGCCTTGATTGTCGTTAAAAACCTAGAGCTTTATCTGACTCTGATTTTAGTACTAATGCCAATACTTCTACCACACAATAAAATACTAAAAGACCGTTTTTATTTCTTCTCTGCTTTTTACAACAAATAATGGTGAATTATATATAAATAAAAATTACCACAAAAGTAAAATTAAAATTAAAGTTTTATGGGAAATTATCGCAGAGTTTCCACATTTTAAGTACCGGTTCATGGTACTGATTAACTAATCAATACTGATATGAGTACATTAGGTATTGGCTCTTATACCTGATACCTCGGTGCATCCCTAATTTAAGGTCCTCTGATCCACAAGGCAAACAGAAGCAATGCTGCTGCAGCTGATAGCAGAAGCGTTGCAGATGAAGAAAAAGAGGTGAAGGAATCAGGAAAAGCAGGGGGTTAGAAATCAGAGGAGAGGCAAAATAAAGGAGGAGTCTGCTGAGACATCTAATTCACAAGTGAGAGGTTGTTATGCACTGGTGTGATGGAAAGGTGCCTCGACTCCTGCCTGATTATTTGCCGAGGCTTATGTGTGGCTGTGAAAACCCCTCTGCTCTGCTGCAGGGATCATAATGAGATGTAGAGAGGAGATACAGCGCAGTATGATCGAGCCTCCGTCTTATTTCAGGCTCTGCGCCGTCTGGATTCAGGATGGGGGTGGAAGAAACGAGGCGCGGGGGTGTTCGGGGAGGTGTTATGGCTTGTAACAATACTGCTGAAGAAATCAATACCTTGAAGAGCTGTGAGAGGTGCCAACCAACCGACGGAACCCCACAGCCTGCTGGCACCAACAGCTCTGCATGCTGAGCGTGTCTCCTGCTGGGCCCACAGAGCAACCGTGGGCCCCTCGGAGTCAGCGAGCCAGTGAATCATTAATGCTCCAGCTCCAACTTGCCACACTTTTTGCGATGTACTGTAAAATGAGATTTAAGTGCTAAGACAAACGTATCTGCAGAAGAGGAGGGGTAGGGTGGATGCTGCCGCTCTGCTTTGTTTGCAGCAGTGTCATGAATTGCAGCGTTGTTTACATCACCGGCAAACCTTCCTGGCTTCTTCCCTCCCAGCCTCCATCAGGGGGATGTTTTCACAGACTGACTAAAGGAAAAAAAAAAAACCTTCAGCCTAGTTTCTGCACATCAGCTGCTGGCCTTGCGTTACCCCGACCAGCAGAATAAACTGGGGGGTGGGTGGGGGTAGTCCTGTTGGCTTAAAGATAGAAATTGCTTCTGCTCCTCTCGTATATATTTCATCAGCATTGGAACTCACCTCCATTCTTGCGAATTAATGGTTAAGATTTCTATGAATGTGAAAGCAGGCGGCTGTGCAGTTATGCGCCTCTGCTGCTCCGTGCTGCCGTGGAAACGGGGGCAGCCGGCCACAGCAGATTGGGCCTTAACCGAGAGTAAAATCATTAGCAGACTCCCCTGCTTACAGGCAGTGCCAGAAGTTTGTTAATTTTTTTTCTTTTCTGTGAAACATTCCAATCTTCAAAGCTACTATAGGATCGCATAACGCATTTAAACCAATACCCCATAACATCATCACCACCAGCCCCCTGAAGGTGTGCTGTGGTGTTTGGGATTTTAGCTTTCGATCGTTTAAGTCTGGCTTGTTCAGCAGATCCCAACGAAAATTATTTGGACGGAGATCTGTGGAATTTTGAGGCCAAGCAAACAACTCAAACTTGTCGTTGCAACCCTGAAACCAGCTCCCATGCCATGAACTTCTCACTGGTTTACATCTGATCCTTCCCATCACCCCTTCAAACAGATTCGGACAATTGGCGACCGGGAACACCTGACAACAACGGTAGCTGTTGGAAATGCACTGAGCCAGTCATCTTACTGTCAGTTTGCCCGTTGTCAGAACTCTCAGATCCTTAGACTTTTCACCTTTTCTGGCTTTAATCAGGTTTGAGGACAAAATGTTCTCTTGCTGCCCGATTTATAAGGATAAATTCAGTGCTTTTATCATAATCTAATACCCAATGAGCTTACATAAAATATTGGGTGAAATGGGTTTGGTCTCATCGTTCTGAAAAGAGTGATAATAGGTGCATAATTCCATAGACAGTGAGTTCTGATAATGTGTCCTCCTACATTACACTAAAGATCGTTGTCATGCAGTTCTCTAAGGGCAGTGATTCCCCTAGTGGTACGTAGGCACATTATAAGGGGCACGTGAAAACATTTGATATTTCCTTTTCCAGATGATGGGAATCAATAATTCAATACCAATCATTGTGCTCTGTTAGAAAAAATGAATCGGGCTGGGTTGTGTTGTGCCAAATGAACACCCATATTAAACCAGACTGGATGTGGACATCAGCTCTGATACAAGATCTATCAGAGCTGATCCAAGATAGCCAAGCTCAGGTTATACGTTTTACGATGAAAACAACGTAAAACTGATACGTTTTTTTTTTCATGTGTGTTTTGTTTAAATGTCTGTTTAAAGAGGACTTATTAAAAAAAACTTTTTTTTTTTGCTATAACAAGGAATTATGTACTTTTTAAAATTTATTTAGTATTTATTTTCAGATTCGCTGTTCCCTTTCATGGCTATATATAAAATTTGAAGAGATTGTCTTTTAATAATCAGTTGTACGTTCTACTTTCGGAGAATCATTAGTATATTTTAATAATGGGGTACACACGTTAAAAAAGCGCGTGAAACACTGTTTTTGGCACGTTTCGATGACAAGACCTGATGTGCTTTTTTTGTAAGCGTTACCAGTGTAGAACAGGACCATTACATCAGCAGACTAAGCAGTGACTCCTCCCACTGTAGCAGTGTACACCGAGCTCTCACTCAGCTCCTGAATGAAGGAGAGAGGCTTACATCACTGATTCAGTGCTGTTCTTTTGGGGCAAGTTACAGCTACAAGATCTTATTTTTCCTGGTGCTTCCATTTCCCCCTGTCTTTTTTTATGTGTGAGCAGTTCCACTGTAGAACAGCTCCTCTGTCACATCACACCCTTTCTTCTACCACAGCAGTGAAAACCACACTCACTCAGCCGCTGAGAGAAGAAGAGAAGAATACTTATTGTTGATGTAAAAGTGATTATTTTCAGCAACAAAACTGTAACGAGTGATCCATTTAAAGCGATTCCACATTTTAAACCTATAGTCACTACAAAATCCATGAAGAGATGTAAGTGTAATAAACTTTTAGGGATTTCGCAGATACAGTTCTGTATTTTCACTTTTGGAGCAACAAGAGGAGGAGAGAAGAGTATAGTCAGCTCTGTCCCGGATTAAAATCTGGCATTCTAGGTAGAAACCTGTGATTATTTTACAGTATTTACACTACGATTCTTAATTATAATCATTTTACAGTCAGAAAAACTTTGTAACATACACAGATATTAAATAATACTTAAATAACAATGCTCTCGTTGAACACTTCTCCCTGGGAGAAGTGTTCCATGAGAGCATAAACCACATCTGCTGTATTCAGCATACTGTGGCTCTTTGTCTTTTAAAGATCTGTTAACAATACATGACGTTTCTTTTTTTTTTCTTTTAGTCCTTTAGAACATTGTCTAAAACCATCAAATGCACCTTTTAATGTAGGAAACCATTTCAGTTACAGACCATTTTAAACGGATGTTACTAAATTTGATGAACACAGTAGTCTCATGACCGAAAACACAAAAGCAGTATTTCTTCATTTTGAAAATCTTCTTAAAGCAAGATTTATGTTAATTTTAGTCTAACTTTTTATATCAACTCTTTAAGTTTGCAGAGTCACCTTTTGACCCTACTTCATATCAGAACTTATCTGGACATTGTTAAAAATCCTCCACTTAATCTGTAGACTCCGACAGTGCTTTCTCTTTCTTGTTTGACCCTGCTTCCAGATTCTCCCTCGGGGGCTGTTCATAAAGGCATTGTATTAGCAACTACAAGGGTCAGGTTAAAAGGGCAATTTGATTGCAGGCCATCTGGGCCACTCAATAATCCCTGGGCCTCTCATGGATCTCATCTCCCTGAAGGTCTGGTTTTGGGGTCAGCACATCTTCAAAGGGTCATTGTTGAGCTAGGCTGTTTGATGCTTTACTAAGTGGAAGACCGTCAACCAGCCATTCTCTAAAAATAGTATTGCTTATCCCACCTGTAGCGCCACATACTGCTGTGGTCTAAGAAATACCCTGCATCCCAAAATCAACACAAAAAGATACAAGGTTCTCTTGCTTTTTTCAGCCCCGAACATGATTGGAAGTAACAGGTGTATAACTTATAAATTATATAGACAGGACAATTACAATAATGAGGCTTTTAAGGTCACTAATGAGGGAATTGGGACATCTGGGTTACTGCCACTCCTCTCTATTCAGCTCAATGTTTCTTGTTGCTCGATGAGACAAACATCTCCTCTGCGATGGCATTAGGGTCGTTTTGGGTCACATGTTCCTAGGTGTGAATTGCTGTAAAGCCACCTGGGGAATGAGTCAGGGCAGCAGAGTAGGTGTTAGAAAGATGAAACCTGAAGCTACCTCCTCTCTTTAGCAAAACTATCCAGCATGATGGTACTATGGACTGGCGATCTGTTCCTGGTGTACCCAGACTCTCACCCGATGACCACTGGAGATAGGCATGAGCACAACAACAGTTCAAGGATAGGTGATATATTTAATGGATACGTGGATGGATGGAAGGGTTCAGCAAAGGTCAATTAATTGTGATGTGAAATGTTCCAAATCGATAGCAATTAAAAAGTGTTCAAAAGTTAATTATTTTTCATATTAATGAAATGTGAAACACATGAAAGTCTGGTGTCAGTTGAAAACACTATGCCCGCAACTGATGTTTTAGTCTGCCGTGTGAAATTTACTTTTGCACTTTAATTGTGAACGGAGCGTCTACATATTTCTGTTAGCAGCAACTTCCTCTTTTCCCCTAACAGGTCCACTTTTCACCTGCTGTCCAGGGCTGGCGTCTCCAAGCTTCAGCACAAAACAGAGTAGCCCATGTTTACCAGGCGTCAGCCCAAGTGTAGCTTTACGGATGAACCGCAACATAAATATGCTTCATACCGTCCTATTCGAGACTTAATTATAATGTTGTGGAGTGCAGCGTTTTCATAGCTGCAGATTATGTTTCTGACGACAGGAGCCAGTCATCCTGCTGGTCAAATTGACACAAAAACTATGAATACACTGTGAAAAATTAGAATTCATGTATTAAGAAAACTAGAAGATTATAGAGTATATACTTTAGACCTCCTTGGAAGAATGGTGCCTTTTATTTACTAGTAGGCTACTTTGAAAATAAAATAATACTTCTTAGAATATAATTTCAGATTTTTATGCAATTTTTGTCTTGTATGAGCTATAAAGGGAACTATAAGTATTGAAGGTTTATTTTCTAACAAAGAAGATGAATCGTTTCTATTTACATTTTAAAGTCACTTCTGTAATTATTGACTTGTAAAAGCCGATCTGAAATTTTTAAAATCTTTTTAACCACATAAAACAGAAATACTTTAAACATGTATGTAACCGGAGAAACTCTTACTAAATGATCAGAGACGATTCCATCAGATTGTAGGTTTTAATAAAACTTGGTTGATCAAGCCAAGGAGGAACAGACATTTACATTGAAGCATGTAAAATGCTGACCCGTCTCATCTAACTAACACATCCTTTTATGAATTTAGTTAACCTTACAGTTCTCTGTTTCATATAGATAGATGCTTCTTCAGGGTGACGCTGGGGCGTTTGGAGGTGACTTCTGCTTGATTAGGAAGCCACAATCTTGAAGGATGTCAAGACGTTCAGTCGAAGAGGGTAATCTCCACAGCAACGCATCATGCCGGGATTTTAATATCAGTTCATTTAACCATGACTTAAGTCTACAGTGTCATTCAGTAAGACTAATCACTATAATAAAGAATTTAGCACACAGTGACTATGAGTTACAGTAGGATACACAGACCAGATGATTCTTAATATTAGTATTCCCACCACGATGTTAAAATAAAAAAAATCTTGTGTTTGAAAATTGTATGAAGTGTCCTCTTTTATGGAATTAAAATATGATCTAGTCTCAACACACATTTCCTTTATCTTTCATGAAAACTATTACCTTGATAAAGGCCTGGGCATAAATTTGTTTGGATACTTTAATTAAGGAAAACTCAATAGACTTAAAAGTAGAAAGTAATTACGAAAGAAATGTTAAATAGCCTAAATGGGAAGAGAAAAAAAGAAAACAAAAAAATCGAATGGTGGCACGCAAATCGAAATCATGAGGCATGCAAGATGGCACTCCTCTAATGGATGGGTCTCCAAAATATGAGCAATGCTGTGCTCAAATGATTTCCCCTTGTCCTTGAAAGGTAAATCTACTGCTATTTCCTTAAACTGTTGATTTCCTCTAGCCTTTCCTCCATTAACATTCTTTGCTGGATTCGCCTGCATATACACCACAAATGTAGTGTTTGGTTTGTTCCTCCCTGAGATGGACCAGTCTCTGTCTAAGACTGTTGCAAAATTTTATATGCTCAGAAATTATCCTTCATAGTTTCTTGGATTTCCTAGCCACACAATGAGTGAAAATATTATTCCAACCAGTGTAGTTTAAGCCCTTTATATTTTTAAACACAAAAGTGATAATTGTTCTATTCTCCACCAGAGCCCAAAATTCCCTTGTCTTTGGAAAAATCAAGAAATGCAAATGGGCTGCTGCCCCCATAAAGCTTCTCCGCGTTCAATGGAAAGAGACTGAAAGTGGGTCAAGGGTGAATCAAGAGCCTTGCTTAATAGCTTTCATTAGTTCTAATATAGTCGTGATCAACATCATTGCTAGCAGCCATTTGGCTTAATACATGCAATTTGATGCAAGAAGAGTTACCGAACAAAAAAAATTCCACTTTTGGTATATTCTGTGGAGATAAACGTTATTATGACAAGCACGTCCTCCCATACTTTGGGACCAATCTGACTTGTTCCTAGCCTTGGGATTGGAGTTTTACCACTTCAAGATAATGGTGTTTGTAAAGCCGTCTGGATAAAGTTTTGTCTGGTTGAGAATTGGAAGGAATCCTTTAAATAAATCTAAATGAGTATAGACAGTCCTCAAAAATGCTCAGTTGAAGTGTTTTAAAATCTTATTATTATTATAGACTCAGCAAGTTGCTTTCAATCCACCCATTTACATCTCCCTTTACGTCTGGCTTTTTTGGCCGGTGTTAAAAAGATGAACAATTTGCAGACTGAAAACCTGGCAGACGGAACATTTTCCTCGAAAGCAACTTTGTTCTTTTGGATTTCTACCCATCAAGCTTCTAAAAAGGAGGCAGACGATATAAAGACGGCTCAGTCAGCCAACCCCACCTTGTCTCTGTTTAGCAGCCAACCAGTAATAATCTCGGCTCATTCTCGCCCACACAGCAGGGGAGCCGCAAACACACTCACTTTGGCTTAGTGTCTAATAAGAGCCAGATGCCCGTATTACCAATATCAAACAAGGAAGGATGAACACTGAAACAATGAAAATGTCATAAGAAACCACCCAAATAATTACACAAAAATAATTACAGATTACTTTTTTATTAATGAAGTACTCTTAAATAATACATTTTGCAGCAGACAGACTGAACTTTTTCAATGAACTTTAATAATTGCTTCATGGATTTTATGTGACAGGAAGAGGTTGCACCGCAATTTTTTGTTTTTGTTTTGGACTGACAGGCTGTAAAAAATTCAAGTCATAGTTTTTACTTGGCAATTTTTCAAATGATAATGAAATATTCAGTAGTATTTTATTTTCATTTATTTTTATTTGATATTCAATCAAAAAAAGAAAATCTGAACAGGCAATCCATATTGTGCCATAACGTATCGAGCAGACAAATAAGCTGTTTTAACTATAGACATTTCACTTGTGTGAATGCTGATTGATTTTGTGAGTAATTGATTCTGAAGCTGTGCTCATTTGCTGCACTGGAGACTGGAATTACAAGCGGCCCTTTAACATTTTGAAATCATGGAACATTTCTCAAATTTAAGTGACCGGAACTTGAAAAAAATGGCTTCAGCAGGAAGAAATCTGGTTGCATTCCCTTTGAATGCATCAGTGCTTAAAATGCAGTGGTCTCTCACCCGGTGCTGTCACAGACACACTCGGTGTACAGATCTGAGAGGATGCTCAGTTGCTGTCTTAGGCAAGGCAAGGCAATTTTATTTCTATAGCACACTTTCAACACAAGGTAATTCAAGGTGCTTTACATGATTCAGTGATAATGAAACCACATGATTACAAAGCATATAAGTTTAACAGTAATCAATCAGTAAGAAAAGATATTGTAAGGAACAAATCCACGTAATTAATACACAATCACTTAAAAATAAAGCTAAAAGATAGAATAAAATATAGAAATTAAAACGACAACAATAAAATAATATAAAGATCAAATGTTTACAAAAAAAAAAAAAAAAAGCAGTTACTCATAAGCAAGTTTAAATAGATACGTTTTAATTTTAGACTTAAAAGAGTTCAGTGTCTCTGCAGCTTTACATTCTCCTGGTAGTTTGTTCCAGAGATGAGGAGCATAGAAACTGAAAGCTGCTTCTCCATGTTTGGTTCTGGTTCTAGGGACGATCAGTAAATTAGAGCTGGAGGACCTGAGTGATCTGGATGGTTTGTACCATGATAGCAGATCTCTAATGTACTCAGGTGCTAAACCATTCAATGATTTATATACCAATAAAAGCACTTTGAAGTCTATTCTCTGAGCTACAGGGAGCCAGTGTAAGGACTTTAGAACTGGGGTGATGTGTTCTACTTTCCTGGTTCTAGTGAGAACACGAGCAGCAGCGTTCTGGATCAGCTGCAGCTGTCTGATTGATTTTTTAGGTAGACCTGTGAGGATACTGTTACAGTAATCAAGGCGGCTAGAGATAAATGCATGGATGAGTTTTTCTAGGTCTCCTTGTGTCATCATTCCTTTAATCCTAGAAATGTTCCTCAGGTGATAGAAAGCTGACCTTGTTATTGCCTTTATGTGACCCTGGAGGTTCTGGTCTGAGTCCATTATTACACCTAGATTTCTGGCCTGGTCAGTAGTTTCTAGTTGGACCAACTGAAGCTGTTTACTGATATTTAATCGATCTTTTTTGGGTCCAAAGAGAAGCACTTCAGTTTTGTTTTTGTTCAGTTGTAGGAAATTATGGGACATCCAGCTGTTAATTTGCTCAATGCATTTATTGAGGATTTGGATGGGTTCAACATCATCTGGTGACACTGAGATATAAAGCTGAGTGTCGTCAGCATAGTTGTGGTATTTAACATGGTTGGCGGTTATAATCTGGCTAAGCGGAAGCATATAGATGCTAAATAGGAGGGGCCCCAGGATGGAGCCCTGGGGGACCCCACATGTTATTTCTGTGTTTTGTGATGAGAACTGGCTAACTGATACAAAGAAGTTCCTGTTCTTGAGGTAGGATGTGAACCAGTCGAGTACTGTACCAGAGAGTCCGACCCAGCTCTCTAGACGTTCCAGTAATATATCATGATCAACAGTGTCAAACGCCGCACTGAGGTCTAACAGTACCAGCACTGTTGTTTTTCCATGGTCAGTATTTGTACTTAGGAATCTTTATTTGAATTGATCTGAACTCTAAGTGTGAAGTTAAGAATTTCTGCACTGAGTGGTCAGTGATGTGATCTGTCAAAATCACCCAGCGATTCTACCTGACCATTTCCATGTACGTATCATATTTGGTTGGTGCTTTTGAGTCGGCATAGCTAAATGGAGACGTGTCTACTGTGAAGGTCCGGTTAATTTACCCAGAAGTACTGGGGGGTATTCCTCGAAGCAAGCTCAAGAAATTGAGGCTCATTTCAAAAATCCTTGCTTGAACTAGCGCCACAGTTCACTCCAGGTTTGTTCGGTTCCACCAACGAAGCTTGGGTGAATTGAATCCATGCTGATTCAAGCAAGGCTTCACAAGCGAGGCACCTGTGCGTCACACTACATTAAAGGCAGCCCCTGTCTATCAACGCTAGATAGGTGAGAATGGAAGTAAAGAAAAGAGATGCATTCTTCTGCCAGTCTGAGAAAGACTCTTCTTTAATGCAGCCTAAGAGCATCCCAATTACATCATAACCAACAAGGGGGACACCAGCTGCATAAAATAGGGCTGTATTGCGTTATAATGTAAATTAGTTTATGTTGCTTTCTGACGATTTAGAGTGTGATACAGAAAGCTGAGAAGCACTTCTAACCGTAAATTTCTAAATTCATGTTAAAAATAATAATAAGAATAATGCATCAAACTTACATAGCGCTTTTCTGGACACTCAAAGACACTTTACAAATTCCATTATTCATTTACTCTCACTTTCACACACTGGTGGAAGCAAGCTACAATTGTAGCCACAGCTGCCCTGGGGCAGACTGACCAAAGCGAGGCTGCTATATCGCGTCATCGGCCCCCCTGGCAAACACCAGTAGGCGGTAGGTGAAGTGTCATGCCCAAGGACACAACGACTGAGACAGATGGATCTGGGGGCTCTGGGGCTCAAACCAGCAACCCTCCGATTGCAAGGCAACCCTCTGAACCCCCCTGAGCCACAGTCGCCCTCATATTAACTAGTTTGGTTGGGCAAGAAAATATGGAGTCTGTTGTGAATGATTAAAACCAGAATATAACACATGACAGAAAACAGCTGACTTAAGAAAGAATGTAAAAATATTTAATAATTAAATATGAATAGTTTCAAGTCTTTAAATGTAAATTTACATCAATGCAGCATTTTAATTTACATGTATTTTGTTTTACCAGTTTCAAGGTACTCTACGGATATTTTGACACATTTAGACACCATATGGCTTTCACTGGTCCATATTAGATAAAAAATGTTTTATTTGTAGGCTAATTCTTAATTATGCTTCGTGTCAAGAGCGACATTGGTGGAACAAAAAGTTTCTAGCAGCAAGTAAATAGTAAATACACTAATGTTCTTTAAAATGGTAAAAGTAAAATGTAATTAGAACTACATCTTAAAAGATAAAACCTACATTATATTGCATAATTTAACCACCAAGAAGAAAAATCCAGCTGCTGCAACTGATTAAGTAACTTTATATTGAACGGTGGGTGTGGTGACGGAGAGAAAAGCAGCAGAATACCAGCCCCGCACCGCAGTGTTACATCACCTGGATCATTCAATCATTTGATCAAGTTAAAATAAGCCTCAAATCTAGCCTGCCCTTGGAGAAGGCTTGTCCAAGACCATAAGTTACCATGGTGACTGAGCGGCGCTTTAGTTTAGCCTCATTAATTCAATTCACTTTTATTTATGTAGTACCAATTCACAACAAATGTGATCTCAAGGTACTTTACAACAAAAATAATTCCAATACAATTATACAAACATTCCAATCAGTTGAAAGTTTTCAATGTAAGGAATCCCAGCAGATTATGAGGAGTCATCAACGTGAGGTTGTGTCCGGATCATGCAGACTCCAACCACAGCAAATCCTCAGCAATATCTCATAGTGAGTAAGCATGTAGCGACAGTGGAGAGGAAAAACTCTCCTTTAACAGGAAGAAACCTCCGGCAGAACCTGGCTCAGTACAAGCGGTCATCTGCCATGACTGTCTGGGTGTCTGAGAAGACAGAGAAGAGACAGTATGGAGGATGCTTGGTCGCTTTGAGCATTATCCGGACCGATGTTGTCCATCCAACAGGGGGCATTGTAGTTGAGCAGGGTACCAGACCATGTGGAGCTTCTATGGGGAGGAAAATGCTTAGACAAAACTGGGTTAACAATCGCAATAACAGCAGGAAAAATATATCTGGAGAGTGGAAGAAGAGAGAAGAAGAGAGAAGAAAGTGGTCAGTCTGTCCTCCAACTGTCTAAGCCTTTAGCAGCATAAGTAAACAAAATAGCTCAGGATAACCTAAGCCACTAACTATAAGCTTTATCAAAAAGGAAAGTTTTAAGCCTATTCTTAAAAATAGTCAGAGTGTCTGCCTCACGGACTAAAACTGGGAGCTGGTTCCACAGGAGAGAAGCCTGATAACCAAAAGATCTGCCTCCCATTCTACTTTTAGAAATCCTAGGAACTACCAGTAGACCTGCATTCTGAGGAACATATGGAACAATTAGATCTCTGATGTACGATGGAGCTTAATTATTAAGGACTTTATACATAAGGAGGAGGATCTTAAATTCTATTCAGGATTTAAAAGGGAGCCAATGGAGAGAAGCCAAAACAGGAGAAATGTGATCTCTCTTTTTAATATTCATCAGAACTCTTGCTGCAGCATTTTGGATCAACTGAAGGCCTTTGATTGCATTTTGTGGACTTCCTGATAATAAATAATTTCAGTAGTCCAGCCTTAAAGTAACAAATTCATGGACAAGTTTCTCTGCATCACTCCTGGACAGGATGTTTCTCATTTTAGCAAGGTGAAAGAAAGAAATCTTAGAAACCTATTTAATGTGGGATTTGAATGTCATGTCTTGGTCAACATTACACCGAGGTTCTTTACATTATTACCAGAGGCCAAATTAATGCCAGCCAGATGAAGAGATTGATTTAGCATTTTCCTTTTTGAAGGTTCTGGTCAAAAGACAACAACTTCTGTCTTGTCTGAATTTAAAAGTAGAAAATTCAGTATCATCCAGGTTTTTATGTCTTCCAGACATGCTTTTAATCTACCTAACTGATTGGTTTCATCAGGTTTTATGGATAAATATAATTGTGTATCATCAGCATAACTGTGGAAATTCATTCCATCCCTCCATCCATTTTCTGAACTGCTTGTTCCTCAAGGGGTTGCGAGGGTGGGGGGCTGGTGCCTATCTCCAGCTGTCAATAGGCGAGAGGAGGGGTACACCCTGGATCGGTCGCCAGTCCATCACAGGAAATTCATTCCATGCTGTCAAATTATTTTACCAATTGAAAAATAACTAGACAATTGAGCCAGGATTTTCAAAGTAAGCCAGGCTTTTGAAATGATCCCACTTCATGGAATACCCCCCACAAGTCTTTTGTGGCTTTTGGCAGACGGGGCTTCCTACAGGACTTTCTTTTACGCAACCTTCCGCAAAATAAAAAACTGATTTGTGGAGTGCCCAATTGGTAGTTATCCTATTGATAGGTTCCACCTAAGCTGTGAATCTCTGCAGCTCCTCCAGATTAGTCAAAGACTTGAAAATTTTACTCCAAGCCACTCTGCACTCTACTCTTTTTGATGCTGTTTGTTCACTAGTATACAGAGCAACTGGTTGCACTGGAATTTCTTTAGAGGCGTCAGAGTGAAGAGGGTTAAAACTGTTAAAGATTGGTTTAGATTTTTATTTGGAAGAAAACTTTAAAGCAAACAACTGTTTTCTTCTCCTTCCACTTTAAGGTCATGCACTACTTTTTGTTGGCATCCACATACAATCCCAATAAAATGTGTCAAAGTTTGTGGTATAATGTGAAAAAGAATCTTAAAATCTTTTCTTGTAAGGGAGTGTATTAATTCCTTCACACTTTCCAAGAAAGCCTTGGATTTTCCTGAAATTGAAAAATAAATATTTTGCCCCCTTTAGAATTTTAAATGAATGCTCAAGAAAGAACATTTGGTGTTGAAGTTGACAAAATTCAGCATCTCATCATCATCCTTCAGAGACTGATTGTGGTTCATAAAAACGTTATGCTGTGCAATAAGATCAAGGTAAAGAAACACAAATGCCAAGGAAGGGGACAAATTATAGAGGTAGAGGTAGAAAAAAAGAGATAGGCCTGACGCATTTCATGGTCCAATTGTGCCATCTTGTGGTCAAACAAGTTACCCTTTGGCTCTAGTTGTAAATCCTTAATATTCTCTGACTGAATCAGTCCTGCAGCCTGGATACTCTCAGACTAGAGCAGACCTGCTGGGCCACTTGTCAGGTGGTGGAAGAGAGTGAAGAGTTGATGTGATCAGTGGTGACACCCAGTAGGAACGGGTCACTCCTGGTTCTTGGTTCGTTTGGCCTCTGCTTATCCCTTCCGTTGATGGGATATGACACCTTTCCCACTGAGCTCCCTCATGAATCAATCACAGGCTGCTGGCCAACCTATCAGACCTGAAAGCAGTCCCTCAGTGCTCACACTTTGCTCATTTGAGCCCTCCTCTGAATTGTAAACCTAATTATTCTCAAGGCGGCCTCAGAATGACATCAGATGTGTAATTGCCGTTTTAATTGTCATAATGTGTTACTTACTATGCTGTCGGCAGAACGCCGGTTCTCTACTGAAGATGCTGTCAGATGGTTTTTAGAGGTTTATGAAAACATGTGAAGAAAAATAAACACATAAAGTGCAAGAAAAACAGCATCACTTGCTATATAATGATTATTTCACTCTCAGTGGGACACAATGACACATCTCTCCTTTTAGAAAGTGGAGCAAGGTTTTGTTGGCAGCCAAGTGTGGGGCACCAGGCTGTGTTGGCATCTCTCTGTCGGAGGCTCTTCATCCTGTTTCCTCTCATCCTGTCTTTTTCTATTCTCACCAGCAGAGGAAGTACCAAGTCACCTTCTGCCTGCCAAACACTACCACTGCGGAGAGCAGAACTACATCAGGCAATACATCGGATGTCTCAGACAATAATACTTAAGGGGATAAGGCAAGGCAAGTCAATTTTATTTATATAGCAGACTTTCAACTCAAGGCAATTCAAGGTGCTTTACATGATTCAGTAATAATGATACCAAATACAGGATTACAGAAGCATGATTAGAGAAAAACAGAAGCATATAGGTTTAACAGAAAGACACCATCAATCAATCAGAAAAGATGATGTAAGGAACAAATGTATGCAATATAGATTAAAAACAGATAAAACACAATTTTATGAAATATAGGTTAAAAACAGATAAAACACAATAGGTTAAAAAGGAAAAAAATAAATAAATAAAACTTAAACCACGAGAATCATATAGTGATCAGAAAGCACAATTTAGGGCTCAAAGGCAGCTCTTAATAGTAGCGTTTTAAGCTTTGATTTAAAAGAGCCTAACGATTCAGCATTTTTGCATTCTTCTGGAAGTTTGTTCCAGATTTGTGGAGCATAGAAGCTGAAAGCTACCTCTCCTGGTTTAGTTCTAATTCTAGGAATATTAAGTAAGCTAGAGTTAGAGGACCTGAGTGGTCTGCTGGGTTGGTATAGTGACAGCAGATCTCCAACATACTTTGTTGCTAAACCGTTCAGTGATTTATAAACTAGTAGGAGTATTTTAAAGTCTATTCTTCGCGCTACAGGAAGCCAGTGTAAGGGCAACAGCATTCTGGATCAGATGCAGTTGTCTGATTGCTTTTTTAGGTAGACCTGTGAGGACGCTGTTGCAGTAATCAATCAGACTAAAGATAAACGCATGGATCAGTTTTTCAAGGAAATTCTGTGACATTAGTCCTTTAATCCTCTAAATTTTTTCAGTTGATAGAAGGCTGACCTTGTTATTGCCTTAATGTGACCCTGGAGGTTCAGGTCCGAGTCCATTGTTACACCTATTAGCTGAAGCTGTGTGCTGACTCTGGATCGTTCCTCCTTCCAAAAATAATCACTTCTGTTTTGTTTCTGTTTAGCTGGAGGTAGTTATGGGACATCCAGTCGTTGATTTGTTCAATGCATTCATTTAACATCTGGATAGAATCAAAGTCACCCGGTGACAATGTAATGTATAGCTGTGTGTCGTCGGCATTGTTATGGTATAATCTTGGTTAGTGGGAGCATATAAATATTGAACAGGAGGGGACCCAGGATGGAGCCCTGGGGGACCCCACATTTGATTTCTGTTTGTTCTGATGAGAAATTTCCAATGGACACAAAGAACTGCCTGGTGGGGGTGGTGGGTGTTGGGTGGGTGAGTTAGAGCAGTAAATATGTTTAAAGACTTCAGTTGAGATGGGGGCGTTTTTTCACTATGGTCTTATTTTGTTTTGATAGTTCAGCCGGGATCATGCTTTCAAAGAAGATGCAGAAGTGGTCAGATAATGCAACATTCAATACGGAGATGTTAGAGATTTTCAATCCCTTGCTAATGATTAAGTCCAAAGTGTGACCTTGTTTGTGTGTAGGCTGTTTGACATTCTGGGTTAGACCAAAGTTATGGAGAGTATCACTTAGTGCTTTAGTCCGTCTATCCTGGGGGTTGTCAGTATGAATGTTCAAATCTCCCACAATAATTAGTTGGTCATATTTAATACATATTACAGAAAGAAGGTCATTGAGGTCATCAATGAAGTTAGAGCTAGCTTTGGAGAGTTTGTACATATCTATGACTAAGACCTTGTGCGACTCTTATCTCTGTAGCAAGGTATTCGAAGGAGTGAAATGTGCCCAGTGATATATTTTTTTTAAAGTTCAGTGTTTTTTAAAAAATTGTGCCCAGTCCCCCCCTCCCCTTCTTTCTTTCCTGCTTTCAGTTACAAAGGTATGGAGTGGCTTCCGACATTGAGGATCTTTCATTATTTGCATCTAACCAAGTTTCAGATAAAAACAGAGCCTGTAAATTATGTGTAAGTCATTGATTAGAAAATACTTATTTGATAGTGACCGAATATTGAGTAATGCCAATTTAAGCGATTCACTGGTAGTTTTTAAATTATTCCAACAGGTGATATTTCTGAGATTTGACTTAATGCAGAGAAAATTCTTGGATTTGTAAGTTCTTCTAATTATAATCACAGGAATGCTATTTTCTTGGTAGCCAAACACGTTTTGGTTGAGATCTGGCTGCCGAGTACATCAAACGTCTGAGATAAGAGAATCATCATGTCCAATAGATCTGAGTGAGAATCTTGGAGTTAGCTGAGTTCCTTTAATAATTTGTTCCTGTAATTTTTTGCAGAATTCTATCGCTGAGCCGTCTAATGGTCTGTTATTATCGCTGACCTTTGGCCAACTTTGTTTTGTGACTATCTCAGGCTGTTTGGCACTGGAGGCACCGTCTGGAAGCTTATCTATGGGCTGAGTTGAGGCGCTGACCTTGGGTAAGCTTTCTTTAGACAGTCTTGGAGCTTTGTTGTTCAAATGTGCAAAGATATTAGCCACCAGCAGTTTAATTCCAGCTCTGTTGAGATTGCGCTGATTTTCTTTGAATAGTAGAGACGCCGATCCAAAGATTTTAAAGTTGCTCACATATCCAATGTTAGCATCCACGCTATTTGTTTTCATCCATTTGTGAAGAGACCTAATTCTAGAAAACTGTTAATCCTTAACTTCTGGAACTGGGCCAGACATCCAGGTGTTTGAGATATTGATCTGATTTAGAGCCAATAGCAGTTGTGATACATCAGCTCTTAAGAATTCACTCTGGCGTAGGCTGATGTCATAAGAGCCACCATGTATGATCAGTGTGTGTATTCCAGGGTGAAGTGCAAGGATAGACGGAATTTTCCCCATAATTTATCTTATAGTGTACTTTGGAAAAGAGTGGATGTTTGTGTTATGGCTACAGAAGTTTTCAAACCCATTTATGGAGCCCTCATGAATAATCAGAACCTTAGCTTTGTTTCTTTTGCTTTTTTTCCATCCATAGCGGAATTCCTCGATTTCTCCTGCTGGCCTTGACTGGTGGCAGGGGCTTTGTCCTGCAGGGAGTCTAAGGCTGTAAATCTGTTCTTTAGGGGGATTCCAGTGGGAGAGAATGATGGCTGGAGCTTCCCCCTCTGCTTTTTTATTCTCCTAGGAACAGGCGTGGAGGTGTTTCCAGAGTTTCGTTTTAGAGGCGACCAGTTCTCCTCGAAATTCGAGTTTGGCGTTCTCCCCGTTCCATGCCTTGGTGAGGGAATAGTGTTTGTCGGCGCTTTCTGATTGAGGCTGGACCGAAGCATGGGGTTGTCGGACTTCTGTTGTTGTTCCTTTGTTGGTATTGTCGTCTCACTGTTATATTCAGCATTGATTTCATGATTAATTTCCAAACGGCGTAGTTTTTCTTCCATAATCCGGAGCTGTTCCTCCAGGGCGTTCTGTCTTTGGAGTAGCTTATCAAAGGTTTTGGCTGAGCAGTGTGCCATGTTGTTAATCACAGTCTTTCAAAGGTGTCCAGAAAGGGTGATCCGGTTTAGCACGTAGCTGGGCACAAGTCTTCAGCTGAGTAAAACGCCATAATGTTGATCCACAGTCTTATAGAGGTCCTTTGGAAGCAATCCACCAGAAAAAGCCTAGTCTAATAGTGTACTTTGAGAGTCTTGGCACATACATTAAGAGGAAAACTGCAGAAAACTAAAAAGAACAGGGTCTAACCTAACTTTTAAAGTAGAAAATAAGGCAAAATTCAGCCAGATCAGGAGAGCTCAGAGAGAGCTCCTCCTCCTCCGTCAGCAGAAGGCACAGTGGTAATTAAAAACCCCACTTAATTTAGAGGAAAATACCCTCTTGTTACACTTCTCCCATATGATGTAAATCTGCTCAATTTATGGGTATTATTAATTGTGTTCTGATATTACTCCGAATACATGTAACTTTTCATATCTTTTAAGCTTCTAGAACTCTGACTGCACTTAATAACGCCTTGTTGTGGCCAAGCCAGAGTCCGACTTGAATCTGAGGGAAAATCTGTTCAGAGAATTAAAGATTGGGGTAATGAAGGAAGCTTCCAATCTATAAAGAAATAGAAATCATAACTAAATAAGACTCAAAACTAAATAGATATCATAACTAAGAAATAGTCATAAATAAATTGAAATCATTAAAATACCAGTATAAGCATGAAAATGCTAATTAGTAATCATAAGAATGGTTCAATTGCTGTAATACCAATATAGATTATTAAATGTTGTTTAAATAAAGATGGATAAATAATCCCTGCAATGTGGCACTCCTTTTACACAGATTTATCCTCTGAGGTTCATAAACAAACCTTTTGGTTAAATTAAAGTAATTTCATTTCTAACTATGTCCTGGGAATTAATAGTTGTAGACTTTTGTAGTACTATTGTAGTTTTCTCTGATCCCTCCTCTATTCATTCCATGTAGTCCTCCCTCAGTTCCATCCCTTTAGTTGAAGATGAAGCTTCTGTCTCAAGAGTTTTGCTGTCCTTTATAGTGGCATGCATGTTCACATGACCAGCTGTTCCTAGAGTTTTCCTGAGAATATAATGGGATTGCCGCAACACAAATATTTTTTCATGTGGAACAAAATGCTGGAACGTGATTGTGACAGACTGCAAACCTTCCTTTTGTTTCCTAATGTCCTCCAAGAAACCTACGGGGCGTTCACAGACCAACTGGATGCTGAACATTAAAACACAAAAGGCGAATCTATTAACTAATTGCGTGAGTTACGCTGCAGAGGATCTTATTTAGGGGTGTTGGTTGATGGTGGGCTGAATACAAACGGATCCTATACTTTTTTTTGTCAGTATTTGTACATTTTCATATTCCTTCTACTTAACAATTATGCTCAAAGTTATTTTGGCTTGTAACATTAAACTCCAGTAATATACATAGAAATTTGTGGTTAGAATGTAAAAGAATTGCGTAAAAAAAAGTGCAGGGGGTGTGTATGACTTACTACGTCAGTGCATGGACTTTTTTCCTATCTTCTAATGATGGTGAAGGAGAAATTTGCATGACGCATTGCTCAGCACTGCCATTCTTCTGGTGACAGTGCTCGGCTACACCGAGGTGATGGCCATTCAGGAAGTGACTCATGTTTTTCATTACTTTTGATGACCTTCCCAGGCTCTGAATTAAAGGACCTTCATTTCTTTACTCATTAACCTTATGGATCTGTCTGTGGTGCTCTCTCATCACAAACCCAGCGTCACAACTAAATCAAAAGCTGTTAAGACTTTTTCCGGTTTCACTTTGTAATGTCGATTTGATTTTAAAGATCACCAAAATGCACATTAAACTTTATACCAGTGCAATCCAGATTTTTTTTTATTCTTTTTTATCAGAAGTCATGAATTATCATTGTTCATCAAAAGCTTGGGGAAATTTCTTATATCTGTTATCAGTTCAGCTGGCTAATCGGCTCAGACATAAACTCTACAGAGTGTGTATCGTACCTCTGCTTGGATGAGAAGTGTTAAGGCAGATAGACATGGTGGAAAAGTAAGTCACATTGGATGTTTCTAAAAATGCTGTTGAAATACTAGGTTTGTGCATAAACACACATTTCCAAATAAAATATATAACTTTTTATTATGGATGTCAAGCTCTAATCTTCTTAGGATCCCCATAAAGGCGTTTTTAAATGACTGGTATTAAAGTTCTGGACAAAACTCAGCTACTAGTGTCTGTTGCTGTTTTACTGTCCAAGATTTTATCAGGCCACAACCTCCTGCGAGACAACCTTTTTTGCACAACCAACTTTTTAAATCACTTTGTCATTGACAGTTAGATTATAGGCCCATGCTTATGTGATCTTATAACAGTATTGTGAGGTTAATTAAATGATCTGTAGCCTTTCAGAATGTACAGTAAATGGGGGCAAACAACACCCACGGCTTGTTTTATATACTGGGCACGAAAGATTTGCTTAGTGGATGCAGCTGTGTTGGTTTGGGCACTGTCTAAAGCCTGGAGATTTAGCAAATAAAATAGGCTTTATTGACTCTGTTTTTTACAAAAATGAAAAAAAATAAACCAAATGTCTGAGCCCTTAATATAACAGAGTTTCATTGTGGTAGTCTGTGCTTTTCAAATTATTTGTGAGAATAGTGTTTGTGATGAAGCTTAGCACTTTTTGTTTCAATTTGATATGCTCCAGAGCGTAGCGTTGGCGTGCAGGAGGCGGGTTTATAGAGAAACGAGCCGTTTCACTTCATGATCAAACATCAACTACAGGATACAAGTTAAATTTCAGGACAAATTAATACTATAAAACACCACGGTAGCATTTCATCATATACATTTCTATCCCAGAAGTTGAAAGCTGTACAATAGCATGATATAGTCCCTTTAAAGATTGACATGTCAACTGTGCAGAGGAAAGGCTTTCCATAACCCAGGGACTCCATAACCCCTCTAAACCTCCACTCAACTCTGGGAAAACATGGAGCAAATGGTTAGTTGAACTGAGTGACCAAGCGAGAGTGTAGCAGTAGAGAAGCTCAGTGAAATATAGCAGGGCAAGCCTTTTAGAAACTTTAAAGATAAACAGAAGGATTTTAAAGAGAACTCTAAAATACGTAGGCAGCCAGTATGAAAGTGGAGGGAACTTAGGACAGGGGATAATGTGCTCTCTTTTAAAGGTTGGAACATGAACATGATAGCAACATCTAGTTTATATAGGTTGTAGTTGCAAAAATAAAAAAATCTTTCCAGCCGTTGGTTTGCCTGTTTTCCTGCCAATACCCAGTGACCAGTCTGAACCATGTCCAGTGAGGAATGTATCATAGAGGAGTTTAACTGACAGCTAACATTAGCCAAGTTGGCAAGTGAGTTAGCCGACCGATCCAGGAGGAAAGTTGACATTTTCAAGTGTGTTTGATGTAATCGAAATGTTTTATGTAGGCCCATCTAGTGTAGGCTTCATCTAAATTTACTCTAGGTCCTACTGTCCTCCAGTCACGCGTCTCCTAAGACAGATAACACTATTTCCAGGGTTCTGAAGCAGCTTCTGAACTTGCCGACACCGCCATTTTTCCGAGTGCCAGCTGAGCTGAGCCGACCGTATTGTTGAAACATAGAGACAGTATTTGTCAACCCGAAATGGCGGCTTCGATATGCTGGTAGATGGAGAGAGTAAAAAAAAATCCAGCAACAAAAGTGTTTTAAGCTGGCAAAAACCGAAGCAGCCATAAGCTGTGAGAAGGAGGAGGGTGTGTTTGAACTCTATCAGAGGTAAAGCATTCTGCCTGCAGGGACGGTGCAGACACCTCTAGCACTCAACTTTCAACCAGTAATGTCACTACTTGAACTGTCCCAATACCCACACTACACCGTACGGTCTTCCACGAAGTGCACTTGGTTGAAGTGCAGACAAGGGTTCAAGTGCGTAGTGAACAAGTGTGCGAATAACTGCACGATTGGGACAGTGAGGATTACGTTGACACCCTGTACCGTAGCTCCATGACAACCAAAATGGCGGTGCCGCTTGTGTTATTTTCCTGCTTAATATGATCAAACAGGAAAAAAAAATCAGCTATGTTTGATAAATACAAAATATTAAAAAAATATCTAGCAAATTCTGTAGCATAAAGTCCAAAGTTATAGAACATATTGTATTTTAATCAAAGGAACCAATTGTATATGTGTCATTTATTTACAAAAAATATTGGCTATAAAGAAAACGTTTTGATTATAGAATGTGTTTATTGTATTATGTATATTTGTCATATCTGCTGTGTTAAATGAACAGACACTGGAATGCCAGGAGATTATCTTTTCACCAGAAATAAGTACCCAAACACCAATTTAATTAAAAATGCAGAGAAATGGATTCTTTCAATATTTAGAATTTTACGTTGTTTTATGACTTGCTAAAAACACACAGGGAATATTATTTTTGGCCTATCATGTCCAAAAATACACACAACGTTATTAGTAAATAATATTTTTCAACAGATACGTCCAACAGCTCATTAATTGCTCATGTACACAATAATAAATGATTCAATAGGCATCAATAGGCTGGTGTTCATGGGTGTTGTGGACATTTCCCCATCAGTATTTAGTGATGATAGTTTTGAAACGCATGAAGCTCCGCTATAGAAACATATTTAAATAATACATTTAAATTCAGGATGAATCTTCTCACCCACAACCCGACCACGTTAATGACACTTCAGGTCGAGCCTTTTAAATTTTGTTTGTGCATTTTTTTTCAAGCGTGCAGCTGATCCACAGCGTTTCAGGATCATTATACATCCATCCATCCATCTATCCATCTTCTTTACTGCTTAGCTTCAACGGGTCACGGGGGAGGGCTGGTTCCTATCTGCATCTCTCAACGGGCAACAGAAGCAGTACTGCATGGAAGGATCGACAGTCCATCATTGTTTGTGTGACGATTTTGGTTTGAATGATTCTTCCATGCCAGCAGCCTGATGATAGTTTTAAGAGTTATTTGAAAAACAGTGCAAAACATGCAGCTTACGGCTTTTAATTTTTACTATTTGAAAGAAGATATGATTTCCTAAATCTGTTAACACACTGCAGTGGATGTCGTAATGAAACATCAATCAGATGAAAACATAGCTAATATATTAATTAATATTTCTTCTATAGCAATCTTCAAACCAGACTCCGGTTTATTGATATTGTCCAAGGCAATTTTAAGAACTAACTGACGCCCTTAAACTTGAAAATAAATTTCTAGGAGAAGCAGCTGGAACCGTTTGTTGCCGTTTTGTCACAGAATTTCACACGCAGCAATGGATTGTGGGTAATACCCTTCACTGAAGTCCACATCGATGCGGGCTTCAGCGAAGTGCGGAGCGAGGGCGCAACAGAGGCGGGGCCAGGGGCCGGATTCTCCGCTCTGGAAAATCGGGACACCCTACGCACTTGCGCCCCTCAACAGGAACGCGCAATTGAAGTGCACAAGGCTGCAAGTGCGGGTATTGGGACAGGGCCTCAGTCGATTTCTAGGAGAGGGAGGGGCAGCTGCTCAGAGAGCAGAATTTAGGAGGATTACCCAGACATATGTGAATTAAGCCAAAAACCACTCTGGTGTTTTTTTTTTTATAAGAACATCGCACTACCCTATGGTTCAAAACTCCAAAAAGTTGATTTTGTATGATATAGGCACTTTAAAACCCATCTAAAAAGGAACTTTTAGTAATTGGCCTTAAACTCCACTTAGACGTTTTACTCAGTTTTTATTGGGATTGATCTGATCTGTTTTACTGTTTTGCTTTGCTTGGTTTTGCATTGAGTTTTAATTCCTTTGGGGGGTTTTTGTTACAGCTTTCACATTTTACTTGACGCTTTCTTTCTTATTTATCTCTGATGTTCAGCCTCTTTTTTCAGCTCTGCCTGGTGTTAAAGTGTTCTATAAATAAGACTAATGGTGATGAATATTAGAAACACATGACAAAGCTCTGCTTTTTGCAGGTGTTATGTTTTCAGAACGTTGTTGTAGTTTTTTTTTATTTATGCCTTGCGGAAATATTTCAAGGACATACGGTATGGACTGTTTTATTGAACAAACGTCTGTGATTTTATACTTTTGTAAATACAATGCATACATCTATTGCTTAGGAGACAGTAGGCTGAGTCTGAGTCTGCCACCCTCATAATTTTAGTTTTATCAGACCACAGAACATGTCACCTAAAATTTGTGTTTGATTTTGTGTGCATTTGCAATATGCAGTCCACCTTTTGAAAACTTCTGAAATGATTCAGTTGATTTGCCAGTATCTTCAATGTTTTCACTTTTGTTCAGAGGTTTATTCACACATTTCATACCTGAACACATGCACATCTGGGACAGAGTTAGTTTTCTTAATTTCCTACTTGCATACAAATGTTTAAATAGATCATATTTCGGTTTTTATCATGATGTCACACAAGCATACAGTGTGTCTTTAGATACTGGCTTAAAATACATCCTTAGGAGTGCTTCTATTTGACATAAATTACATGAGTTAGTTATCAGAAACTTAAAAAGCCACAACATCATCATCTGTGGTTTTCTAAAATGTTTAAAAGTAATCTTTGTGATAGTGATATAGAAAAAGTTTCTTTTTCTTGTTCCGGCATACAGAAAATAATGATAATTTTGGACTTAAATGTATTCTAATGCTGACTGGATCACAACAATCCTTCCTGGGATCCTGTATTCTAACCCAGTAGCATCACTGGCATATTCCAATCTTGAAAGAGAAGAAATTGATGTTATTCAGACTGACACATCCAAAATCTGCTAAGTATCAACAAGTCTACTATACCCGTTAGCTTGTTGTTCGCATCCTGACATTGGTAAATGTTAGGTCTCTTGTTTAGTGTAAAGCTTTTAAAGCTCCTGTTACTGTGAATGTCTTTATTTTTAGACCCACAATGGCAAACTACCTTTTTAGCCTCAGACTTTAACGTAAATGTACAGATTTTTAAATGCAGACTCTCAAAAAGCAATATGTCTCCAACAGTTAAAATATCTCTGACATGAAATATTTTTGTTCCACTATCCAGAACTCGGTCATTTCCTCCCTTTAGCAGATGGATATTTATAGGTGAAGCCATCTGAATAATTGATCCAGAATTTCGAGAAGGGAGCTGCTGCGTCATGAGGGCATAAAGATAACCCTGATGGTTGGACTGACTGGAGGCAGTGTAACATTGGTTTCTGACAAAGACTGATGAGTGAGCACTACACTCTGCTCCACCACTGGCTGCTAAGCTGACAGCCACTTGGAGATAGTCAAGGAGTCCTTTCGTTCTTCATTATCCTCTGCTTCATGTTCTAAAGGAGATAATGGCTGTTCTCAAGTAGAGTTTCAAAATCGGAAACATTTGTTGAAAGTTGCACACATGAACCTGCTTTAATAGATATACTGTGCTGCAATGAAGCATTTGTTCACTTAAAAATATTTTTGTTTATTATCACAATGAAATGTTCCAGATAATAAAGAAGTATCATAAAACAGATTAAAAATTACCAGTGGAAATGCAAAAAACTACTTTTATATAGAGATTTTAATTGAGAATTTCTTAAACTAATCATCATCACTGCCATCTTTGAGAACATCAACCTGCTCTCACAAATTTGTGATAATTGCCCATATGGGTATCAGGGCCAATACTGTACTGTACTAATGTGTTCTCAGAGGTATTTGTTAATTAACTGATATCATGAACCAATATTAAAAACATATATTAAAAAGGATAAAATAAGGAAATTCTGTAATAATTTCACAGAAATGTTTTACTTTCCACTATAAATTTTTGTTTAGGGTACTTTTAATTAATATTATTATTATTATTATTATTATTATTATTATTATTATTATTATTATTATTATTATTATTATTATTATTATTCACCATCATTTGTTGTAACAACCAGAGAAGAAAATAAAATAAAAAATATCGGCAAGGACTCAAATCCAAGTATCATATCGGTTTGATAAAAGTGGTGTTTGGTCTGTACCTGAAGATATGAAAACAATATAAAAGGGGTTCTATAATAATGACGTAGCGCCACCATTCCCGGCGCTAGCTTCCTGCCGTTGCATTTCTCTGAAAACAAAATCTCTGCAGACGGAAAAGCGCAGCACCGTCGTCAAGCGAGAACTGCTCTCTCTCACCCTAGAGGGAGGTTTCGATAAGTCCCTCTACATCGAATGGTCAGAACATCAGCTGACCAGCCTCATCGTTGTCTTCCTCCAAACTAACTGAACAGTGGATTTATGGGAGGAGCCCAACATTTAAAACCAACAATCAGGAAGTTGAAAGCTCTCTCTCTGGTTCGGCTTCCAAGTCGTGCTTTAAGGGGAGAAACTGCCTGACCCCTCTCAGGTGCGCGCGCTGGTCGTCCGTATCTCCCAGAACCCGGTTCATTGCCAGCATTGCCACCAAACCAGCATTCTAGCTGGTTGGCCGCCAGTCTCTGTCCTTTTCTGTCTTCCCTCATCCAAGCAAGTGGATTAACCTTTTTCCCTCTTTTTTTCCGTTTCGTTTTTCAATACTGGGAAAAAGATTTACCTTTCCTGAAATCCTGCAATGTAAGATCATTCTTTTTTTTATCAAGATTTGGAGGAAATCTAGAAGATTTCTATAAATGCATGCCTCTCTTGAACTTTTTGTTAATTAGTGTTGTGTTGCAGTTACTGTTTCTATTATTAGTAAGCAAGCAGTGTGTGATTGTGTTTGGTTTGCTGTGATCTCTGTGTTAATCCACGAACCACAGAATTTCCAAGAGACGAGCGTTACAGACTTACACTGGCCTTACACTTTGTTTCAATTCATAGTTATTTGTTAGCTAAAAGCTAAGTTATTGACAAGAACCATGCGGTCTCTAAGAGACCACGCGGTAAATTGCCCCTTATCCCTGAAACCCCCCCAGTCTGGTTTGCTCGTCCATGTGCGTACGCTACATACCCGTGCGCGTGCATGTCATGGCGTGAGCGCGTTCAGGAAATTCCCCGGGTGATGTGGTCATTGTTACTTCCGGTGACCCGCCATCTTTGAAGTGTTGTTTACGTAGCTTGTAGCCTAGCCATTTAGCTTAGCCATTAGCGAGGACCTAATTAGCCAAGAGTGAATTCAGTTGTTGTTTTGTGTGGACCAGTTAGTTAGCTGGTTATTAAAGTTGTTAAACTAAATAAAATATCCTTGATTCTTTTATTGAGTGCGTTTGATTCATTGCAAAAGGGCTCACCCTTCAAACAACTTGTATCTGGCAATCATAGCATCCTGCTATTTGACAATAGAGTAAACTCTGAGAAATACATATATTTACCGAGTTAATTCCCAGTTGGTGCCCTGTTGGGACTCTGAATCAGTAGATACTCAGAATCAAATGATTCAGTCTCAAGGGCAGAAAAACTTGATCGGGACATCCCTAAAGTGTATGTATTTTTCATTAAACCATTTATAAATGGATTTGCTGGTTCACTTTGTAATCATTGTCCTGGGCCATAAGAGCATAAGCATAAGCGATGAGTAGCAGTTCATTCAAGTCCTAAAGCAGCCACAGACTGTCACACTACAACCACTACATTTCACAGCAGATATGATGTTCTTTTCTGAAACACTGGGAGTTTGGACCAGACGTAATAGGGATCAGCTTGTATGACTTACAAATATGCGTTTTAGAAATGTTTTGGTGGCACACCAGCATCTATTATGTTCACTTTTGCAATTATCACTGCCTTGGAGCGTCCCTTTTGTTGAAAATCGCACTATACAACTTTTCTCTCACGAGATGCCTCCTGGAAAAACTGACTGAGTTTCACTTCATGGCATCACGTTGCACGCTATCAAACGCTAATAATATGCTGCACGTGAATGCTGTAATTCGGGCCTGCTGTCCTACAGGTGTGACGGCAGTCGATGAATGAGTGCTTTTTGGGCAGCTTCAAAACTGGAAGTAGACGATTCAGCTGTGGGAATGGATTCTCCTGCAACCGGTAAATGCATAAGCCCCACTTAAAGCCCACTAAAAAATGGCACTAAGAAAAAGAAGAAGGTTTTATCAGCAGCATCTCGTGAGTTAAAAACAAGATATGATAAAAGTCAGACAGGCACCTGGATATATATCAAATATATGATCAATTGAATGGAGGCTGCTTGAACTAGATCTGGCACTGAAAACAGATATTGACACGTCATTTCCTGGTGACCAGGTAAGAAACATTATAGGTCGTATTTAGAGCTTGATATGGTAATGATATGACCTCAGTCATGACTTGAAAGACCTAACTTGCCGTAGCATCAACTGTAGGCTAACCATGCAACAGCTGCTATGTACTGCTGAATGTTTAGAGACTGGACATAGCCACCTATACTGCATCCGATTTGGTTCCCCGTTGGAAGGACTGTTACCCCTGTGAAATTTACGTGTGCCCAAAAAATCTGTGGAGGCATTTCTGCCCACCTGGACCACCAAATGAAGATTTTACTTATTGTGTCGCTCTACATGGAGCTTGATTTCATAATACCAATATATACAGTGGTTTGGCAGTATGTCACTGTACTTCTTTCTTTTTTTTGTGTGAAGCGTTTGTGCATGCTCCTGTGCGCCGGTCCCGTTGCTCGTGAGTTTCGTTTCTTCATCCTGCCCATGCTCCTTTAATACTGTACCTTGTTGCTCAACATTACTGCTTGGTACTGACAGTTTACCAACTGATACTGCGTTATTTTGATGTGTGTTGGTTTTTTTTGCCAGTGACTTTGTAAAACCGTCAATACACTGGCCTCTTCAGATGCACTCCATAGAGATTTTGTTTTATGACAGTGAAAAGAGGGGGATAGAGGGCAAATATCCCCCAAGATACGGGGTAAGTCTTTAGCTCCACCTCCGTTGTCACCAGTCAACATATCTTCACCACATACTCAGAGATGATCAATGTGAAGTGAGATTTTGTTTTGATCAGCAGTGCTTTTTACCTTCGATCTCTCCTGTAGATGTTATTTGTTCCTAGCGTCTTTCTTAGTGATCACTGAACTGAGCAGAGTAAGCCCTACAGTTATATACCTGGTGCTCTGGATTCTTTGATGACTTTCTGGATGAGTCTTTGATAGTCTCTGAAAGTAAATCTGGTAGACTGGCTACTCCAGGGAAGGTTAATTGCTTTCTCATGTTTTCTCCTTTAAGACTGAAATACTAAATACTCAAAGCCTTAAGCATTAAAGAGTAACTAACCACCAACCAGAGTTGAACTCTGCTCATATTTTTTTGTTTAAAAAATGCCTCAAAATGAGACGTTGCCTGGCGGATTAGTGAGGAGGATGGCTGGGCGTGGTCTGCCCTGTGATTGACATGACTGCATGCAGCGGATCTGCAGCGGGACACACCCAGATAGCCAGAAAGATGCAAAGCAACAGCTCCATTGCCTCAGAGGGGAGCAATTATGAGGTGGACTATTGCTCCCATTTTTTCTTTGATTGGAGGAAGGTTTCCTGGAGGAGGTGAGCGGCTCTATCGTTTTGAGCCAATGGCTTCGAGTTGCCAGCTCCAACTCGCTACTTAGGTATGGCCGAGAATGAGCTTGTTTTATACTCCACACTATTAAAATGAATTAGTTCCCTTTTATTTCTCTGGAATATAACACAGCTAACATTTGATGTGGAGATTGATGTGCGGAGACAAAATATTGTTTAGTTGTGTTTTTTAATGAATTTGTAAATGTTTATTTTTTTTTCAAATTTATTTTTAATGTAGTTGTGTTTAGATTTGTAAAGCTGTAGGCTTTTTCAACGTAAATGTGGTTTGCCCCATACATTAGTGATCAACATGACATTGTTATTTGACATAAAAAATTAAAGAAAGAACTGAATATTCACGTGGCTCCCTGCTGCCTGAGACAGACAACAGCAGCTGTGCGTTTACATCTTCATCTCTCTGCATCTTCCTAACTACAGGGAGATGGTAATTGAGCATCTGTTACCTGGAGTCAAATCTGTCTTCTTCTTAGTTTTTTCTTACATCCTCCCACCTTCTGCTGCCTCTGAACCTCATTGCTCTCCGACTCGTCCGCTGAGCTAACATGAAGTGTTGTCCTCCACTATTTAGAAGTGCATACGAACATGTATACATGTATGAACAGAAAAGAAAAACGAAGTAAAGCAGGATACATATTAATTTTTTTCTTATTAACTCTTCAGATGCACAAATCCAGTGTATGGAAGGGGGTGGGAATCGGTCTAATTAACTGGTTGAAGGCGTCAGCTAGAGATGTAAGGCAAGCTGTGAAGTCAATTAAGGAAATTGAAATTTTCAGAAAGCAAATAATGCACTACCTCTCTTGTGTAAATAATGTAACCAGCTGCCATTTGGTACTTGCTTCTATCCTAAGTGCCTGGCAGTTGCATGAGGGAGGTTGAAATTTAAGCATGGCAGTGAGACAAGCTCTTAATCCTGGCTGGCTGTGCCTGAGCCAGGAAGGAAGCGCTGCTTTGTAGTAAAAGGTTGCTGCAGCGGAGGTTGCTTGAGGATCAACATTACCGGGTAATGTCAGATGGTATTTCACAGAGAAAGCAAGTACTGGAGTGGGACTTTGTGATAAACGCTGAAGAGGCTCTTCAGTTTACCGTCCCTGCGTCCCTGCATCCCTCATGTCTGGAGCTGGGTGATTGAAGGATTCACCACAAAGCTACATCTTTATCTGCTCAGCCGTGGCTCATTGTGACGCAAATAGGAGTAAGCTGTATTCCCTGTTCTGTTTTCTAAATTCAGTGAGAAACAGACAACTGGTCTCCAGAAGGAATAAATTAGCATCACTGCCCTCCTTCTATTTGTTTGTTTGTCTGTTAGTGAGATAAGTCAAAAAGTTGTGGACAAATATTCAATGAAATTTTCAGGAAATGTCTGCAATGGGCCCAGAAACAACTGATTCAATTTTAAGGTTGATCTGACATAAAGCACATATCCACTCAACTGACTAGCGGTGCTATCTGTGCTATATATTAGGGGGGTAATAGTCTGCACAGTCTTGGTTCGGTTAGTAGTGTAGATCAATTTCACGGTTTGGTTCATTTTCAGTACGGTCAAGGTACAAGGTGAATGTTAACATTATTTTTTTTGGTAATGACACTTGAAGAGCAGGTTACAGATTAGAGCCTCCCTTAAACCACTGTTTAAGAAATATATTAAAGCCGCAGTCTGTATTATTTTGGGGAGAGAGTTTTTTATAAACCCAACGTTCGCGCGTGAAAATACAATATTGGAAGCGCGTCCAGTTCGCTTTGTACACGCTTCAAGGTGCGAATGTTCAAGCATCCAGCTGGGGGCATGTGGTGCGTTTTGACTCTTTTGGCGTGGACACAGGGGACTGTTATGGATTATGGTCTCCGATCTGACGGAGGACAGAGTGGATTAGGTGTTCGGCCTGGCCTCCGGTAGAGCTGGGACCGCTGCACTGGGGGTTTGGTGAGCTACAGATACAATCTAGCTACGGCAGAGGGATCCATAAACAGCAGCGAGCCTCTCATAAACACCGGCTCCTCGCCGACTGGAAAACATGACTTGTTCGCCCAGTTTGTGCCGTGAAGGTCCAAGCTTCGCCTGCCGACAAACCAACTACATTTCTGAGCAGCTTTCCATCTGTCTGCGGCTCGTAAAAGTTTATAGTATTTGAGCAGCGTGGGACGTGGTGCGGGATCTGCTACCATGAAACCAGGTGAGGAGGCCGTTTCAAGGCTCACTTCTAGGCCGAGAGGTGCTTTTACAGCAACAACGGCTCTTTTAAGAGCCACCCACAAACCTCTTAAGAGCATTCCTGTCTAAATAGTTTAACCTATTTATAATATTTTTTTTTCCTGTCTCTGTATTGAAAACAGCTTGTGTCATGCAGCTCGGGGTGATTAGCCACGATGTTTATCAGTAATTCCTCCATGTCCTGCTGAGGCTGTGACTCCATGACAGCCACAGAATCACTGAAACACTGTCCCCTGATTGGTTGACGCGGCGCGAATTGAAGCTCTAGTTCAGAGATTTTCAACTTGAGCAGACTTTTTCACGCGCTGCAAACGCCTCATTCGCACAAATCCTCGCCGCAGATCAGGCAGAAAAGCTTTTTAGCGACGCAGATCTGCTTCTGATTTGAAGAGGGACCCCCTGCCGCGCTTCAACTTGACCTATGACATGTACACCTCACTCGCCGCTTGCTCAATTCGCTTTTGGTGTGGACGTACTGTGACAGAAGTGGATAACTAGTTACCATGACAACGTGTTGTTCTGTACCACGGGGAAGCAAATGTGTTTCCAAATTTTGGGGGGGGGGGGGGCTTTCACAATGGAAGCGGGCATTCCAGCTCCTGCTCTCAATTAAGAGCCACTGGCCGGAACGTCTGCAAGTAGTAGGCTGGGCTGTGCTGTTTGTTTCATATACAAAATGGCAAAAATAAATTATAGTGGTCTTTGAATTGGCTTATGATGCTAAATTGCTTGGCTGCAATTTCCTAAACATGTTAGAACGATTTCAGTCATTTTTACATACCCTAAAAGATATTAAGATGCTGTGAACCTAACATTGAATTCATTTGAAAAAATGTTATCTGCTTTACTCATTTTACACCTGGTTATTGTATACATCTAATTTCTGATAAAGGTGATCAAGTTATAAGAGTGGCGCTACTTCAGTATTATTTTTTTGCTCAAGTAAAAAGTGGCTGTCATCAAACAATGAAAAAAAAATAAATATATATATACAATTTTTTTAAATGACATAATAATTTATACTTATTTTTATACATATGTATTTATGCTGACAATATGTAATGTTTACTGTATTTTTTTGACCCTTGATCTTTTTGGCTTGGCAGATGGAAAATAACAGCAGCAAAACTTGTGAAAAAGCAAGAAGTCCCACATCAACAAAAACAGCCTCTGTGTCTCCTGTATGTTTGCTTAAGATCTGCTTGTTTTTCATTCAGTAAAGCTTATCGTTGTGGATAGAGCAGAAACTGAGAAATGTTGCTCTAGTCAGAGTGAGGATACTTCATCATATCATCACTTTAGCAAAAGTAGAAAGTGCAGTTTAATAAAATTGTCCTAAAACTATTTCTTTTCCCTCAAAAAACTCAGTCAAGTGAGTAAAGGTAATTAAAAGTTAGTAACTAGTAAATTGAATTAACTACACATCTTTGGCCACTGGTACATTTTGATTTTGATTGACAGTAGGAGATCTAGATTTTTAGGGTTAAGGTTGCTAAATTGCACGAGCAGAAGGCACAAGACATCCGTCTACGGCAACATTATCATTATTTGTGGTTTATTTTATTCCATTTATTTGTAGTTCTCGCTCCCTCCACCAATTGGAGCCCTAGGCAACCATCTATTCGGCCTATGCCCAGATATCCGACCTCTGTCACTATATGTGCATGCTTTTGTTAATTATATTTAATTATTGAACAGGAATTGCTGAACAACAGGTGACTGTGCCACTGTGTCTTGATATTGCATCACATCCAATAGATGTTTTATTCTCCTCCTTCTCCTCACACAGTGTTTCCACTGAGGCTGAAGTCTGTTTCTGAAGTCTGCTTTACAAGCGAGCTTCATCTATGAATAAAACACACACGAAAAAAAAAAATGCAGAAAAGAAAACAAAAAAAGCTGCAAACAAAAAAAGAAAGTAGATCAGCCGGTCTCTTGGTACCTTGGATCTGGCAGATCTGAGAGAGTTGTACTGGAAAGGAACAGAATAATGGAGAGAATAATTGATAGCTTTATGATGAGAAGTTTTTTTTTTAAAAAGGATTTTGTTGTTCAAATTGGTCTAAGATAATAATGAGAAAACAGAATGTTATGTGATTCTTTATTCTATCAAAAATCAATGAAAGGGAAGCAATCAACATTAAAGCTTTTTTCACATTCAGTTCCTGCTTCGCTTTTTTGTTTCGTGTCTAATATGATATACCAGATTTGAATCTGTGCAAACATGTTTAAAACGGTAAAGAAGGCAAATGTTTTGATACGGATGAGAAGTGGCAGCATATCCCTGACTTGACTTGATCAACCAGTAACGCCTCCAGTGGAAACACCAAAATACCAAAAATCCAGACTTAGAATACACATTCTCATCTGTCCAGCTCTGGTTCTTCATGTTTGGTGAGGCTCAGTTTTAATGACTGCTTTGTGTTAAACAAAGCTGCTGAAAAAGATTTGAATGCTGTAAGAGACAGTTAGACGTACTGTACATGGACAGCATTATATTGTGTTTTCTAGTTATAGTGACCACCCGGCAACCCTGGAAAAGATACATCATTAAAAGTTTTCACTATTTTTCATCAAAATAAAACACTCAAACATAAAGTCAACATACATGTAGTACAATTCAAATACAAAGTATAAATACATGACAACTTCAAAGTACTTGGCCTCATGTCATCATCTTTCTTATGTGAATAATCCCATTAATTCATTTTACTAAACAAAGTCACAGGCTAACAACTACTGTAATTCACTTTAGAAGATAAGCTTTAATGCCTACTAGAGAAATGCCTAGCCCCTCACCATGACCCTAAAAGGGAACAAGAGCGTAAGGAAAAACGTTCTTTACGCTATTAGAAGGAGGTACATGTGGATCCTTATCAACTTAGCTTTTAGAATGTTGCCTTGTTACCTTCTAAGCTTTTCGGTAAGGTAAAATAAGGTAATTAAAAGCAAGATAAAATCATTAACTCATGAGTAAGTTCACAAAATGCAATCAAAAGCCTTCAGTTGATCCAAAATGCTGCAGCAAGAGTTCTGATGAATATTAAAAAGAGAGATCACATTTCTCCTGTTTTGGCCTCTCTTTATTGGCTCCCTGTAAAATCCAGAATAGAGTTTAATATCCTCCTCCTTATGTATAAAGCCCTTAATAATCAAGCTCCATCGTACATCAGAGATCTGATTGTTCCATATTTTCCTAACAGAGCACTTCGTTCTCAGAATGCAGGTCTACTGGTAGTTCCTAGGATTTCAAAAAGTAAAATAGGAGGCAGATCTTGTAGTTATCAGGCTCCTCTCCTGTGGGAGGCAGATACTCTGTCTGTTTTTAAGACTATGCTTAAAACCTTCCTTTATGTTCAGCTTATAGTTACTTATATAGACACTAGACTTTATAATCCCTCTCCGCTTTCTAACAGTAATGTATTAATTTACCAGAATAAAATGATTAGAGAATTGAACAAAGGTTGAATCATGAATCAGGACAGAAAAAGATTTACACCAGGTTTTAAGGCTAGAAAGTGATGGACAAAGATCATGCCAGAGTCTTTGGAAGAGCGGGCCTTTATCCCCTCCAGTTATATCAATTACCAATAATATTATCTCTCTCATACATAGATTCTGGAGAGGGCACAGTCCTAAGAGCAAGGAGAGATGCATAAGCACTACAATACTTACCCACTTACCTCCTTCTTTCCTCCTTGATTTCCCGGCAGGGAGTAGAGGGAGATGGAGTGTTCAGCCCGATCCGGTGAGGGGAGGATGCAGCCCGGTACGGCAGCCTTCCTCAACTCAATCTCACTCACACCGTACATTGCTAATAGACTTAAGAATTAGGGGAAAAAAATATCCTTTTTCAGACTCAACTGACCCTAACACACCTTCTGCTTTTCTTTTCTACTACTCTCCAGATATATTTTTCCTAATGTTAATGCGATTGTTTACCCAGTTTTCTCTCAGTGTTTTTCTTCCCATAGAAGCTCTACCCGGTCTGGTGCCCTGCTCAGCTATAATGCCCCCTGCTGGATGGGGAGCGTTGGTCCAGATGATGCTCAAACTCACCGAGCATCCTCCATGCTGTCTCTTTTCTGTCTTCTCAGACCCCCAGACGGTGGTGGCAGATGACCACTTGTACTGAGCCAGGGATCTGCCAGAGGTTTCTTCCTGTTAAAGGGGAGTATTTCCTCTCCACTGTCGCTACATGCTTGCTCAGGGTTTGCTGAGGAATTGCTGTGGTTGGAGTCTGCATGATCCGGACACAACCTCATACTGATGACTCATCGCAATCTGCTGGGATTCCTTACATAGAAAACTTAACTGCTTGGAATGTTTGTATAATTGTATTGAGATGACATTTATTGTGAACTGGCGCTATATAAATAAAAGTAAAGTGAATTGAATTGAATGATGTGCAACACAAACTGTTTGCACATGAAGATCACCGGGTGAAAGACACATCTCTATCAGAAACATTATGCTAAAAAAAATCAAACTTGTTCTCTCTAACTTGACGTCCTGCCCAAGATGCTTTCAGTAAGACAGAGAATAAGTTACAGTTACAGAGAAAAATATTCCATTTCAGGTGCGTTCATGTTTAGCTTTTTGTCAGCTCATTTAAACTACTGGTAATATAATCAACACAGTCTCTTTTTTAAATTCCCTGATTTCTCTTATTTTTCTCCTTGTCTGCCACACTTCTCTGGAAAAAGTCGTTCTCTGCTTCTGCAAAGCTTTTTAAATTAGTTGCAGTGTGGTGCCTGGTTTGCTCTGTAAGTCTTCATTAAATATTCCTTTGATTCATATCGAATCATAAATACACTGGAAAGTGAAACCTGGTTCTTTGCTCGGGCTTTGCAGTGGCTTTGTAGACTCTTTTTCTTCTGATATTGAAAATTTAAGTTGCTTTGAAGTGGCAAACCAACTTAGTTGGACCCCTCCCCCCGTCTGCTTCTAAAACTTATTTTTATCTAAAGGGCAAGTTGGGGTTTTTGGTGCAGCTTCCGTTCCACACGGTTTCACTTTTCAGCTAGCATTTCAAAGATCTCCTCTGTTTACATCATCCCTCTTTCGGGGCTTTAAAAGCATCTCTATTTTTTTCTGATTTTCAGTGAAATCCCACAGTCTTTCTTGCTGTGTGCCATATCCCCACATGCTCTCAGCTGTGTGTCCTATTTTTAGAGGACCTAGAGTTCCATCTTCGTTTCTGTCCCAGCAGGTGGGAAATTGTTATCACACTGGCATTTTATTCATATGAAGGTATGAAAGCCATTAATCACATTACTTCACCCATTTATACAAATATAGAACTTGGTAGTTGAAACTGACTGGATGAAAGAAAAATTTTCTTGAAAATGTTAATAGTGCAAAAAATTTTCCACTTCCTTGACTGGTTTTGTAATCCTTCCAGCTTTATAAAAACAAAGCATACACCTTATCTGCATGGAAAATAGCTCCTATCTGAAGTTCCCTACTCTTGAGCTGCTTCGCATTATTAACAGCATAGCAGGGTTAATTAAAAGGAGCTCTATTTGTTACGTAATTCAATAAAGTCAAGCCTAATTAAGTATTTAATTAGAGAAAGGCTGACATGAAAAGTGAGTTCTCCTTGTGAAGCAATCCAGTTTATAGATTTGACAGCGATAAGACTCCTACGGTGTAATGTTTTATTCCAGCAGAGGAAGATTGAAGCCCATCAGTGTGCAATTAAAGGAAGTACAGCTGTTCTTGAATATTTGAGCCTCTGATATTTGTATGTTTCTTCTGTTCTCCAGATGAGTGCATTTATCGTTCGGTCAGTGTGCCCACCTGTCCTTGAATTTACGTTCGAAAGAGATTAATTCAGAAATTGGATGTCATCATCAATCCGTCAAAAACAGGAAAAAGAAAAAAAAAAAGCAAGGGCACTGATATCCCTGAGACACGAATGAAATACGCAAGGAGCATTTCCTGCCGCACACCATGAATAAAGGGAGATACCAGATACAGGGAGAAACTGTCAGACGGTTTAGCCCTAAAGAACTCTTACATATGAGGGCAGGCTGTGTGACAAATAGGACGAGGGCCATTTAAGTGACATTGATAAAAAAGGCATGAAGTCAGATTATCCTCCGGAGGGAAGGAAGTGCATTAGAGGTGATAGCATTGCCCTGCAGCATGTGGAATGAGAATAAATGGCAGATTGGGTCTTTAATCAGCAGGATGTCTCTATGTGTGAACCCCTCCATAGCCTTGTTAATACATTCATACACCTTGATTTTTCTGACTTTTGTTGTGTTAAAAGTACAAAGCTGTATGTATTTTAAATGATAATCCAGCATAAAGTTATTCAAAATTGTAAACTGAAAGGATTCACACAATGTTTTATAAGTCCATATAAGATTTTTTTTAAAATCAAAATCTGAAGTATTAAGTGAATTTGAATTTAGTGCCCTTTTAATTTGATACACATTTTATAGGCTAAAAAGCAAAACATTATGGAGGAAAACATAAATGAATAAACGGGACTGAGGAGAATATTATAGCTAAAGGTTTTTAACTTCAATTTAACCAGGTCAGTTTTAAAACTGAGATAATACTCCATTATCCCCTCCCATGTAAAGCAAATCTACCCCAAAAACAGTAAGGCAGACAGATCTACATTGCTTGCCTAAGCTATGAGGACAGGGCACATATAAAAGAAAACCAAAACAGATAAGAAAATTGAGGGCAACAAAAAAATCTGTACGACATGCATGACTGAGTTGCAGTCTAGTTGCTCTGACTGCAGTTGGGACACTGCTATGAAGGGACTTCATACTCTACTTGTGAGTGATTTGGGAATAGGCCCTATAACAGCACCGGATGCTCATCGAGCAGAGTAAGTCGGAACTAAAAGGAATATTTAGGAAGCTTCATTATAAGTAGCTCTGATCCTATCAAACATTTTCAGAACCTTCAAATTTAAAGGATACTGACAGCTAAGACCTTAAGCTAAGATAACTGCAAATCGGGATGGAGATGAAGAACTGCCAGAAGAGCTCATATTTCCAGTTAACATCTAATCCAGTTTTTACAACCAGATGTACCGCTTTCCGTCAAAACTGAGCTTGATCTCAAATATTCTCCTGCATGCATGCAAAGTTCTGGTTACCTCCACTCAATCATTATTTTACATTGAAGAGGGTTTTTACAGATTTTTTTTCACACTTTTTATGAATTCTTGCACTCAGACTACATGCCCATGAAATATATGCGCTCTGAATCCAAAAACAGGTAACTCAGTTCTTAATTCTGAACTCACAGATTCATCACACAAATATCTCACAGGTTACAGTTTAATGGGAGGTAGATGAGCTGTGCAGCTTTTGCAATTAATTAGAGGCTTCGTTCTCAGCCTCTTCTATCAAGAGGGATTGGAGGTAAAAGAAGAAGTTGCCTATGATAATTAGTTTTTAGCATAATTACAGCTATATTCAAATTTCTCCTGCTTTATGTTGCCTAATTGTTCCTAGCTAACAGATTTCTGTGTGCGTATGCAACCCTATGTCTGTGTGGATACCTACCATTTCTGATTCTTATGCGTCAGAAGGGATTGGACATTCTTGACACACTATGGCCATAAAGTATAGGTTTCTATACAAGAGGATGAAAACAACATTTTTATTGCTTTTTTATAACTTTCTGTCTAAATTCATATTACTCACTGTCAGAGCACCCCCATCTGCCATGCTTGCTCCAGCATCTGACGCTAAATCAGGACATGGAAGTCATCTTTTCACCTTAAGGAACTGTTATGCTTGCACGTATCCTTGTGAGATAAAGAAAACAAGAATGGAGTAAATCTTTCATGAACAAAGAGCAGAGCATCAATGGTACCAAAGTTTGCAGAGAACTTTTGGAGCTGAAGAACTTTGATAGAAATAACAAAAGGAAACTTACGTCGAGGAATCCAGGAGGACACTGAGGAGGTCACAGAGATAAACACAGGGAATAACAGAGAGAAAAAGAAGGAGCTAGTGGGGCTTTTATACTGAGGGGAAAGTGGGTGCGACAAAGGAACAGATGAATTAATCTGAGAAATAGAAGCAGCTGAAGGAGAGTGCAGGTGGAGGAGAGATGAGAAGATAGACACAATTTCTAAACAGCTGGGAACGGGAGCGGTCTGACAGACAGAGGGAAAGATAAAAAGAAGGGAGACCACAGAACTAAACCTGAAACTTAAACATAAAATAACACTAATCTAAAGAACCTGAAATATTGGCTGTTGTGTTTTATAGTAAATGCATGAAAAAAATTATAGTAAGCAAATAGAGAAATGAACAAGATCTAAGCAGATACCCAATAAAGAAATTAGCAAAACAGAAAAACAGATTAAACTTTGGGTTTAAACACCAATGAATCATGACATTTTAAATATGTTTGCTTCACAATCCTATCAGTAGCTTGTGTGTTTGTTCATGCCATACTTTCTTCTTCCACTCAACTTTCGGGTATATACGATTGGATACAGCACAATACGGACAGCCAGTTTCTTGATCAATGACCTTTTTTTGCTTATCCTCCTTGTGAAGGGTGAGGATGCCCGTCTGGTGAGAAGCTCTCCAGCCATCAGTCTTTCCCATATTTGTGCATTCCACAGAATTGAAGAATGCTGCTTTTATTGGCCTTATATAATATTCTCTTTTAATTTGAATGCCCAACAGCTGTTAGGCGTAATCATCGAAATGAACAGATGCATGTGGATCCTCACAAGATTTACAAAAGTTTGTTAGCCAGTGATTAACTTTTACACATTTATGTACCTACTCACCCCATATATGTCACTGACAGAGTATGTGACCTGACTCAAACACCACAACAGAAACAGAGGCATACCATATAAAGAGTTCTGATTATATATTTATTTAAACACAACTAGGTTTCAAATGTAAAGGGTGAAAGTCAGCGAAATCAGGAAAAGTGAATCCCCCAACCTCATCTCGAGGGTCACAACAGTAAGCAACCTATCTGAGTTTGCCCAACTCTTTAAGTCCAGTTCAAATTTGCGTTTCTCAGCCATCATAGCAAAATCTTTTGTCGTGGATAGAGGAAAAACCATCAGTGTGATTTGTACCTTTGTGGCTGTTCACTGTGAGAGGCCTTCCTACAGCTTAGTGAACACAATCACAATCAAATTCAGCCTCTGATAGTCTTCAAGCAGGGTCAGAAAATCTGCAAGCTTTAGCTAAACACCTTTGTGTGGCTTTCTTGGTGGCGCAAGAGTAAGCAAATTATGAATAATGATGCCGTGTCTGGTTCATCAAGCCTAAAACCCTATGCAACTTTTAAGACGTCAACTCAAAATCCATTTCTTATACTTATTAGATAAATTTGCCTGACATAAAAATCAGAAAACAATACTACGACACTTTCAAGTAGCTCGGAATACAGCCTCTGCTGCCTGTATTTAGAGTTGGTACTGCCTGAACAAATGTCCTGTCCTGGACGAATCAAACCAATACCAGACCGAACAGCTTTATGATAAGAAGCGGAACGTCGAAAAAAAGTTACCAAACTTATCAGCTGATTCGGAAAAAAGCAAACGAACTATAGGTGTGAAATCGTCTTAAACTTTCTGACTGTTACTGGTCAGGTTGCCTCGAAGATGCCACCCTTCTCATGTGGTGTTATATTGATTTCTTTAAATGTAACAGATCTTCCTATAAGCCCCTATACGAAATTGAGCCCAAAAATTAGTCTTACTGCATGCAATCGTATGTTTAAAGTAATCTTTTATTGTGTCTGGAAGTAATGCTAACATTCTAGATTGGCCCAACCAGAGACACGACTTGAATCTGTATGACACAGTGTGGAGAAGGCTAAAGATTAGGGTGATGGCAAGAAAGCCTTTCACTCTCATTGGCTCAGAGCTCATCACTAAAGCTAATTGATAAAAATACCAGTAGAAACAAGCAATAAAAAAAGCTCAACAATTAACATAAGTAGGCTCTTAAGATTTCTCTTATGCCAGTAAAGATGCTTCCGTTAATTATTGGAAAGGGTGTAAATGAATTTGAACACATGAACAAATGTTTGTTGTTGTTTTTAAGTGAGACTCCTTTTATATTGTTTCATTGCATTTTGAGAGAGACCTGTCTCATTTTCCTGCTTGGTTCAATGAAAACTATTTTTATGTTCCTAATTTCCACATTGGAATTCACTGATCCCCTAAAAACATAACCCTTTATCCCACAAATGTTTGTAGAGGCCATCTGCATGCCTTTGCAGTGTTTTACACAACAGTAACCACACAAGTAAGAAGAAACACTTAAACTCAATAATTTGGTTGAATCTACAACCCCAACCTATGCAACATACACTGTGTTAAGTCATACCATGGCAATCAGTGCATTAACAGAGGAAGCTCAAGTTAGCATTTGATTTTTTTTTTGGGAAAAATAGACAGATGGAGTCTTCCCTGTTCCAAATAAGTGAGTGGAGGGGGGTCCTTTTGTGTTACTTCTGACATGCTCTTTGGTTTAAGCATTTCACCTCAGCTATAGCCTGTATTTGTTAATACAGAGATTATAGGTTTTATTTGAGTCTCTTAGAATGAAAACTATTGTTAGAAAGAGTTGAAAGTCTGTACCCAGCAAATATCAACGTGTTTACAAGCAATGTGATGCTTGTGCTGCTTTTTTTATCAAAACTATCAGCTGATAATAGAGATGTGACAGCATTTAAATTAATCTTACAATTTCAGTGGCCATTATGGAACTGAATGGATATTTGGTTTGAAGATTCTTTACCCCGTAGGACCCAGGGTTGTAAAATTATAACATCTCTATTTCAAACAAATAAAATGTACAAATTTAGAAATATTTATTTTTATTTTTAACCAAAACTTAGAGGCTGTAGACTATTGTTCAGTCTAGGAGAGCTGTTATATGATATGATATTAAATTAAATTTGCATAACTGTTCAAGGGTCACAAACTATCACAACCTGAAAAACCATGGCTGAACAAGATTTCTGTGATGAACCGTACCAAATTAATTTAAGAAAAAGTAAAATACATTTTGGTTTATGACTGCAATGTTTTAAACGTGTATGTAATTTATTCTTTGTGCAACACTTGTACAAAATTCAAAATGAAACTTGTTTTATGAAAGGTTGAATATTCTTAAAGACACACTCTTTATCTTTGCAGATATTTGCCATCTAGAGGAGCACCTGAGGAAGACCTACTCCCACAACCATAGGCGTGTGCCAGCCAAGATCCCAGATGATATGCTGCCAATTCAACCACCCGAGCACCAGCTGGAAATGAGACCCCCTACTTGGAGCAAAGTGGAGAGCACAGTAAAGCGAGCAAGAACAGCTTCAGCCCCTGGGCCCCATGGCATTCCATATAGGCTCTAAAAGAAGGTGCCAGGCATCTTGAAGTACCTCTGGAAGCTCATGAAAGTAGCATGGAAAAAAGGAATTATACCAAAAGCATGGCGGCGGGCAGGAGGGATCCTTATTCCCAAAGAATATACTTCCTCAACCACTGATCAGTTCTGCCAGATCAGCCTCCTGAATATGGAGGGAAAGATATTTTTCAGTGTTGTGGCCCAGAGGCTCTCAGTGTTCTTGCAAAAGAACAACTTTGTCGACACCTCAGTGCAGAAGGCAGGGATAAGTGGTTTCTCAGGATGCCTGAAACACACAAATGTCTTCTGGCACCAGATAAAGACAGCCAAAAAGGAGAAGAAAGACCTGCATGTGGTTTTCTTAGATCTTGCCAATGCCTTTGGGTCAGTGCCACATGACGACAATAACAACAACAAATGCATGTACCAAATGCCTGCTGGATAAACTCCAGGGAAATATTAAATTGATATTAAACCCAGCAAATCCTGCAGTATATTGTTTTTTTTAAAGACATGCTAATCAATGAGAGGTTCCAGGTCAAAAACAAGCCAATACCAAAAGTTCTGGAGAAACAATCAAAAGCCTTGGCCGCTGGTATAGCTCAGAACTCAAAGACTTGAAGCCGGTGGAACCACTCAGGCAGGATATAATCAGCGGCCTCAAGAAGATTAACAACTCTGCTCTCCCCGGGAAGCTGAAACTGTGGTGCTTTCAGTTTGGGCTGCTGCCCAATCTCATGTGGCCAATCTCTATCTATGAGATCACGCTATCCCATGCCAATCGACTGGAGAGATTAGTGAATACACAAGGGAGGAAGTGGACTCCCGAGATGCCTTACCAGCATTGGCCTGTATGGTAACGGAGCCCTCTCTCTGCCAATCTCAAGCCTGGCGAAGGAACACAAATGTGCCAAATCAAGGCTGGAAATAACTCTCACAGAATCCCGGGATCCAGCTGTCAGAGGTGCTGCTCCAATCCTAGCAATAGGGACGAAATGTAAGCCATCGGCAGCAGTTTCAGTGGCAAAGGCAACCCTCAGACACCATGATATAGTGGGGCATGTCCAATATGGCAGGGGACCGTGGACTGGAAGCAGCAACACCCACATGGCAAAAGGCTACTCCAACCAAACGGCGGCACATGGTGGTGGAGGAGATGCGCCACCAGGAGGAAGCAGCAAGGTGTGCCAAGGCACTGGCTGTGGCTGAAACATAGGGACCATTGTTGTTTTCATCCGGATAATCTTGCACATACGTACAACTCTGGCGGGCAAAAAGCTTCCACTTCACTATGCAAAGCCATCCATCCATCCAAACCATCTTTGTGCAGATAATCAAAAAAGTTGCATCACAAAGCTAACTGTATGTAGCAATAAGCTTCCAGACCGTTTGATTCAGTCATGAGACCAGATCCCTGGATGGATGGATCCTCCACTCTAACCCAGTCATAGACGGCAGCACATTTCATCACCTAATAGGTATTAAATATTATTGCTGTCCTTTTTTCTATTATTTGTTCAGCCTACAGCACTGCATATATTGACCATGCTGATAGACTTTTTCATTCAAGTCCATGTAGCGCTGATCTGTTGAGAACAGCTGAACAATTTACTCCCTGTGGAAAGACGAGAGTTCCGCTGGTCTCCGGCGAGAAAAAAAAGATGGTGCTCCTGTGTTCCGAAATGTTTTTGAAGAGTATACCATGTGACCGTGACGTAGCGTGCTGGCGCATGCGCAATTAGAAGATCACGGCTGTAACTACTTTTCTTAAGCGTGCAGAACGGATTTTGTTTTTTTTTGTCTCTCTCATTTTTGAGTTGAAGTTCTTTTGACAGATTTTTTTAAGTTAAATAAGGTGACATGTACAGTTAACTTAATTAACATGAGTTCAGTTCACTAAAACACAGAATTGTTTATTACAGTGTAACAACAACGCTAGTCAACACGGGCGATCCGTCTTTCTGCCCTCCAGCCAGAAGCTGGGTGGCGAGGGCTTGGGTGTGAGACGTCACGTTTCAACTAGTCCAGAGTGCGATAAACAGCCACGCAACCCTCCCACACAATGGCTGCTCCGAAAAATAAACATAATAAACTGTGTCGTGCTGCCTAAGAGTCCTCTCTGCTTCTTTTTTATCACTTTTTAAAAGTGTTCTCTAGAGTGCTACATTGCACTACTAGTTCTACACGTAAACATTGTGCATGTTTTCAGGTATAACACAGCGCTGTAGCTGTGTGATGCATGTGCGTACCGATCCGTCAGAGCGGTAACAGATATTTTATAAATCTACCATTACACGTTTAGCTGATAAGTTGTCTGGGCTCTCAAACAGCTTGTAAGGTACTCATTTATCATTGTTTGTGTAAATACAGATGAAATTATCCCTTATTACATTTTGATTAAATATGATCAGTAGTGTTATTAATCTACCTGGCTCATCTTGAGCAAAAAAAAACTGATGAAGGAGGGATTAAACTCTTGCTTGCAAGATTTTTATACCATCATCATCAAAAAACAAAGAAGAAAGAAAGATGAGTATCTGGTTTCCTGGAAACAGAATAAAGTGAATCACCAATTGCCAGGATAAAAAGGTAAAAGCCAAAGTGCTATTCCTCAGCATCTTGCATAATACATGTGATGGCCTTTCACAGGGAGGAAATTTTCTTTCTAAAAATATTAGAAGAAGGAGAAATGTGTTTGAATAGTCAGGATGAGTCCCCCCCCCTTCCCTGAGAAAAATGATAGAATAAAGGAATATTTCGTTCTTGTAAAGACAAAACATTGTGTTCTCAACTTCTCAAAACATGTTTGCAGAAGACAGAAACTACTAATCTTAAGTACTTTAAAATACTTTTCATACCCTGGGGAATCTGGGGTCTCAAACTGCAGCGTTTAGGCGCCAGTGTTCTTCAACTTCAGGTGCATCCAAATCCCTGCTCAGCATCCGGTCAAGCTACAGAGTTAAGATCTAAAGAGCTCTAAAATAACGCAGTTATTGAGTCAGGTGTACTAAAGTACACACCCATCTAAAAGTAGCAGTTTATCGGTGCTCAAAAACCGGAGCTTGAGTCTGATCTCACCCGTTCCATTGTAGTTCTGGCTCTATGTTAAAGGTTGTTGTCATGCTGAAAGAGGAAGCTGTCTGTAACATTTTTTCCACAGAATTGTCCTGTAATCATCTTCTCCATCTTCTCAACTCTTAATTGCTTGCAAGTAAAGCACCCCACAGCGTGGTTCTACCACCCAGGGCCGAACCTAAATAGTACGTGGCCCTAAGCGAAATCTAAGGTGAGGCACCTCTAGCTGTTTAAGTAATCAACACTAACAGTGTTTCTGTCGAGGAATTATCGGTCTCCATCACTCCCCTGCTCTACTATGTCATCTGCATAAAGAGAAGTGATCTTGTCTTGTTGTGATGTTGCTTTCACAAATCGCTATAATAAACACAACAAAAGGCACAAGTTTGATGGAATTACATCGACTCTCACCCCTTTCAAGGCAAACTAAAGACATAATTGGTTGCACAATATCAGAAGATTTTAATTTAAAATGCAATAATCTGCAGCAATCGCATCAGGTGACAAACTGTTATACAGCAGTATACTAATAACATAACTAACCATTTTCAACAGCAAGATAACTGCAAATGATAACAATGGGAACAGGCGATTATTTAAAGGGCTTGTATCTCTCTCTGCAGCTAGTTTTTGCACACATCTGGTGAATTTGGAAGAAAAAAAAATCCTTCTATTCAGATTTGGTCCAGTTAGAGTGAGGGGGTGGAGTTTAACTGTCTTAGCTTGAAATGGATCAGAGATGATTGGCTGTTTTGGCTGAGACGTATGTATCACTTTTGTTTTTGCTCCCATTTTTTATGGGTTTACTCAAAGATTTTAAACATTTTCTACAAACACAAAACAACAATTTATCTCAATTATGCACAGTTTAGGTGTCTGTTACCCAGGAGCCTCTACAATGGATAGAGGGTTTTGCCAGTTGGTTCTCGTTATAGCTTTTTGTTTGTTTTGGGGTTTTTCACTTTTTGTGTGTGTCAAACTGCCAGTTTCATGCCTATCTCATCAGTCCTCATTTCTGTTTTCTTGTCCTATTACTTTTACTTCCTGAAATTGCAAAGGCCTTGGCAAGGCACTCAAGCAGGGTAAGTCCTCTCTCATCTAAAATCCCTGACATCTGACATATTTTTTTTGCAGAAGACCCACATTCAACCTATTGAGCAGAGACGTTTGAGACCGCTATGGGTGACACAAGTGTGTGGTAGATATGTCCTTGTCACTGGTGAAATGAATTTGTTCCAGTAAGCTCTTTTAAATGTCTATGCTCCCAATTTTGACTGCCCTGATATTTTTTTTGTAAAGTCTTTAATCTTGTTGCAGACTATAACACACATAATGTAATAATCAGTGGAGACTTTAATTGATATTTCAACCCTCAGTTTGACAGGTCCTCCAATAAAGTTGTCACATCATTGAGATCCGTCCCACTTCTTAATGATTTGGTGAAATTGTTTTACTTCGTTGATATTTGGAGGCTTCAGCACCCTCTCGAGAGGAAGTATTCATTCTTCTCTCTTGTTCATGGTAGTTATACCAGAACTGATCATTTCATAGTAGATTCTAAACTAATCTCGCACACGCTCAGTTCAACCTATTATAGTACTTTAGTGTCTGATCATGCTCCCCTTTCAATCCAGATGAATGTAAACCTCCATACACCCGTATACAGCTGGAAATGTAATCCCTCTCTAAAATCTGATAAAACATTTCTTAAAGAATTCTATTCAGAAACCATCAGGGCCACAAGCTTTACTGTTGGAAACGGAATGAATGGCTGTTTTTATTTCCTCCAGTGCGAGTTCCAAATCCGGCTTCATTAAGAGTTGAAATGTTCAAAGAATAAAATAAAAAAAATCATCTGTGCCAGAATCCCTTGGCTTTGCCTTAGAGATATACAACCGGCTGAAAAATTCTAGAAATCTAACATTAATCAATCTGGGATCAGTTACAGCGGAAATTTTGTTAATTGCTCTGTCAGCTTGCATGCCTTTTAGCTGCCTAGCAAGTAATTTGTCAGGCTTATGAATATAATTTTTAACCTGTTTTCCCAACATCTGACTGTAGTCATATTTTGTCTTCAGGATGGGGCCAAGTGTATCATCATTATTTGTATTACGAAGAGACGCCTCAAGCAAGAGCTTTTAATGGACGATTGATATGGGATGATATGACCACCTAGTACAACCTTAAATGACTCCCATAAAACTGAGTCAGAAACTGCCCCGTTATTGTTATTCAGCAGGAAATCTGAAATCTTTGTTGAGATATAGTCATTAAATTAAATTAAAATTAAAATTGCTGTGTGAAAGATGGAATATTTCCCAGAAGTATGAGTGATGCTCATTCAATTCAATTCAATTCAATTCAGTTTATTTATATAGCGCCATTTCACAACAGATGTCATCTCAAGGCACTTTACAAAAAGAGTTATTACAATACAATGTTTAGTGTAGAAATTACAGAACCACAGAAGATTGCGTCGTGGAATTCTCAGCAATCCCTCATACTGAGCAAGCATGCAGCGACAGTGGGAAGGAAAAACTCCCTTTTAACAGGAAGAAACCTCCGGCAGAACCAGGCTCAGCACAAGCGGTTATCTGCCGCGACCGTCTGTGGCTTGGAGAATACATAACAGAGACACAGAAAGAGCAATAGAACTGATGCAGAAGTTTGTTGCAGGACGTGGAGAATTTTCCGTCACTGCAATGCCATCTTAGTCAGGGTCGTCAAGCAGGGCTAATCCGGAGCACCTACTATAATAGAAAACAGGTTAGTGCTTGAATTGACAGCACATCATGCAGTTGGGGAGAAGTAGGAGAGAAAGTAGGAACAGACCCTAATAATGTCCTCCAACAGCCTAGCCTAAAGCAGCATAGCTACTAACATTAACCTGTCTCCTAGCTACTAGGAGACCTGGCTACCAACACTCTGTCTGAGTCCTCCTGACAGCCGTGGACGGTGTAGGGCCGGTAACGGCCCCCGTCATGCCGGGGTCTTCTCGGAGTCGGGTTGTTTGAGAATGCAGCCCAAAGTGGGTGGTAAACTCCATCTAAGGCTAAATACCGGCACGAGACCGATAGTCGACAACTATCTTAAGGAAAAATAAACAGAACTGAGAGGACAGAGTTGAAGAGGGCGAGAAACGTTTAAGAGATAAACGGGTGGGGTCCGCACAGTCTGCCCGGGGGATTCAACCCGGCAGGTAATGGGCGGCCGCACTGTGCGGGAGGATCCCCTTGAGGGACCTCTCTCCGGCGTTGGCTGGCCCCCGTGGGGCGCATTTCTTCCGCGGCGGTAAACCGCGACCGGCTCGGGATCTTTACCTGGCTTACATTAATCTATCTCTACCTAGCTACTCTACCTCTTCCTATCTCTTCCTAACTTTTGACACTCTGCCTGGCTACTAACATTAACCTGTCTCTTCCTATCTACCTGTCTAACCTGACTCTAACTACCTATAAACATATCTCTAACTGTAAGCTTTGTCAAAGAGGAAAGTTTGAGGCAAATCCATATTTGCCTCATTGTGAAAAAATACAGAGATAGCACTAACTTTGCATCTTATCCTTTAAGCCTCCTAAATAGTGATCCAAAGATTCTTAATAAAGTACTGACTAACCGATTAAAAGAACATGTCGGCTCATTAATCCACCCAGACCATAAAGATTTTTATTCCAGGTTCTCCTTCTCTAATACTCCCCTTCTGCTAAAATATAATGAATTCAAAAAAATTTGCTGGACTTAGCTGGACAGATGCTAAGCAAGCATTTGACCAGATTGAATGGAAATACATGTTTGCAAACACTGAAATATTTTGTTTTTGGTGATAAATTCATGACTCTTTTAAAAATGCTTTATGCTTGTCCCAAGTCCTCTGTCTTGCTCCATGACAAACCTCCTTTTTCATTGCATCACAGTACTAGACAAGGATACACCCTTACTCTTTTCACTTGCTTTACACTTGGTGTATCTGACAGTCCTATTGGTCTGTATGCAGATGATGTGATCCTAACTCTGTCTGATGCTAGGATTTCCCTCACATCACTTCTAAATATTGTAAAGGATTTTGGACAGCTCTCTGGTTTTACCATTAACTGGGAGAAAAGTCTGCTTATGCCTCTGTCTGATGGGCTTGAACCTGATTTTCCTTTTGACCTTTTGTTTGCCAAAAATACCCATTTATCTCACAGCATATTTTTCAAATTAATAGATTATATTATTATTTCATTTATCCGGACTTATAAAGCCCCTCGTATCTCAAAGGCACTTAAACAAACCCACAGCAGATGGAGGTTTTGACTTCCCTGTATTCCACTACTGGGTCTGTAACGGCAGGGCTTTGTTTGTTTTTGGAGTCACTCTACTGCTGTGGCCGACCAGATTCCTTTCCCAAGTTGGCCTGTAATTGAGGCTTTGGTAGCTTCAGTGCGAGTAGATGACTCCTTAGCAGCCATGTTATTCTACACAATTAAATCCACCTTTGTTGTCAGTACCAGCTACAGAATTAGACAGATTAAGAATATTCTGAATCTCTCTGGATTGTCTACCCATTTGTCAAAATCCTTTCTTTAAACCATGCATGATGGATGCTGCTTTTGCACACTAGCCTGATAAAGGTCTGACTACTGTCAGGGACCTTTTATATTAATAAACACTTTCCGTCTTTTGCAGAGTTGAGTGGGAAATTTGGTCTCCCCTCTCACCATTTTTCCAATATTTGCTAGTTAGAAATTTAGTTACGCAATCGATTTCTCACTGTGAAACTTTACCTGAGCCGCACATCTTTCATGAGCTTATGGCCAAACCTCCCAACATTTGATTTGTCAGTGTGTTAATCTTTTTAGTTCAACAGCCTCTTCTCTTCAAATTAAAGAAGCCTGGGTATCAGTGGAGTTTAGATTTCGGATGAGCTGTGAGTCCAAGAGGGTCAAATATTGCTCTCTTAATGCCAGACTTCAAATGAATTCGATTTAAAGTCATCCATCATTTACATTTCTCTAAGACCAAACCGACCAGGATTTTCCCATCTGTGTCCTGGAGCTAATGTGTGTTTTCTTAATGTGGTTTTTGAGCTGACATGCATTATAGTGACTGCAATATGTTTATATCATTGTGGGCTGGCAGTTTGTCTTCAGTGTTTTTTGTTGTCTTGTCCTTTTTCCTGTTGAACAACGTCCCTGTTCTATGTGATGTAAACACTCTATAAATAAATTGTTTAAAAAAGTAAGTTGGTGTTAAAGTTTAAAATAATTTTTTTATGCCTTGAAAATAATATGAAAACATTCTGTAATAAATTCATGTAATGGCAACCAATAAATATGTTTATTCAACATGTTAATTTTAGGAGAGAGAAAGTAAAGTATGTCAGATTTATTTATTCTGATCGTGTGGAACCAATGTACACAATCCATTCAATTTAAAAAAATGTCGATGTATGCTGCTGGTAAGGAGAGCATACAACTTCATGTCTAAAAATGCAAACTATCCCTTTAAGTTGCTTATAGTTGTATTTGATCTTCAGAAATCCTTTATGAACCATCTCAGAGTGTCCTTTATTGTTGCTTGCAACAGATGCAGTTGTTCATATCATGACAGAAACCCAACCACCAGACGGATTCTTTGAAAAATCTACTGGACCATGAAACATCTGAAAACTGATTTTGCAAGTGTTTTATAGACTGATGAGATGAGATTGAGTCTTGATGCAGCAGATTAATGAGGGCTCCACCTTGACTAAATGACAGCAAGGTGCTGGCGGGTTACTGGTATGGGGTCAAAATTCTCCCAATACTACCACCAGTTTCTTTACACAGTGGTGCAGGGAAAAGTCTAAATTTTTCAAGAAGACCACTATTTATAATGCACAACAAAGCTCCGTCATGTCAGAATCAGAAAGGGTTTATTGCCAAATCTTGGGCAGATTTACAACATTGGGAAATTCTAATTTGGTGCAAACATACGAAAAAGACAAACACTTAAATATGAATAAAAATAAAATCTGTTAAACAGATTGATATATATATATGTGAATGCAGGTAACAATGTAAATCAGACAAGTGTAAAAAACACAATATGGGTCATCTGACTGATACAGAACAGGTTGTGGGAACGGTCTTAGGGTTGTATGGCTCACCAGTAAAGGCCTTAAGGCATTTTCGACCTTGATAATCTGTAGGCTCGATTCGATTGGGGACCAAAATTGCAACATCGTTCCTTTGTTTTGTGTGGTTAACTTTCAAACTCCAATGTTAAACGAACTGAACCTTTTGAGAAACATATCTACCGTCTAACCCGTGGTGGCAATGGAGTAAGTAGCACTTACTACTAACTAGCAATTAGTGAACAAGCGTGATGATTGATTATGCATTCGCACCTCTCCATACAAACTGGACTTTCTGGTGGACTATACAGCTATTCTGCTAAGAAAGCTAAACCTCACTTTTACTGTCAGTAAGATTCAGGTATGGCATCTGTAGTTGATGATGACCTAAGTTAATCTTCAAAATGATAACTTTCCAAAAACAGTGTACATTACATGATGTAAAATGATTGCCTTGTTTTAAAACCAACCAAAAAAAATTTTTTTATCCAATTAGATAGTGATTGTTTTGCTACAAAATGGCCACTGTGCTAACATCTGTTTCTGTTGACCTGTCACAATGTAAGGGGATTAGGGAATCTTCATGAACATTTTATGAATAGCTGTGGAACAAATCCAGAGGAACCTCAGTATCTTTTTTTTCTTCCTTCCATCATCCTGTTTTCTTTGCAATTATGAATGCAGACTGAGCCGCTGTAATTCTGTGCATGTATCACAGCGCTCATTAACACCCAGCAGAGCTATCTGTGGACCTGTCTGCATATTTATGCTCTGTAAGTGCTTTTCCAGGTTGCTGAGTGTGTTTGCTCACTGAGGGAGTATTGACATACAGCTCAGCTTTCCTGGATGGAGCTCTGCATCAGGTTTTTATCCCTCCCCAAACAAACCTGTTTGAATAGGGATGTAAACATACTTCAGCTGAAATCTCATTCCAGTACAAGATGACACAGCAAGATACAGTGAAAAAAAAGCAAACATATTTCTACCCATCGAATCCTTTTAATTTTTTCTCACCTTCCAACTACAAACTGTAACGGATTGTGAAGTAAAGGGTACACAAAGCTCAGTTATAAACACAAAAAAAGCTCCACAGTGAATAACCATAACTAAAGACTACAATAAATACATTAAATACTCAACTACCAAATAAAAGCATAAGGAATCTTAGAACTAATGAATGAACTTAGTATGGAAATCAAAGAGTGACATCCCAAAATAAATCCAAATAGAAAGCCAAAGTCTGTTTGCATTTATATTCATCCCTTTTACTTCTTACCTAAATGAAATCCAGGGCCATCATCCATTTAGATAAATAGCCTAATCTAACCCCTTCAGTATAAGGTATCCTGTCCAAAATAACTCCCAAAACCTCTTCCCCAACTGTTCTCAGACAGGCTTCAAACTTCACTACTGTTGAACAGCACTTCAGATGCTCGATCAGCAGGTGAGCCTGCATCCTTCAGTTTTTGAACTGTACATTTTCAGACGAGGATTCAATTCAATTCAATTCAGTTTATTTATATAGCGCCATTTCACAACAGATGTCATCTCAAGGCACTTTACAAAAAGAGTTATTACAATACAATGTTTAGTGTAGAAATTACAGAACCACAGAAGATTGCGTCGTGGAATTCTCAGCAATCCCTCATACTGAGCAAGCATGCAGCGACAGTGGGAAGGAAAAACTCCCTTTTAACAGGAAGAAACCTCCGGCAGAACCAGGCTCAGCACAAGCGGTTATCTGCCGCGACCGTCTGTGGCTTGGAGAATACACAACAGAGACACAGAAAGAGCAACAGAACCGATGCACAAGTTTGTTGCAGGACGTGGAGAATTTTCCGTCACTGCAATGCCATCTTAGTCAGGGTCGTCAAGCAGGGCTAATCCGGAGCACCTACTATAATAGAAAACAGGTTAGTGCTTGAATTGACAGCACATCATGCAGTTGGGGAGAAGTAGGAGAGAAAGTAGGAACAGACCCTAATAATGTCCTCCAACAGCCTAGCCTAAAGCAGCATAGCTACTAACATTAACCTGTCTCCTAGCTACTAGGAGACCTGGCTACCAACACTCTGTCTGAGTCCTCCTGACCCGTGGACGGTGTAGGGCTGGTAACGGCCCTACACCGTAGGAACTACCAGTAAACCTGCAGTCTGAGAGCGAAGGTCTCTGTTAGGAACATATGGAACAATCAGGTCTCTTATGTATGATGGAGCTAGATTATTAAGGGCTTTATATGTCAGAAGGAGGATCTTGAATTCTATTCTAGATTTTACTGGGAGCCAGTGAAGAGAAGCTAAAACAGGGGAAATGTGATCTCTTCTTTTAATATTCATCAGAATCCTAGCAGCAGCATTTTGAACTAACTGAAGACTTTTAATTGTATTCTGTGGACTACCTGATAATAGACAGTTACAGTAATCCAGCCTTGAAGTAACAAAGGCATGGACTAGTTTTTCAGCATCATTCCTGGACAGGATGGTTCTAATTTTTGCAATATTCCTAAGGTGAAAAAAGGAAATCCTACAGACTTCTTTAATGTAAGTTCTAAATGACATATCTTGGTCAAAAATGACACCGAGGTTTTTTGCTTTATTACTGGAGGCTAATTTAATGCCGTCCAGGTGAAGGGGCTGACTAAGTAGTTTCTTTTTCAGAGCTTCTGGTCCAAAGACGACAACTTCTGTTTTATCAGAATTTAGAAGCAAGAAGTTTAGAGTCATCCAAGTTTTTATGTCTTCCAGACATGCCTGTAGTCTACCTAACTGATTGGATTCATCAGGATTTATGGATAGATATAGCTGTGTATCATCTGCGTAACTATGGAATTTTATCCCATGCTGCCTAATTATTTTACCAATAGGAAGCATATATATAGTAAAGAGAATCGGCCCAAGCACTGAACCCTGTGGTACTCCGCAAGTAACTATTGAGGTTGAGGAAGATCTATTGTTTACCTGAACAAACTGAAATCTGTTAGACAAATAAGATTTAAACCAACCTAGTGCTGTTCCTATTATACCGACACTTTGAAGCCTTTCTATGAGAATATTGTGGTCAACAGTGTCAAAGGCAGCACTGAGATCTAACAGGACCAGAATGGTCACCAGTCCATTGTCTGAGGCTATGAGAATATCATTAGTAACCTTCACCAGAGCTGTTTCAGTGCTGTGATGAGCTCTAAAGCCTGACTGAAACTTCTCAAACAGCTCATTATTGTTTAAATGCTCACATATCTGGTGTGCAACTATTTTCTCAAGAATTTTAGATAAGAAGGGAAGATTAGATATCGGTCTATAGTTAATTAAGTCGTTTTGATCAAGAGAGGGTTTCTTAAGTAGAGGTTTAATTACAGCAATCTTAAACTCCTGTGGTACATATCCATTGACTAAGGATAGATTCATTATATTTAAAATTGGAGCAGCGATCAGAGGGAAAACTTCTTTTAAGAGTTTAGTTGGGATTGGGTCTAAAACGCAAGTTGAAGGTTTAGATGAAGCTAATAATTTTAGTACATCACAAAGTTCGGCTGCATTAAAGCAGTTTAAGCATATATTAGGTTCCACCATTTTTGAGGCTGCCTCATTAACTAAGGAGGAAGCAAGCATATTGGGAAGGTTCCCAATTATCTTATTCTTTATGGAGTCTATTTTATTTATAAAGAATTGCATGAAGTCGTCACTGCTTAGAGCTTGGGGAATGGTTGGCTCGATAGAGCTATGATCCTGTGTGAGTTTGGCAACTGTATTAAAAAGAAACCTAGGATTATTTTTATTCTCCTCGATTAAAGATGAATAATATGCTGTTCTAGCTGTGTGAAGGCTCTTTTTATATAGCAATAAACTATTTTTCCATATTAAAAAGGAATCATGTAAATGCGTGGAGCGCCATTTTCTCTCTAGTTTTCTAACATTCTGCTTTAGGGTACGTAGCTCTAAATTAAACCAGGGAGTTAATCTTCTATGGCTAGCCACCTTCCTTTTCAAGGGGGCAACTTTGTCTATTGCCCGACGCAGGGAGGAATTAACGCTATGAACTAAAATGTCAAGTTGTGAGGGGTCACGAGTTAAATCACTGTTTTCTGTTCTGCATTTATAAACTGAGGAAATTAAAGTTGGAAGAGCTTCTTTAAAATTTGCTACAGCGTTGTCTGATAACGTTCTGGTATAATGAAGTTTTCTTTCAGGTTTGATATGATCCATTAGAGTAAGTTTAAAAGTGATAAGGAAATGATCAGACAGGATAGGGTTATGTGGAAAGACTGTTATTTCTTCACAGTCAATGCCATAAGTCAGCACAAGATCTAAAGTGTGGTGACAAGAATGTGTTGGTCCCTGCACATTTTGAGTAAAGCCTATTGAGTCTAGGATAGTGTGAAAAGCTGTATTTAGACTATCACTTTCATTATCAACATGAATATTGAAGTCTCCGACTATAATGACTTTATCAGTGTTTAAAACTAAGTCATATAGAAAATCTGAAATCTGATCTAAAAATTGAGAATAAGGTCCTGGTGGACGATATAAGACCACAAACAAAAGTGGCTTTACTGCTTTGTTATGTGTATGAGGAAAGCTAAAAACTAGATGCTCAAAGGAACTGTAACTATTATTTTTTTGGAGATTAATTAGTAAATCGGAATGAAAGATAGTTGCTACTCCACCTCCTCGACCAGTACTTCGAGGGACACTAAAGTTTAAGTAGCTAGGGGGAGTTGACTCATTTATTGTGACATGGTCCTCTTCCTGCAACCATGTCTCTGCAAGACAAAACAAATCAATATTATTTTCACAAATTAAGTCATTTACCAAGAGTGTTTTTGAGGGGAGAGATCTTATGTTTAGTAAACCACATTTAATTGATTTGTTTTTATGTTCAGTCCGAGTTTTATTTATCTTTATGAGATTTTTATACTTTGCTCTAGTAGCATTAACTTTTAATTCATTAGTTTTGGGTAGTGGACGGGAAACTATCTCTATAGGGTAGTGGGTGGGTGGCAGTCCCTGTTCCTTGACCTGGACTCTGGGTTCCCTGAGCTGGACTCTGGGTTGTCACGGCTTTGGGGAACTAGAGATAACCCTATCAATGTTCCTGGAAAGAAGCGAAGCTCCGTCCTCGGTGGGATGGATGCCGTCTCTACGTAACAGTCCAGGTTTTCCCCAGAAGGCCCCCCAGTTATCAATGTAGCCCACATCGTTTTCTGGACACCACCTTGACAACCAAAGGTGGAACGAAAGCATACGGCTGTACATGTCATCGCTAGTACGATCAGGCAGGGGACCAGAAAAAATTACAGAGTCAGACATCTTTTTGGCAGCCCTACACACCGAAGCTACGCTAATTTTAGTGACCTCCGACTGCCGTCGCCGGGTGTCGTTGCCACCAGCATGGATAACGATCCTGCTATACCGCCGTTTGTCCTTGGCCAAAAGCTTCAGATGGGACCTAATGTCCGCAGCCCTGGCCCCTGGAAGGCATTTGACGGTGGTCTTTCGTGTCTCTGGAGCCACATTCCTAACTATGGAGCTGCCAATTACAAGAATCGGCCTCTCCTGCTCGGCGGGTGCGTCGCTGAGCGGGGCGAACCTATTGTTCAGAGAAAGGGGCTGGAGGTTGGCCGCGGACTGGGGTCTGGCGCTAGTCTTCCTACGAACAGTCACCCAGCTCGCCTGAGGTCCCGGCTGCACGGGAGCTGTTGAAGGACGGCTAGGTCCTGTCCTAGTTGACTCCGCGCTAGCTACTGCTGGGCCTGGCTGTTCTACAGCGCGGAGCCGGGCCTCTAGCTCAGAAACCCTCGCCTCCAAAGCTACAAAAATGCTGCACTTATTACACCTACCAACTTCACTAAATGAGGCGGAGGAGTAACTAAACATCTGACAGAGAGAGCAGGAAAGAGGAGGAGGTGTAGAGAGAGATGGAGGGACAAGAGAGAAAGCTGCCGAAGCCATGCTAGCCGTAAAGCTAAGCTAACCAAGCGGTACCTTACCTTACCTAAAAACAAAGTAATTAACCCAGTAAAACGCTTAAAGAGTCCTAAACCGTGAAGAAACTTAACGTTTTAATGTGTTTGTGTGTTAAGCAACTCAGAAAAAACTTATTGACAGAGAAAGTTAGATCAGTTCAAGAGAGAGAGAAACACCGACTTGCTACAAACGAGTTAGTCACAAAACAGGAAATGACGCGATACGTCTTACCAACGCGATACGTCTCCACGCTCCTTAACATCTATATTCTGACACTGTAGCATCTGATGAAAGATGAATGAATGGGAAACAACTGCAGCACAGACTCTGAGACACTTTGTTCAGCAAACAGGTTAGAGAAAAAAAAAATTTTTTTTTCTTCCAGAGTCTTTGCAAATAAACATTTGGATTTAAAAACAGTCTGAGGAAGATGCCATATGCTTACCCATACCCTTCATTCTAATCCCAAAGGATTGTCTCAGCAGAGGGGCACAAAGACATTAAACAAATTCAGAAAAACCGTGATTGCTTACTGATGAAGCCTCATGTAATACTGTGGAAACAAAACTGGTAAATGAGGATTTTATTTGGTGCATGTTGTGATGCCAATGAAATATTTGGGAACATGGAGCAGCAACATTTTTACATCCAAGGAGATAAAGCCCTAACGATTCTGATTAAAACAATTTCATGTTCAGAATCGGGTGGTGTGTGTTTGTCCCACATGTTTTCTGATATGGAGGAAATTAGACTGATAGGAGAAAAGCACAGAGCTAGATTAAGAGAGAGCAATGGCAGGTTTGGTTTTCATCCTGCATTTAAAATCCTACATGGCTACACCTTCCCATCGGTACATTAGATTTTATCACCGTGTGTATCACTGGGTGATCCAATAAGAGAACTGGCAGGTCTCTGTAATGCAAACTCCTTCCTGTGTCTCTTTCTTCATCATGTCCCAACTATCAGCATGACAAAGGTGGCCAAATGTGGAGCTACAGATGTAAAGTATACTGAACTCTATTTAGTAGAGGTATTCCTAAAAGATTTTTAAAAAATATATTTTTTTCAGAATCAGAATCAGAATCAGCTTTAATGGCCAAGTATGACACATACAAGTATGACGCATCCAGGTCACTGTTGGGCATGCAGCCACCGAGCGGCGCTCCCGTTTATGAAACATAGAGAAATACACATCTGGGTAGGGGAGGGTTCCACGGTGAGGGGAAAAAAACGCTCAACTGTGTTGTGGGTCCGTACAGCACTCACAACGCAGGTAATAGAAAAAACCACACCAGCAAACATTTAAGCACATATTCAGACAATAACAATGACACATCAGGAAGGATGGGCAGGTATGAGCTCCAGTCCACAGGTTAACGCGCTGCCATCGAGGCGCGCTGTTATCCAGCTTCCTGTTGCAGGAGAGAGAATTGAGGATACAGCGAGACGGTGTGTGTGAATGTGAGTGTGTGTAACCATGTCAGTGTGTGCGTCAGTAGATGAGGTTTGTGTTACTGACCAGACAATGGTGTGCTGATTTGTGTCTCCTTGCTGCAGCAAACTCTCTCCACCATCTTTGTTTAAAGTTAGCTGTTCTTAAAACTGCAATTTCAGGAAGGAAACCCAAAACATTTCATGCAAGTCATAGAGGAAAAAGGCAATTCTACCAAATACCAGAGTAACGCATTTACACGTATATATTTAAAAAAACATTCCAATGATAAAAAAAAACAATCTTTCTAATTCATTTATTCATTGATTTATTTAAAAGGGATGTAAACATTTATAGACATCAGTAACAGGTTCAAAAAGAAATGTATCTGAGTTGCAAAGGCAGTAAATAGTCCTCCAGTGTCTCACATGAGTGTATAGACTACACGTCAGATATCATCATGCTTAGAAAACCTCTCCCCCAAGAACGAAATCATAAAAAAGGCAAATATTGGAATGTCGAGACTGTGTGTACATGGTAGGTGAAGTTTATAGACAACAAAGCAGCAGAGAAGCTCTAAGGCACAACTGTACATTCAGAAGATGGGATAACCGTGACTGTCTGATACCATCTAAGAAATAAACTTTCTCTAAATGTCTTTTTGATTGTTGTTGGGGTTTTTTTTTTTGCTAGTTTGTCACTTGTTTCTCACTCACTGTTGTAAAAAAAACACACACAAAAACGTGTTGAAAATATTTGTTTAACGTGACCCCTGATATTAATAATTTAAAAAATATATTTTATACCAGGCTCTAAAAATATAGGTATACCCAACTAAAAAGATATTACATAAATCATCTATTTGTATTAAGATTTTGCACAGCTGAGATGAATTAGACAGGGTCCATTCTATCACCAGTATCAAGTCATGTTCATTATTTTTGTAATATCCAGCTGCCAGTGTGTTTATTGATGCTTATCTAATAAATACAACTGTGTTGTGGAATGTTCATTATTGAACACAAGCAATGTACTGACAGGTGGCATTTAAGGTGTCATGAATCTACACTCAGCTCCTCTCACTCCCTCATCATCATCCACACCTGTCTTCAATCTCCAGCCACTCGCTTCTTGTCTTTACAACCCGTCACCTCCCTTCAGTCAGCGCCGGATCATTATGAAGGACTTCACTCCAGATGTCCACCGTGTGTCCCTGCCGTCTTTCTCCTGCTGTCCTGTGTCTTCGTTCCTGTGATCCAGACCACCACCATCACTCTGCATCTTCATTTTAATAAAAAGCTCTGCACCTTGTTTCTGCGTTAGGGTCCATATCTTCATGCACACCGCCTGACATAAGGTTTGTGTCTATATTCTGAACTCGTGCCCCACTGCATGACTCAGTTGTCAATGTCTTTTGATTATGAGGAGACAACAGAATGGTGAATCTGTAAGAATTAAAGGTGGATTAGGTAAATTACCTAGGGTAAACCTTTCAAAGGAACGCTAGAGGATCCCATAAATAGAACCTGTTCTATTTATGTGTACCAAAAAAACAACAAATTTCTGAGCTGAATCCAGGAGATTATTCAAAATAAAGAAAAAAATATATATATTTCAAACACTTATATATTAATGTCCTCAGAAGCAGAGGTTTCCATAGGTTTCCTTAGTATTTGGTAGCATTGCCTTTGAACTGCTTGAATAGCGTCCAGGGTGTGGAGTGGGATTCATTTTCATCCCTGGATCTTCATGCCTCAGACTGGCCTGCTTTATATCACAACTCGTTATTAAAATCATGTAATTATAACCTTACAAGCTAAGTTTACAATCGAGCACTGCTCTGTAAAGCATTGTAATTCAGTGCACAGTATGCTTCTAAAATATTTCAAATTTTGTACAAATTAGACTTCCTTCACAATGTAGAATTATTTCAACATGAGTGTACATTTCCAACATTATTCTTTATAACACATGCATTTCAATAATTTAGATGCTGTATTCAGAGCTGCTGCCTCTGTAATCAGTCACTGAGTGAACTCTGCTCTCCCTTTCACACTTCCTCCAGTTACCCATGGCCTGCACCTATATCACAATAAAAATATCATTTTTACAGCTTTAGTACATTTGATATAGAAAACACATTTTGACTTACCAGGCTTTGAGTATTTGCTGCTTTGAATCATTGGGCATAGACAGTGGTTACATTGGAACTAATGCTTCCTTGTTAACACACCTGTTGCTTCCATACTGGTAGAGCAATCTATCACTGCCTGCTCCGTGCACTTTTTCTCTTTGTAATTTAGATCATTCAAACATCACTGAGTACACTGATCCACCAAAAAACAAAAGCGAAATTAAAGCTGCAAGCAGCTTCAAACGCCACTTGGGGCTTACCCGGCCTTTCCACTGGATGCGTAAGCACGCGTTATCGGAGCAGCACGTTTCACTGGCGTATTCTGCTGCTTGGCCCATTCCAATGGGGGTGTATGAGGCGCATAGCAGCAGAGAAGCAGCTGTCACAGAGAGTGAACGAACTGACAAAACAGTATTTATTTTGGTAAGTTCATTTTAGTGTAATTATTAAAACTTCAAGGTCCATTTATTTTAGCTTGCATAACTGAAAAGGGTACATATAAAGGGGGGGGGGGGGGGGGGGGGGGGGGGGGGGGGGGGGGGGGGGGGGGGGTGGGGGGGGGGGGGGGGGGGGGGGATTTCACGTTAATAAGTAGCATAAACTCACGACCTTGCCCCAAAACAGCAGATACGTCACTCTATGCTTTATCCTTCTTGACGTCTTTATAAAAAGTGTGACTGGGGTCAAGCAGAATTCCGTGCTTCTCCACTTCAATAAAAAACCATTCGTCATCCATGATGAAACACAAATGAGACCCTCCCGTTAGGTATTGACTTATCACCGGGCCGCACAGGTAATGAGTTTTTCAAGTAATTTACAACCATAAAGCAGCACATTTCTTTTGTTTTGAAAATTTATGGACGTCGAACCGTCTTATTTTCTGTCGTCCACTATTCAAAATGTTGAACTTTACACGTTTCGGAGGCATAACACATAGAAAATAGGACCTGCTTACGTGTCTGGTAGAAAGGGTTCCATTGACTACAGTGGTGGCTATCAGCTGCCTATGATGTCCTGCTTACGTTACGTGCTACTTACGGTGGATAGGAGGGGTTAGAGACTCATGCAACACTGCATCAATGCCATCTCAAAACTTTTATAAAGCCTCATAATAAAATATGTACAAGAAAGTGTTTAAAAGCCAGAAATGTGACCTTTTAAACAAAAAAAATTACTGACCTCATGAGGGAAAAGGAGCATGGCTTCAAAAACATTTACAGGAGTGTCGAGAAGCAAGTGGGAGAAATAATTATTTGACCTGATTTTGTAAGTTTGTCCAATTAAAAAGAAATGAAAAGTCACAGAGCAGTATCATTTTAATGGAAGGTTCATTTTAGCACTGACAGATAGCACATCAACAGGAAAAAATGAAAAAATAACTTTAAATAAAAGATATGAACTGATTTGCATTTAATTGAGTGAAATAAGTATTTGAACCCTCTAAAAAAAATAAAGACATTACTTAGTGGCAAAACCCTTGTTCGCAAGCACAGAGGTCAAACGTTTTTTGACCTCTGTGCTTGTAAAAGGTCTAAAATATTCAAATTGTACCCCGCCTCTCGCCCGTTGACAGCTGGAGATAGGCACCAGCCCCCCCGCGACCCCTTGAGGAATAAGCGGTTCAGAAAATGGATGGATGGATGAGGTCGATACTTTGGCAGAAAAGTCAGAGCTTGACATTTTGGTAGTAAATATGTATAGATAAGTCAGAAATTAGTCGATTTATGATAGTTTAAATGTTACTCTAGGAGGCGTGCCCCCAAAAATGGATGTTGGAGAGTTTGGAGTCTGATTGATTTTGAGGAAAGGTGTATTTTATACAGGTGACTAGTTAAGACAGGTGTCTTTAATGAGGGTGAGTAATTGAGTAGGAGTGTCTAAACACTCTGTGGGAGCCAGAACTCTTAATGGTAGGTAGGGGTTGAAATACTTATTTCACTCAATGAAATGCAAATCAGTTTCTATCTTTTATTTAAAGTATTTTTTTTTAATTTTCCTTTTGATGCGCTGTCTGTCACTCTTAAAATAAACCTACAACTAAAATGATACTCTTCTGAGACTTTTAATTTATTTATCATCGGACAAACTTACAAAATCAGCGAGGGGTCAAATAATAATTTCCTCCACTGTATGTTCTAAGTTTCACAATCCTAATTGAAAGAATTGCTTTATGGGGATTGATTCTAGGGGATGCTGTGCATGTATTAAGCCATGACCACCAAATATTTGCATATATATGTATTAAGGGCTGGATCGATATCCAAGTTGTTGAATTTGTAGTAGATCAGATAATGCATGTGGAAATTAGAGCCAAACGTGTTACCATGGCGTGAAATGAGGATTCGCCATGCTGCTACAGCCACACCCTCTTTCTAAACCCATCAGTTCTGGACACCAAATTATACCAGCTTCTTTTCAGTCACTCTCCACTGCAAGATGTCTGGAGGTAGGTAAAAAGAAAAAGAGCCAAATACTTACCTCTCTTCCTGAAACAATGCACTTTTTATTTAAAGGGGATGGGGCTTAGATGACAT